>JAVXUP010000893.1:0-321435 GCA_033070095.1 Escallonia herrerae
GAGAGCCACGTGTCGTGTGATGACATCACATCTCAACCTCTATAAATAGAGGTCTTGAGAAATCATTTGGGAGGTTGGACATTTTCAGAACACTTTTACTTTCTCACTCTAGAATCCTAGAGAGAGAAACATACAGGACCCTAACTCTGGACCTAAGTATCGGACTGTGACTGTCGTCGTATATTCATCCTGCGCCATCGCCCTCGCAGCACTGCCACCCTCAGGCTCTGTCTGGGAAGCCCTTGGTCTCTGGCCTTGCTGTGTCTCACATCAACATACTTGGCATCTGACTCGGACTGCATTCCTTGTGGCACCTCCACGTCGTCCGCGAACCCTTTCCTTGGCATCAATTTTAAAAAGCACATTTCAGCTTTTATTGTAATCGGTTTTCAGAATCAGATTTAACTTACTTTAAGTAGAATCACTTTGTTATTCGACAAAATGGTTGTAAATAAGTTTAGAGTTATAAAAAGTGTTTAGATAAAAAAAAATACTTAGATCAGTGCCATTATGAAAAAATGACAAAAGAGGACATTTAGTAAATAAATTTCTTATATTCATTTAGTGAAGTAATGCCAACATAACTTTTATCTGTAAATAACTATAATAGACGAATAAATTATCAAAAAAGTTATTGTCACCCACATGCAAAAGTTGTTTACTTTTGATTTTAAATTAGAAACACCTGCAATCTCGCATTAGTACTTAGAATAAGATAACTTTTTTCAAATTAGTTAAAAGGTATGTGATGTTCTTTTGTGAGAAATGTGTGGATTATGAGAAAAGTGACTGTTTCAGAATCTTCACTTTTTAGGAATATAAATTAAATCAACTTTTAGCTTTTTAAGACATATTAAATCTTTTAATCTTTTTTACCAAATTCCTGATTTAATTTAGATTAAACTAGATTTGACCGTCCCCTCAAACATCCACTTACTTAAAATTTTACGTTCATGGAACAAGAATTTGCTATGTTGTTATGCAAGAGAGTTTGTAGTTGTCGCACTCTTAAGACGAACCACATTAACACTATTAACAACCAATTCACGTGAGTTGAATGCCCATCAGGCGTTAGAAAGGACAACATTTGTGACCATTATCGGTCGCTTGAATGCACTTTCCTATCCTTAAATACCTCTTATTCTCAAGAAAATTTGAGTTTTTCCTTTGCATTGACTGCTCACTTCTAAATATCAGAATTTGCTAGAACTACTAATTACCCTTACTTTTGCAACACTCGGTTGCCAAATAGCAGGTTTACCGCGTTAATGTCTTCACACTGGTTGTGTGGATGATGATGAATGCCATAATACTTGTCCTTTTACCATAACTGTGCACTAACCCACTTTTTAGCGACATTTTAATGTCCTACATTTGACTTGGCTCTTTGGGGCTTCGGTCCATGTGATACATTTGAACTCAGATTCCATAATAAAAGAACTGCCCTCAGTTTCCTTAAAGAAAATGTCTTATATTAAATCTAATCCTGGAAATTCAAGTTCCTTTAGCTTCCATCCCATTCTACCTTCTGCCTGCATAATAGTCCATGTCTTGAAATTGAGAGTTCCTGAGAAACTTTTGGTGGGGCCATCGAGAGGATCAGAAAAAGATTCACTTCACTAAATGGACACCCTTTGCAAACTCCAAAGGGCCATGCTTGGAAAATTCTAAATCAACCAAACTCTTTCCCACCCAAGTATTTTCTGCCTGAATATTGCGAAAAGAAACCTTTCACTGAGGTCAGACCTACCCCAAACTCCTCTAGGGCCTGGCATAACATATTTGTTTGGAAGGGACCTGCTCCTCAAAAGGATTAGGGAAGACTAGATGGGTGCTCTACAATAGTGTGGCCAGAGGCTTGACCAGGTCCATTGAGAGTCCAAAAATGACTAGGGCTGTGACAGTTAGTACAGGGAATGTTTATGATTGAGAATGGAAGGCTGACTTTTGCTTGCAAGCTATAGCGTAGTCCCGGTCCTAAAATGCCATGCAATCCACTACATGCCAGATCTTCAGTAGTCAACTCTTAAGGAAGAGGTATCTACGTCACTACAAGAAAACCAGCTTATGCCTACGGTACAGTACCGTAGGTATAGGTGCCATGTCCCGTAGGCATAGCCTATCCCTACGGTACTCTACCGTAGCAATAAATGGCGATGCCCTAGATCTATGCCTACGGGGTTGAAGGTTATCCCTACGGTTATACCGTAGCCTATATACCTATGCCGAATTCGTATTAACCCACTTATAGCGACGGTTTTTGTAGGATTAGCCTACGGTATAACCGTAGGTTTAAGTTTTATTTTTGAATGCTATGCCTACGGACAATACCGTAGGGATATGCTTACCCTATAGGTACCTTAAGCTATACCTACGGTACATTCCGTAGGCTAAAGTTAAACCATAGCCTTTTTTTTAAGCCTTTCCCTACGGTTTAAACCGTAGGGATTAATGCCCAGAAAATAGGACACAAACCTTTCCCTACGGTTTATACCGTAGGTACATGTGCTCTTTTTTTTTTTTCTTTTAATCGAATGCTGGATCTTTTTTTATCACAATAACCTGCAAATACAATTGAAATATCATAAACATGTTCTGCAACTGAAATATTATAAAGATGTTTTCAATTGCATAAATAGTACAATGCTATATAACAATAATTTGTGTCCCAAATTCCATACAAAAGCGTCAATCTCAATACTTCATTTCAAAAGCTATCTCCATATCTAATCCTGTCCTAGCACTTAATTTCAAAAGCTATCTCCATATTAATTTCAAAAGCTATCTCCATATCTAATCCTGTCCTAGCACTTAATTTCAAAAGCTATCTCCATATCATATTCCTGTCCTAGCACTTAATTTCAAAAGCTATCTCCATATCATAATCCTGTCCAAGCTGGTACTATATACATCCACCCACGAGCAACTCATGGGAACTAGTCCTCATTCGCAGGGCTTGCATCTTGCTCCTCGCCATCATAACCATCCTACGAAATGAAACAAAGCATCATCAATGACTGAGAGGTTGTACAAAATAATTCGAGTTATATTTTAAGTTAAGGAGATATATATTGTAATCATCCCTAAATAGCAGGCAAGGCATGTGCATCGTCAACATTCAATGAACAAAAGCTAGCTAGTAGGAGCATGCACATTCTGCTAATATTTGCAAAGAGCAAACAAATATAGGAACAAGGGGATGATCTTTGCAAGTAGAAAAAACTGATTTGGACTCTCTTAAACTAATCATATAATGACATTATCAGGTCATCCCACTAGCTTGGCTCTAACTATTGAGCAATACCAAGTCAAAACATTCATTCCCTGTACACACCTTCCCCGATAACTCAAAACGTCCAGGTAAATCATAGGTAAGAGCGTCGTAAGAAAAACACAAACACTACAACCAGGCAGGAATTGACAGTTAAAACCAATTCCATAGCTTTACCCCTAACTAGATACAAGTAGTTATATTGTAAGTATCCCTAATTCGCAGGCACGGCATGTGCGTCATCAACAGTCAATCAACAAAAGCTAATAAGAGCTTGCACATTCTGTTAATATTTCCAAAGAGGAAGTAGAAATAAGAAATGGGTGGGGTGCACAACAACATGGTTTCTTTAGAGCCTCCATATCTAGTACTTACGGGCTGCTATCACTAGTTATACCTAATTTGCTACTGTTAATCTAAAGCATAAACAATTCTAGTGTTGTTGAGAGATAATGGAAACAACAAAGGTCACGGTCGTTCATAAAGTTTAAGAGCAGGAAAAGAATAAGTGATGAATCTTGCCTGACAATTGAAAGGCCTCACATTTTGGCTCTGGGTTTGCATGAAGTTGGCCTCAAACTCATCCATCTTAGACTTGAACTCTTCCATATTAGACTTTATTCTATTGAATTCTGCAAGTTGAGACTTCATGGTATTAAACTCTTCTAGCTGCGACTTCATGTTGTGAAGTTCTTCTACTTGAGACTTCATAGCATCAACTTCAGCCACTCTCTCTCAGCATAACGAGCTCTTCCATAATGCTTGGAGCAGGCTCGGCACTAATCCTTTTGTTTGTGCCAAAGATGTTTGTAATGTTGGCTCCCAAACTCATGCAACGAACTCTGCCATGGCCGTCTTTTCCACAAGTTTGTGAAAGTATATCATCGCGGCCGGTAGCAAGTATATTGCTTTCATCCTCGGATATTGCAGCGGCATCTTGTTTCCTCTTGATCTCATCCTACAAGAGAAAAATCACGTGTTGGCAAGTAACCAAAGGCCTAATTGCGCCAACTATATATAGATGTCACGTTGCCAGCTTTGCTCCAATAAATGTACAACACCATATATCTTTTCCTAAAAAGAAGCGACTCCTCGGCATAATCCTCTAGCTAATCAATCGACTTAAGACTCCAATCGATTCAGCACAATAAGTAGTAGAGACGGTGCCAAACATAGAATAGGCTCTAAATACTATTAAACAAAACCAAATGCACAAGGCGACTAGTCTAATAGCACAGTAATAAATGCTTCTCTTTTTTCTTAGCAAGGTTTCCTGTTAGAGTTACATATCGGGCAAGATAAATATCACTACATTCAGTAGACAAGAAATATCACTACATTCAGTAGACAAGAAACCCTCTGAAAATTCACGCTATTGAGTAGACAAGATAGCCTCAAGAAAGACTGATGGCACCAACTAAAGAACAAAGCTATAAAGAGTGATTTAAGGAGGTATGTAACTGCTGCATTCCAATGTGCCATTTTGCCCTTTAAGGTGTTTTTTCGTCCATGCCTTCGCTGTGAAAGACGAGAAAAAGTCTAGACAGGTCTTGTCATTGGCATCAACATGTACGGTTCTGCGTGCTTGACTATTTTTATCTTCAAGAATTGATGCCATTCCACCATCACCCACTGTGTAAACCCAACGGTTTTCATCATTGAGCATTGCCTATTGAGTAGCTAGCTTAGATAAAATCACGTTTTTTGCGCAATTTTTACGCACGAAGACAGAAAGGAAAAGAACCGAAAAAGAGTTTATCATATTGCTTATTACAGTCTCCCATTAATTTTTGGTTAGCGTAATTTCTGGTTTGTATGTGTCTATGTTACAAGGCTTTTGCTCAAGCCACTTCATAACATCAACACATGTTTAATGAGTTCAAAGCTTCATGCATTCATGTAGTGATTTCGCTAAGTAGTGTAGCAAAAACTATGGTTGAAAGCCACATAGATGAAGAAGTTCAGATTGCAAGCAGACTTGAGAAGTGAATGTAGTCAAGGAAACTTGCACACTTTCATTTACATAACTAGGACTTACCAACTTCTCTTTTGCAGATTCTAGCGGAGTCCCATCCTTGCAAGTGCGCGACACTACGTACATCTCAGTTCGAGAACGATTTTTTCCATCCTTCAAGTACTGCCAAGTAAAAAACAATAGAGAGAAGCACATGTCATTCACAGAATATATACATGGCATATATTTTATGCATTTTAAATGTTCTCACCAGTTCGTGATGCTTCCTAGGGAAAGACTTTGAGCCAAGTGTATGCCCTATCAAGTTTCCCTTCCGATTTTTTGAGTTTTGGACTGACTCTTTCTGTTTTTTGTATTTTCGTTAGTAGATGAGGCATCATAATCACTGAAGTGTATTATCATAACTAATCATTTACCTTTGCTTCACTAGTTAACCAATAGTTAACTAATGTCTCCCACTGGATTTTGTCCACCCTTAAGTCTTTCATATTGCTCAGGGATTTGGCTCGATCATTCTCTATAAAATACTTCTTCTTTAAATCATACTTCCAACCTCTCCACATGTTGTCAAGCCTCTCAAATATATGCTTTTTTGCCATCGGGTTGTCTGTTGTGTATCGTTTCTGCAAGCATAATGTAAGAGTCAAATAGAGCAAAACCAATTTGGAGTTAACATCATGATTATTCAATATAGTTGATGCATTAGTTAGTGCATGTGATTACCATTTAAAAAAGGAAAATGGTTGGGCAATTAATTAGAACAGTAGCATAAAAGGAAGAGTTATGTGTTTTAAAGATCAATATACCGTTATTTCAGCCCAAGCAACTTCCAGATCATCTTTGGTGAAATCTGAGAAGAAAGGTTTGTGGATCGGAAAGATATTGTGCTTTCGCACTAGGGTTCCAAGCCATGCAGTCATCTCTTTCACAGCACCAGTATACATCTGGCCTACATTGTTGTACCCCACGTACTTTTGAGTTTCTCTTGCCCACACATTTGCGCACATAGTGGGTCCTCTGGCCTTCTTTCGCGCTGAAAAATGTAATTTACTTAAACACAAAGCAAGATTTCTTTGAATGGCTAATTTATTTGAGATTTCATGCAACAACTGGTTAGAAAGTAAACTGCACTTACCCTAAAAAGAAAACATTTTTTCATCCATTGTCATCCAACTGAACCTAGAATGAGCCGGAAACTTGGTATCGAACTGAAATGATATGTAATTAGTATCTTTCGCTTGATGCAAGCAATTTAACATCAACCCAGCGGTAACACCCACGCCATTAGGCTCATTTTTCTACCATAAATTGGTCTCTTTCTAGTTATATATGCCCCAGCTACTCCTAACTAAAAGACCCTTAATTTTAAGCACTGCATACCATATAAACAACCAGATAATGAATCCGGAAGCACAAGTTGCAAGAGTACATTGAATTCAGCCATAACTCAACTTCAAGAACCAAACCCAAAAACCCAATAACTATTTCAGGTCAAATAAATCTAGACATTGAAGTATAAGTGAACATAAAGACACAAATTACGAGATTATATCAGCACAATTAAGCACCGAAAGCTCAGCTGTGCAAAATGTTAAAGAAGTGAATAAGGACCATGCGGGAGTGAAGTGTAAAGTGACCTTAAGTGTCAATGTGCCTTCGCTGGTTTGAGAGAGCGCACAGACACTGGATATGATCTCATGTCCATGCCGTTAAGTCTCCCATTCTTTATATAAAATTGAATTTATTAATTAGTGGAGGTGTCTGTGATTGAGTGGTGCATGAAATATTTAGAGGACTATGTTGAAAGTGGCAAATTGTAGATGGGTAGTGTGTGTTTATCCAATGTGTGTGGGGGCACTCGTGGTGCTGAGTGTATTACTGTGCGTGAATGTGTGATGCGTGTGTGTAGGCTGCTCGGCAGCCATATGTGAAAGTATGTGTATTGCTGTGTGTGCTGTTTTGTGTGCGTGATGCGTGTGTGTAGGCTGCTGGGCAGTCATGTGTGAGGGTGTCTGAGTCGCTGTGTTATTGTGTGTATTGCCGTGTGTGTGATGTGTGAAGCCTTGTGCACTTGTATATGTGTGCGTCTTTCACCGTGCGTGTGTTTGCTCGTGTTTTGCTGTGTTACGGCGTGTAAGTGTTTGTGTGTGATGTGTGTGTTGCAGCGTGTGTGTGTGTGTGTGTGTGTGTGTGATGTGGGTGACGTTTGTATTTTGCAGTGTTGCAGTGTGTGATGTGCAGCCGTGCGATGGCTCTTGTGTGCGTGTGGCTACTTATACAGCCCAGTGTTTGTGTGTGCGTGGGGCTGGTATGCAGCCACGCGTTTGTGTTCGTGTACTATTTATGATGCGGTTTACCTGGGAAAGGCAGTTGCTTGTTTGCCTTCGTGATTATGAGTGCTCCTCTGGAAGCTCTATCTCTACATGAACCTAATACATATCAAAAGGCTCGAGTAATCCTATTTGGCAACAAGCATTGACATAGAATTTAGAGGGACTTGACAAAGCACATCCACAAGACCCCTTTGACTTGCAACCTGGCAAGACTGTTATTGGATGCAAATAAATCTACAATATTAAGACCCAATCTGGTGGTCCATCATGAGACATGGCTTTTATCTACACGTCTTTGAAAAGGTTAAGACTGTGCAAGTACTAAGTAGTGTCCTCTGCCCTCTCTCCAAAACCTACTAATAATGTATTTAACTCCAACCTCTCTAAAAGGTTAAGACTAGTCACAGCTGCATACTCTTCGGAGGACCTAACTTTAAGCAGAAAGAGCTTGTGTTCACTTGGTCATTTACTAATAATGCTGCCCTTATGAGATGTGTCAGACAAAGATGCAATGGATGAGCAATGGTCACATCTATGTCTCTAACCCAAACCTTAAGAAGTGCAGGGGGGTCACACTAGTGTGGAGCTAAACCGAAAACAGTTCCCACCCAAAAGATTCTATATCCTTCAAGATAGAAGACAGTTTGTAACAACCCACTCTCACGAAAAACATAAAGATCGAGAACGAGAAATAAATTTCATATAGTCTCCTCAAAGCAAAAATTGCAATCTATATATGAAAACCACATGTCCACAGTTTAACAGCGTCAATAAACTGAAATTGATAAGTATATCTGTAATGGACTTAACAACTCATGTGTTGACTGAAAAAACCCCTAAATATCCGCTAGAGTTCCTGAACTATTAATGGTGAATCAGGAGTAATAAAATCTAGAACATTCAGGAATCATTACATATATAGGAAGTAACATTATTAAAACCTGTGCTTGAACCCTCTTCCTGTGTCGCTGAACCCTCGACTTGTGAATCATAGGCCTCCGTCGATGAACCATCAGTGTGTGAATCTTGGTCTTCAGCCCGTGGTATATCAGCCTCGGCATGTAACTGTCGCCGTCGCCGTCCAGCCATGTGAAAAGAGTCTCTGCGTGTAGGGCAAGCATTAACTCAAGCACCAACTGAAAAGGTCGCATTATGCATATACAATGGATGCACGTCTCATATATTAACATGATACATCAAATAAAATTAACTCATTTGGCAAAATTTACATGAGCATAAAAGAAAAGAAACCCTTTGGCATTATGCTTCATTGTTACAAAAAGGAATGTCTTTTTTCAACAATCATGACATTGATTCAAATAAGCATGCAAAAACATAACGCAAATGAGTCTTTATCAGAAACACATGCATTTATGAAACACTCGATCACTTATATGTACAGTTCCAATCCTCCTATTGATCTTCATCTTGATCTTCATCTTCATCTAGATCTTGATCTTGATCTTCATCTTCATCTTCAACTTCATCTTCATCTTCATCTTCATCTAGATCTTCATCTTCATCTTCATCATCAAAATCACCATCTTCTTCAACACCTTCCTCAGAATTGATATTTTCTCCTTCCTCGTCATTAAGAAAAGCACCAATTATTCTCCTGCTACTTGGGTGACTGGACTGCCCTCGCCTCTGTCTGTTTGGCATATCCCTTGTGTCAACTAACTCTCCTTCTACGTCATTCCTAAGCCAAGTAATGCTGTCTATATCTACCTCTACAGGTTGTGGCAATGGACTTGAGTTCATAAGGGGCAAATCATTGTCAATTTCAGGCTCTGCTTCAACATTCTCACACAAGTCTCGGGGCTTTGTTCGTACTACAACACGCCAACCATTATCCCTTTCATCATCAACGTAAAACACTTGTTCTACCTGAGAGGGAAATACAAACGGATCTGTCTGAAAGGCAAACCTTGTCTTGTTCACAAGAGTGTACCCATAGCGATCAATCTTAATCCCTCTATCGCGTGATTTAACGTCGTACCATTTGCACTTAAACAACACCACCTTGCCAACCCCATAGTAATCTAACTCTAATATGCTTTCAAGAACACCAAAGTATTCCAAAAGTTGATCCACTGGATTCGTGTCTTTGGACGAGGAATATCCACGGGTCATTGCAGTCACAAAAATGCCGCTGTTTTGAGTTTTACGTTGCATCTCAAGGCTTTCCGTATGAAATCGGTACCCATTAACTAAGTAGCCCTTCCCTGTCTTGCATATATCATTTGGACCCCGTGCCAGGGCTTTAAGTTCTTTGGAGGCCCCATCTGCTACGGATTTAATCTGCGATTACAAAGACATTAAGCCAAGGAAATCATATTATGATACATATATGTTTGCATATGGGTATATATATCTGTGTGTAATATGAATTAGATATATTAAATCCTCACGTAATCACTAAACCACAACGGAAACTCTTTCTTTTGTGCTGTATCAACATCCCACTGCATCATTCTTTTACGCTTTCTCATCCTTAGTTCACTAGTGTCTCTCCAAATCCTGCAACATACACCTATCAACAAAGGGCAATGATATAGAGTAGATCATTACGAGACTTAAGTAAACAACACGTATGACCCCATTCTTACTTGATGTACTTCTCAACCTCATCACAGTTGGATAACACATACTGATGAGCCATCTCTTTATCCTTACAATCAATTGGAATATGCAAAGGAGTCCCTAGAAAGCGACCTCTTTGTTCAAATACGGATAAGCTTGCCCTTTGTACAATGTATCCATCGTTGTTTCTTCCGACTCGGTTCCAAGAATCATCAACATCTCGTAAGTATCTTGAGCAAAATATAAGGCACTGCTCTGCAATATAGCCTTCTGCGATTGACCCTTCAGGATGACTTCTACATCTAATGTACCCTTTAATCTTGTACATATACCTATATATATCGCATCAAAACATATTACCCCACAAATATCTACAACTGTATAAAAGAAACACTAGTAAAATAATCATATATAACCTAAAATCCAAACCTTTCAAAAGGGAACATCTGACGATATTTCACTGGACCAGCAAGCCTAGCTTCTTCAGCCAAGTGAATCGGTAAATGCACCATTATATCAAAAAAGGATGGAGGAAATATCATCTCAAGACGACACATAATTTCTGTAATCTTCTTGTTCAGCCGCTCAAAGTCTTCTACTCGGTAGTTTGTCGAGCACAGATCTCTAAAGTAATGGCATAGATCAATAACAGCAGAGCATACATGCGGCGTAAGTGACCCTCTAATTGCTAGTGGAAGTAGTTGTTGCATCAATATGTGACAATCATGGCTTTTCAACCCCGAGATCTTACGCTCTTTGATATTGACGCATCTAGATATATTTGCCGAATAACCATCCGGAACCTTAACATTCTTCAACATTTCAAGAACTCTGGTTTTCTCATCCTTTGACATGGTAAAGCATGCAGCAGGCAATTCATATCGATCCCCCGACGTGCCAATTGGTCTAGGATGTAATTCTGCCCTAATATTCCTATCTTGCAAGTCAAGTCGAGATTTAAGATTATCCTTTGTCTTCCCCTTTAGACCTAATAATGTTCCCATGAGGCTATCACAAATGTTTTTCTCAATATGCATTACGTCTAAATTGTGACGATGGAGAAGGGTCTTCCAATATGACAATTCAAAGAAAATACTTTTTTTCCTCCAATTATGTGTGGCAGCTTTGGGGACGGTGTGTTTAGTTTTCTTCCCAAAAGTGACATCAATGTCTTTTATCATTTCAGCTACATCAAAACCAGAAGGTACGACAGGAGCTTCCCTGAACTCACATTCTCCATTGAAACTTCGTTTATCATGTCTAAATTTATGATCCAACTCTAGAAAAGAACGATGTGCATTGTAACATTGCTTACCACGTATTCGTTCCGAGTACGTACTTCCTAGACAAGCTGGACAGGCTAACTTACCTTTGGTGCTCCATCCAAAAATCATGGCCAATGCCGGAAAGTCACTAATGGTCCATAAAACTGCTGCACGCATTGTGAATGTAGTCTTGGTAGCAGCATCATATGTTTCAACCCCAGCAAACAAGGCCTTAAGCTCCTCAATCAATGGTCTAAAATAAACATCAATATCATTCCCCGGGGAAGTCGGTCCAGGTATCAACAATGGCATAATCATATTACACTGCTTCATACACATTGACGGGGGTAAGTTGTAAACAACCATAGTCACCGGCCATATACTATGATTCGAGCCGTGGGTGAAAGGATCCATACCGTCAGTTGACAAACCAAGCCTAATGTTGCGAGGGTCAGAAGCGAATGATGGGTGCATTTCGTCGAAGTGTTTCCAAGCCAGAGAGTCAGCAGGATGGCGATTTACCCCATCTTTTCGTCGGTTTCTATCATGCCATACCATATCAATTGCTGTTTCGGGCGACATGTACATCCTTTGTAAAGCTTGAGTTAATGAAAAGTGCCGCAACTGTTTAACGGCAACTTTATGACGTTTTGACTTAGAGGTTTGAACTACAGTCGTGTCATCTGGCTTGCCTTGTACCGTCTTCCACCTTGGTTCCTTACAAACTGAACAAGATCTCTTCTTGTTGTTCTCCTTCCAATATAACATGCAATCATTTGGGCACACATCAATCTTTTCATAACTAAACCCCAAGTCTCCGATCAATTTTTTTGTTTCATAATAGTTGGCTGGCAGTTGCTCTCCGGCAGGAATTATCACTCTTAATTTGTCTATCAACATGTCAAATGACTTGTCACTCCACTTACTAGTACACTTCAAATTAACAAGCCAAACAATGAAAGACAACTTAGTTTCTGACTTGCATCCTGGATACAATTCTTGGTTTGCTTCATTCATGTACTTCTCAAATTTTGCAGCCTTGGTGCAAGGATCATCTTGAAGTTGATTTCTAAGAACGTCGTTAACTAGTTCAGGCATTCTATCAACTTCAACTTCGTGTACAGGATCCCTGTTGTCAACATCATTCAAAGGCGTGTTACCTTCACCTTGAACCTCGCCGTGAATAACCTCACCATGATCTGTCCATATTCTATAGTGATTTGCAAATCCTCTCATAACTAAATGTTCCTCGACTGTCTCCCGTTTCTGGAATAAACCATTGACACACCTCGTACAAGGACACAAAATCTCTCCAGAAGAAGTGCCCACGTTACGGAATGCGAAATCAAGAAATCTATTAACACCTTGATGATAAGCTTGTGAGGCCCTTGGGAAGTTAAGCCACTCTTTGTCCATATTAGGTTCCTTCATGTAAGTAATAAATTAGTTGAAGCATAATCATTATCTATGTGAATAAAGGAAAACATAAGTTACTTGTACAAGGTAATAGATATACCCCACTCACCTACCACACAAGGTAACTAGACTTTGCTTCCATCAGTTGTCACTTATGGATACCATATAATTACAGCATTTCAGGTTAAATGATTTGATTAGGGAGCCACTTTGATACACCAAATAGATTTTTAAAAAGAAGCATGATGTAGCCTAGCAGAATTCTCATATACGCTCTATTAGTAGTAAAATGACTTATCAATCTGTCTTGGGGTCTTGACACAACATCATTAAACTTTATGAGATGGACTTTTGGTGACAAGTGTTTAATTGGCCACATAATCCAATTTACCAGTTCAAGCCACACTATTGACTTATGTGAGGATTTCAGTTTATTGGCCATAGAATTTTAACTGCTCAAGCCACACTACAGGTTTATGTGAGGATTTCAATTCATTGGACCATGGAATCCAATTTAATTGGACGATTTAACCTCGAAAATTCAGTTCATTCTATATTTAGAGAAGTTTCTCCACTTTCTATAATAACAAAACAAGAACAACACACAATTTCGGCCTATGTAATGAGGAACGTTTATGTGTAAACTTATATTTGACATGCTAAGCAAGAACATTACAGTATGCACATAAAATCAGATTTCTAACTGAAAGTGGCATCAAACAAAAGAACCTAAGCCTATAATCAATTGGCATCAAATATCATAAATCAGATTTCTAACTTAAAGAGGCATCAAACATAAAAATCCATTTTCTAATTGATATTCATGTACATGTAAAAAAATAGTAAGTGAATTAGAAGTACCTTCAATTGCACTTAAATGTTTTGAAGCCCCACTTTCAATGAATTCCAAGCACACTAATGTATTTTTCCCTATGAAGCCAAGCCCTGCAACAAAAGAACCTAAGCCTTATGCAAGCATCATAACAAGCATGCACCCTGAATTAAGTGTTCTCAGCTAAAGGAGGAAAGGTGAAGAGAAGAAAACCAAAAGCGTCCGCAAATTATAAGCGTAAATAAAACACAAGCATCCCATTAGAAGAAACATCATAAATAACTAAAAAATTAGAGAAAACATCCAAAAATTTTCGAACTCCGATCTAAAGATGCACAATCTCTATCTATGAAGAGAAAAAGTTTGATATTTTGCGAGGCATGCTTCTTACAAACTAACATTTCTTAGAGAAAGGCAAAAAGAAAATTAACTACCACATAGGATAGAAAATTTCTTGCGAGACGATAGCCATACGTACTATAGCAGATAATTTCAAGGGCCTATTTACAAACTCAAAAACTTCATATGGTATCAATGTCACTCAAGATATGTGGAGATCGATCCGCACAGCCACCAACCAATCATACATACATATCGAGAGACAGAAAGATAGCTCAAACCATCAATCTACCCCAAGCTTCAGTCGATTTCAGCAAATTAAGCTGTGTATATGTGTGTTTGAGTGTGTGATTTCAGCAAATTGAGCTGTGTAAGTGCAGATTCAGCCAATAGCAGAGTATGTGTCTGTGATTTCAGCATTGTTTTGCATGAAATTTTTAGAAAATTAAGCTATATATGTGTGTGAACGAGAGGTTTCAGCAAATTGAACAACGTGTGTGTCTGAGATCTTTGCAAAATGAACTGTGTGCGTGTGGGTGCATGTGCGTGTGATTTCAGCAAACTGAACTCTGTGTGTGTGTGTATTTTTGTGGGTAAGATTTTAGCAAATTCAACTCTCTCCACGTGTGTGAGAATTCAGCAAATTGAGCAGTGTGTGAGATTCCAGCAAACTTAAAGCACACCATGTAACTAAACAAATCATAGTACAGTGAGAGTGAATGCGTGTGTTTGTGTGTGTGAAGGTGTAAGCATCAAAGTTTCAGAGCCATTAAGCTAATAAGCTAGAAAGCTGATTAAAATTTTTCAAAGCCTAAGCACAACCTAAACTGTTGCAAGAGCTGCAACGTAACACCAATCAAAATGGCCAACATTGCCCCAGAATGTTTATCTAATTTCAGCTAAGAAGACTTTTCTGAAAAAACCTAGAGTCGAATAAGACTTTTCTGAAAATCCTACTAGACTCTATGAGATACGAGGTCTCTTGGATCTTATAAGGTTATAACTGACTGCAGTTGTATGCAACTGGTTACTCCTTAGAGAGCCCTCTTCTCAAATCATAGCGAAACCATTCATGCAATGTTGCCAATACTGAAAGAAATTGAATGTGCTGTGATAATGTCATACAATTGGAACATGGCATGGACAAATATAGGGATATAGTGTTGCAGTGTGTGATGTGCAGCCGTGTGGTGGCTCTTGTGTGCGTGTGGCTGCTTATACAGCCTAGTGTTTGTGTGTGCGTGGGGCTGGTATGCAGCCACGCGTTTGTGTCCGTGTACTATTTATGCTGCAGTTTACCTGGGAAAGGCAGTTGCTTGTTTGCCTTCGTGATTATGAGTGCTCCTCTGGTAGCTCTCTCTCTACATGAACCTAATACATATCAAAAGGCTCGAGTAATCCTATTTGGCAACAAGCATTGACATAGAATTTAGAGGGACTTGACAAAGCATATCCACAAGACCCCTTTGACTTACAACCTAGCAAGACTGTTATTGGATGCAAAAAATCTACAATATTAAGACCCAATCTGGTGGTCCATCATGAGACATGGCATTTATCTACACACGTCTTTGAAAAGTTTCCACATTTTTTGTCTCCTTCATGAGACATAAAGTACCAAACACTACTGAAACAATGTCGCCGCCGTCGCCGCCGTTGCGCCTGAAAGACCTCGAAATTTAACAGCATAATGTGAATGCCCCAGCAAAGATACATATATATGGTCAAATGGTCATGATTCAGTCAGTGCAGTGCAGTGCTTCTTGTGCTTTTCAAATTGAGGAGGGCGGGCCACAACAAAACCGCATTAGACGTCCATGTCTGCGTATCATTAATCATACTGTCCTTCCATGCCACCAACATCAATGACTTTATCTTCCCTCTTGGGTCCTACTCTTATGAGCAATGGATGGCTCTCCTTCTACAAGTCTTCCTCAAAAGTGAGCTGTTGAGCAGCCAGACATTAAGCTGAATAATTTCAATGGCTGACCTTCTAGTTTTCTCCACTTGGCTGCGTTTTGATATTCTGTGGTTTAGAGGCAATGGGCTGTCTTTCTGGTCTTTAGCGAAGCATCGTTATCTGCTGCATCATGATCTATTTTCAAGTTTACCTCAAGGCTATAATCAGGCGGTTGGGTCAGGCGAAGGCTGTAATGCAAATACCAAAGAGAGGCTTAAGGGCCCAATAACAACCCATAAGAAAAAGGTGGTATATGCCCAAAAGTGTTGGCCCGAAGGGCTTGTTGAAACAATAATGATAATCTATTAACATAATAACTCGGCACAGTCCAATTCGATGTGTATGACACCTCACCCCAAAACTCAGAACAACTTAGCCATTCAGTTCTGATAATTGAAGACATCCCCACTTCACATCCTTTAGTCCCCGAAGAGAAGCACGTGATTCTAACAATCTAACCACAACTGCTACTCGTCTCATCACCAAGGCCATTCTCTGCTGGTGCTCAAGAGCAGCGGTAGCACCACGACGCTAACCACAACGCTAGCCTCATCACCAACACCATTCTCTCCTACTGCTACTATTATTATCACAGAATATTACCTCTAGGCTTACCATCATGGTTGTTAAAATAATAGTTGCATCGTAGTATTTAACAGGACTCTGCGGATACACCAAATCCTTAAGCTGAGGAAGGAACAAAACAAAAATCTTCCTAAGATTTAACTGGGATGAGGATCAGAAATGCATGCTTTCAATTAACACTTGGGAAGAAACCTAAAACAGCTAAGAACGTTTATGTGTAAACTTATATTTGACATGCTAAGCAAGAAGATTACAGTATGCACATAAAATCAGATTTCTAACTGAAAGTGGCATCAAATAAAAGAACCTAAGCCTATAACCAATTGGCATCAAATATGAAAAATCAGATTTCTAACTGAAAGAGGCATCAAACGTAAAAATCTATTTTCTAATTGATATTCATGTACATGTAAAAAATAGTAAGTGAATTAAAAGTACCTTCAATTGCGCTTAAATGTTTTGAAGCCCCACTTTCAATGAATTCCAAAAACACTAATGTATTTTCCCCTATCAAGCCAAGCCCTGCAACAAAACAACCAGGAAGCATGGTGGTAAAGTATTCAATTCTAAAGCAAGGCCAAGTTTATCAGACCATCAATTTTTCCGAGGTGCTTTGCAAGAGATAAATCCAAACCTAGATACGTATAAGTGCCCATTTAGAGTAAAGCAATTATATGGTGGCTAAGCAACTTAGGATGCATCATAGACTAGAGAGTCCTGCATATATAATCTACTTTACTAATTAACCGAGTCCCATTTAAAACACATTAACATCATATCCATTTACAAGACTTGGAGCCTTGCTTAAATTAATTGGAACAATCTTGCTACCCGTATTAAGTATTAACTCGTCAAAACAAAGGCATAACAGGACTCGGTTTTTTGTTTTCTAAGACCAACCGACCACCTACATTTTGTAGTAAAGGAGCATAATGATCTCCGGTCCTTGAACCACCAAAACAGGGATTGATGCATTTAACATGCAATTCTCTATGTTTGTTCGTTCAAAGTAACTAAAAAAACACAATGGTCCTGTCTCTCCACCTGTACTGCTATATCTTCCAGAAAGAATTGTAAAACATGAAATTTGTTCAACGTCTCGTAATTTGGTCAGTCCTTTAAGATCGAGAGCACATAGTTAGTTGATAATTCATGGTATTCTAAGGCATTTATACCGAAGTACGAGCTCAACAAAACCAGATAATAAACTGAAGTCAATCTACATGCAGAGTGTCAAGTACTGTATAAAAACACCAGAGGGAGGAGAACCCTGTTAAGTATATAAACACACAATGACTATCAACGATAAACGAAAAAGGTAGCACTCTGATAATGCTCACTTTTGCTAGACCCCTCTTTCCTAGTTTCGCAACTAATGGAGGATTGCTATGTTTTTAAAATGTTATCTCTGCTTACTAATTGAGATTGCATCGGCTTTCTTTGCCTGTATCCCCCACAAACTCATTGTGCTACACAGTTTACTCATTGCATTATTGCAATCAAATTCTGACCTGCTAAAACCCCCTTTCAAAGTATCCAAAACCTAATCTTCACCCTATATATTCTCCTTCGCAGAGAGTGACATCTGAAATTTTCCCTCACCGAGCTTGGACCACCAGTTTATCCATGGGTTCACATGCACTTGTGGATAAACATGTAGGCTCATACCATTTCAATCTTCTGATTCTCCTGACTCCAAATCTCATCTTAAATTCTCCATTCTCTTTACCCTCCTAATTGTTTCACCATACGTTGTGATCGATAGAAGAAGAGAGAAGAAGATCGGCATGGTGTGAGTGATCGGCAAAAAGAAGCAAGAAGAACGTCATACCTGGAAGTCGATCTTCACTGAAGTTCTTGTTGCGCCCCAAAATCCCATTCGAGATAGGTTTTGTGCTTCCAATTGCCAAAATTATGCCCGCGAATTTCTCCCGCCTGATCGTCAATTGATATCCCCCACGGTAATCAGCCGTGGGGTTTGCGTTTGAGAGATTGCTGATCGCCAAAGCTCTCCAACGTAACCTGATTTTCCACCCAATTCCCACGGTAAGCACCGTTGCAATTGGGTTCCATTTTGGAGAAGAAGCAATGGCCACGGTTCAATCTTAACCGTCGGTCAAAGGGGGACTTGTATCTACGGCTCCGTGTCAGCCGTAGGCTGTTTTGTCACTATAGATTGGTTTTGTTGTAGTGCGTGCTAGTATAGAACTTTAGTGAACACTTACACTTCTATAAGTCCGTACTCCCCAAATAGAGATAAACTTTTTTTTAACACAGTTTAGGGTTTTAGAAGATCACTAAAATGGTTTCTGAACGATTAAGATCGATTAGGGGTCCAACCAATAGTTGACATGTATAATGACGGGCAAATGCAACATTTCATTTGTCCTGGACAAGTTGCAATAATGGGTTGCACACGTTCATCTAGCATGAAAGCAATGATTGCTATGGTTGATTCCTGTTTCAAACACCTATGACGAGCTCAACTTGTTTTAAAAGGTTAGGCTTGTTCTATCCAAGTATACATGTTCAATATTTTCACACTTGCTCGAGCGTCATCCTGATCATCTAGGATGCAGACACAGAAACCGAACCTATAGGGAGTTGACCCCGATACGATTAGCTGCCTTATAGGAGTCGTGATAAAATGAATGTCTAAGCATCAAGTACAAGTCTGTTCACCTTTATTTGAGACATATCAAAGACCAATTAAAAGTCGATATTAATTGGTTGAATGCGAATGTACAATTACTAGCGATAGTGTCTTGTACGTTCTTTTCATGAGGAGAGGAAATGCTTCCCAACCAAATTTCAATGCGGCTCCCGTCAATGAAGTGGACGGTGAAGAAATGGACGATGGTGATCAGGATGTCGCTTTGGACGATGATCGAATGTAATGGCTTACATGTGTTTCTCCCGCTGCGCACAGATTTTTCAGCCCCCTACCTCCTGTTCCCCTTTGATGACTTTTAGGTGTTTATTTTTATCTTCTCAGTCGGGAAGACTGTTCAAAATTTCTCATTTGTAAGTTGCAATGTATATTATTAGTATTTAGAGCTATATGACATTTGTGTTTGGTACACGATGAATTGAGTTAATTTTTAAATGTGGATCGATCAAAAAATGTGGTGTGAATTAAATTACAGTATATAGATTATTTTTTCTGGAATATTGTTAAAAAGAAAAATAAAACAACTTTCAGGAACTTTTATCAATGGATTTCATTTATGGAATTCAGTTGGTAAAGACCATCCACGAGTACCTGCGTAGAGGCAAAATTATGTTGCTAGTGGTTTTTCTTTTCCTTTTTTGCAAAAGTTAAATATATGGAATTACTCCCTCCGTCTCATATAAATTGATCATATTTTCTTTTTGAGCCGTCGTATAAAAATTGCTCACTTTCAAAATTAACAAAGATTCTTTAAGTATTTTTAAATATTTACCCTTTTTTTCGCTTTCTTTATTTTATTTATTTCTCTATATTTAACTCTCAACTAACTTATTTTCTTTCTCCTCGTCCACTTTCTTACACTTTTTAATTTTATTTCTCTTTCTACATTTAACACTCCACTAACTCATTTTCTCTCTCCTGACTCACTTTCTTCTCCTCCTCTCTCTTAAGACCGGTAGAATGTGAAACACACAATATATGATCTAAATCTTTATTCTGCATGCAAAAAAAAAAAAAAGCGATAGATGTATATGCATTGCTAAGAGTGGGTTTTCGTTGGTAAAAGTCCACTAATTACGGATTGAAGACCCCAATTTCTTGCCAAACATTTAGCTACAATGTTGTTAGCCACAAATTCTCGTTGATGAAATTTTCATCTGTAAAGACTTTTACCAACAAAATACTCCATTGGCAAAAGCCAATTTTCTTGTAGTATCAAATTTTAAGTCAGCAAAAGCAAGAGCCAGGTTCCAATTTAGGAGAGAGAAGCGCCCTTCTTCGTTATCATCAAGCAGACCCATTACAAAATGGCGCAGTTGCCTACCATCACGAGCATTAGAGTATTGTACTAGATAAGCTGAATACTGAGAGGGATATTGTGCTAAGATCACTAAGTGACTGCAATGGTCCTGAATGAATTGGCCAGGAATCTGTCTAAGGCGATGGACATCTACTGAGATGCCGAGTCAGACGTAATGTTGATGACAGTTAATTACTCCCAAACTTCTTTTGTAGAAAAGGTCTAAAGAATCTGTTGATTTTCAGCAAAGAGGTGTTGGAAAACTTAATTAATAATCTTGATATTTTTAATGCTGACGTGTTAACTAATAATCTTGCTATTTTTAATGCTGACGTAGCCCCAAAGACAGCATCCATAAAGAAAACCGGGCAAATTGTTGTGCCAAATGAGCATTGTCAGGAAAGTTGAATAGGACTCAAAATATGAATGCTATCTTTTGGGCTGCCATGGAAAGGGGAAAAAGGGGCCTATCACAACTTTAGTATCTAAAGTCTGAAATGTGTAAAAGAAATACTTAAGTTTAAAAATGATTCAAATCATTCACGTCGAACAGAGATGCCGTTAAAAAATTTAAAGACAGGACTGTCAATAATAAGAAAATAGATCATAAAAATACATCATACTATCACGGCCGTTCAATTTTATTTCTTCCTTAATTTAATAGATAGAAAGTAGAAAATTTCTCTCTCTCTCTCTCTCAAGTGGTGATCTGTGCTTGATTCTCTCCATTCTTCTTTAATTTAAAGATCCAAACACAAACAAACACACTGTCACACACACACACACACACACAAACACAGTGTCACACACACACACACAACCCACACAAAAACACACGCACTCTCACACCCGTAACACACACGCACTCGCAGGCCGCACCCAGTAAAGGTGCCATCATCACCACCCTGTCAAAGCAGCCACTACTACCTTGTCGTAACCACCGGTACCGTATAGTTACCTCCGTCGTCACCACCTCGCGACCACTTGTAATGATGCCGAAGCCCGGTATGATACCCTGTGCGAAAAACATCAGCAGTGTACATGCCACAGGCGATAAACATGGGGAGTGACTTTAGGAGTGTACATGCCACAAGGAGTAAATGAAGGAATTTCCATAATCAATTCTATTATGGAAAATCAAATCGATCGAGGAACAACTAATTATTCTGCAAGATGGGTAAAAGTAAAATTTCTGCACCAAAATGATTCTAGGCAATATCTTAAAGAAAGTAGAAAGAGATAGAGAGTCTAAAATTTTTGTAACCCTTAAAGCAAATAGGCAAATGTGTTTAAATCCTTTTCATTTTAAAATGAAAGGGTGCAAAGCCAAACGTTACTAACCGTTGCATTTCAACGGATCCTTAGTTCTAATTCTAAAGCATATAAATTGCATCATCTGACTCAGGATTGCACAACGGGATTTGTGAATTTGCACATAATATAACTAGCAATCCTAATATGGACGATATATACGTAAATATATGTGTAACAAGCGTTATGATTTTTCTCTTTCTTGAACCGTTACAATGAAAATACTCCAAGAGATAGTCTGTAGGCGTGGATTTGCAATTGAATGGTGAAGAGTTAGCCAAAAAACGTGAAAATGAAAATGGAAAGAAAGAAAGAAAGTGCTGGTTGCTACTGGTAGCTAACAAACCGGCAGGAGAATTGAACAATTTATTGCCAAACATACATGAAAAAACCCAAGAAACGTTCGTAAAATGCAAAAGATAAGACGGACTAACTTGAAGATATGAAGGTGGTGGACACCTTAAGACCATTCAGCCGTTACTACTTTAGTATCGTCGATTGTTGTCGTAGTGGTCGTCATCGAAATCACTACCACCCTCACCATCACTATCTCTACCACCATTTTCAGTATCACCATAGTCATTGTCAACACCACCACCACCACTAAAATCCTCATCCTCATCATCACCGTCATTGTCATGTTCATCGTTGTTACTAGAACTACCATCATCTTGCTTATAATTGTCGTTATAGCCATTGTCTCCACTGTCATCGTCGTCGTCGTCCTCATCATCACCCTCGCGACCAATATGTAGTCGACCTAATCCCAAAGATTCACCTTTGTAATTGCCACCGTACACATCGTCATCGTCATCGCCATCAGAATCATCTTCGTCAAGAACATCACCACGACCACCCCCACCATAAGCCTTTGTCGACCCATACCCATGTTTCTTACCTCCATGTCCAGCATACGTTACATCCTCGTAGTTGGAGCGACTGCCTACTTGTTGACCACCAACGTTTGCTACACCAATAACTGTCTTATTCACAACCGGATTTCTCTGTTGACTTCCGTAAGCACCAGCTAGCTTTGCAACTGAGTGTTGGGTACTGTAACCAGAACTAGAACTTGAGACAGAGTAGTAATTATTTGCTAGGGTAGTGGCATGTTTTTGACTTCCACCTTTGGGAGCAGCAGCTCCATAACCACTTTGCCTAGGATTTTGAGTTGGAGTATAGTTCTGCACAGGGGGCCTTGCAACTGAGTTTTGGGAAGTGTGACTTGCGGTGGAGACCGAGTAGTTGTAACTGTTACTTTGATTTATGACATTCTTTTTACTTCCACCTGAGGCAGCAGCAGATCCATAACCTCCAGGCCTGGCCTTTTGGGTGATGTTGTTTTGTGAATTATGGCTTGGAGTATTGGAGTTGTGATTGTTGGATTGAGTTTTTGAGGCCTTTTGATTTCCACCTGTGGCCGCAGCAGATCCATAACCACCTGGCCTAGCATTTTGCGCAACATTGTTGGGCGCAAACTTCTGCTGAGGCGGCCTAGTTTTAGACATAGCACAGGACAAGTGCGTATCAAATCCACATGAGTTGCAGCGATAGAGCCAGTGATTGGAGCCTGATTTATAACATATATCGCAGCCAAAGCTCTTGCTACTATAGGGAGGCGAGAAAGCAAGGTGGAGCTGGTGGGGATGAGTGTGGTGACTGATGGCAGGTGGTAGCATTGCACATTCTGCGTGGACATTAATATTACAAGCTCTGCAGCGGTAGGCTAGGCCATTGGCCGTGCTCCGACATGCATTGCAGTAAGCGTCGCCTCCTCCAGTTTTTGGGAGGAGATAGAGAAAATGGTTTCTGTCACATGCGTGTCTAATTTGCTGGGGATTTTGGGAGCTCATATTTCACTCTATGTTTATATGCCAAACCGTTTATTGCGCCTTGAGACATAAAACCAACTTACTCTTATTTATAGTCAAAACTTTCCATTAAAATCCACAAAGAACTAAAAGAAGGAAGAAGAATGAACTGGTAAACAGATCGTAGATTCCATGACTAGGTATGTTGTAATTAAGAGCATTATCTGCTGAGGATGTACATTTCCTAAAACTACTCAAGGCAAAATAAACAAAAAGAAGGTAATGATTTTAAATACACAGGCTTATATTAAAAGGACTTGTTTCGGGTATTTTGGCTTCAATTAAGTTCCAAAAGCCACTCGTATCTCTCCATGATCTGGCTATAACAGCTTTCATAGTTGACTTTCACATGGAATTATCTAATAGTAGGATACAAACATTATTTATCAAATATAATTGATAGTAAAAAAATTGATCAAAATGAAGTATAAGAAAGTTTCCACATTCTCTGTATAACTGGTACACCGAGTATTTGAGTCGTACAGTGATTGCTGACCATTTAAGTTCTTGTATTGGATGAACTTAGCAAGTGAAGGGAGTATTTTATTTTGTGATCATTTTTTTTTATCGGATTAGAGAATGTTTCTCATAAAACATGGGTTACAGCTTCCCTTACTTGCTCACGTGCCTCATGGTTTTATTGCGCGGGGTATCTGTATAATTTTACAGCACAATAAGCCATAACCTAGCTATCTAATGTCTACTAAAATAGAGCATAGATTGCCTCTCCAGAAGTGTACCAAGTCGATATAACGTACCAAAACTTCCACTTATGTAAAACCTTTTGCTTGTGCCCATAGCAACGCTTCTCTGACAGCCAGGGCTTCTTCATGTTTTGCACTAGCTAGATGTGCATGCCTTTGAAAACCTATGCTTATGTTTTGGTTTCCTTCTCGAATTATTATTCCAATTCCTGCCCTACATCTTGTCTTTCACTATGCTGCATCTGCGTAGATTTCTACCATTCTGAAATCTGGATTCGGCTGCTTTTGTGTACCTAGATGAACTGCAAAAAAAGTAGACATATTTTGTTTTCTTTTTCCTGTATTGCTCTGGCTAGGTGTGAATTTGCCTTGGATATTTTCAGATTCTCGACAGTCCTTTAGAGTCATTACGTAAAATTCCATAAGCTTGCTTGGATCTGGGTCAGCATCCGGAAAACAAGTGCATGAATCTTTTAACTCAATTAGCATGGATTTTGGGTTTTCCAAGTTATTGGGAGTGCCAAACCAGACTTTGATGCTTAAAACTGCTTGAACATTGTAAGCAGATCTTAGAACTTCACTTCGGGACTGTTTGATAAAACTGAAATTTAAGTGCTCAATTCGTAAAACTGAAAACTTTAAGCGACTGAATATTTACTGAAAAATAAGTTAACATGTTTGGTAGACCAAAAACAAATGTCTAAAAAAATTATTTACAAATTTATCCATTTTACCAAAATTATGCATTTGTTTATACACTTTTGATGATGCGGAAAATGGTTCGATGATACGTGGAGGTGCCACAAAGGATGCGGTCTGAGTTGGCTTCCAGGTAGGCAATGTGGGAGACAGCAAGGACGGCGCAAGGGCCGAGGACAAGGCTCCCCAGACAGGTCGTGAGGGCTGGCAGCGCTGCGCAGGCAGGGTGACGATGAACAGGACCGACAGTCTACAGTCCGTGACAAGGGTGCAGCGTCGAGGGTTCGTGGACGTGAGCCAAGTGTGTTTCTCTCACTAGAATTCCAGAGAGAATGTCTTTTTAGAGAGAGAAAGTGAGAAGCTCAAAATGAGAGAAAGATCCTTGAAAAAGCTCCGGAGTCCACTATTTATAGGCAAAAACGTGCATGTGTCATAAGTTGACATGTGTCACCCCCCGGGAACGACACGTCGCCAGGGGGCCAAAGCACTGATCCTCCGTTGGGACTGCCGGTCCCTAAGTTCGTGCTGCCCTGCCCTTGCGACGTCTCTCTGCCTGTCTGAAGAGACTGATCATGCCGCGGTAGCATGGTCAGAGTAGCCCGTTGCCCCAGCCTCCAGTCCAAGCCCTTACTGAATCCCACGATCCTGGCAGCGGTGGGGAAGACCCGACGCCCAGCTGCCAGGTGGACTAGGCAAGATGCCCTTCCGAAGACCTGCTCCCGTCTCCGAGTGACCCGGGGGTCATAGTCCTTAGGGGTGCCGACGCGAGCCCCCAGTGCCAGAGCACGTAGGCTAGTCACGCAGGCACCCTGGCGGAGATAGTGTCCTGGCGGAGTAGCCTATCCCGTGAGCATATAACATGATTGCAGCGCATGGGGCGCGGTTGAGTGCGGGCGACGAGGGTCGCAGAGTGATCTCCGAGCGACAAGGGTCGTTGCGTGGATGGCGCGCGACCGTGAGCGACGGTTGTCATGGCGACAGAGCGGCCACAAGTGACGGTCATCGAGACTACGAGCGACTGTCATCGTGACGAGGAGCACGGCCGAGAGCGACGGTCGTCGCGACTATGGCGGAGCGCGGCCGCGAACGACGGTCGTCGTGACAACGGAGCAAGGTCAAAGGTGACGGCGTCGGTATTCAAGGCAGGTGGCCGACCCCCAAGGGTGGCCGACCCCTTGGGGTGGCCGAAAGGGAGGCCGACCCTTGGGGTGGCCGAACCCAGAGGGAGGCCGACCCCTTGGGGTGGCCGACCCCCGAGGGTGGCCGACCCCTTGGAGTGGCCGACCCCCGAGGGAGGCCGACCCCTTGGGGTGGCCGACCCCTTGGGGTGGCCGACCCCCGAGGGTGGCCGACCCCCAAGGGTGGCCGACCCCTCAGGGTGGCCGACCCCCAAGGGTGGAAGGCACGCCGAAGTCGCTTCACGAATGGTTCACGTGACTTGAGCATGCGTTGCTTTGACCGGCCCTCGAGCGTTGAAAAGTTGACCGCTGACTGGGTGATGTGTCGTGCAAAGTGGGTCCCTTAGCGGGTCCCGGGGTGCGACTAGAATAGGGTATGAACAACTTTATAACTTTTTTGGGGGGCTAAAATTGTGTTGGTGGTAGTGACGATGGAGCAATGGTGGTGGTGGTAGTAGCAACGACGGTAAAAAGGTGTCAATGGTGGCACGGTAATGGTGCGTGAAGACGTGGTATTGATAATTGTGATGATCGCAATAAGCGGCGATATGGCGGTCATAATAGTGGTCGTAGTGTGGTGGATATTTAGATGATTTTGACAGAAATAGACGTGGTGACAACAGTGACAATATGGTAGAGGTGGAGGTGGAGGTGGAGGTGACGGTGTACTTGTGATGGTGGTGGTGATAGTAGCTAGGTCATTGTACTGTAACCCGAACTAGAACTTGAGACAGAGTAGTAATCATTTGCTTGGGTATAGGCATGTTTTTTACTTCCACCTTTGGGAGCAGCAGATCCATAACCACTTTGCCTAGGACTTTGAGTTGGAGTATAGTTCTGCACAGGGGGCCCTGTAACTGAGTTTTGGGAAGTGTGACTTGCGGTGGAGACCGAGTAGTTGTAACTGTTGCTTTGATTTATGACATTCTTTTTACTTCCACCTGAGGCAGCAGCAGATCCATAACCTCCAGGCCTGGCCTTTTGGGTGATGTTGGTTTGTGAATTATGGCTTGGAGTATTGGGGTAGTGATTGTTGGATTGAGTTTTTGAGGCCTTTTGATTTCCACCTGTGGCCGCAGCAGATCCATAACCACCTGGCCTAGCATTTTGCGCAACATGGTTGGGCGCAAGCTTCTGCTGAGGCGGCCTAGTTTTAGACATAGCACAGGACAAGTGCGCATCAAATCCACATGAGTTGCAGCGATAGAGCCAGTGATTGGAGCCTGATTTATAACATATATCGCAGCCAAAGCTCTTGCTACTATAGGGATGCGAGAAAGCATGGTGGAGCTGGTGGGGATGAGAGTGGTGACTGATGGCAGGTGGTAGCATTGCACATTGTGCGTGGACATCACTATTACAAGCTCTGCAACGGTAGGCTAGGCCATTGGCCGTGCTCCGACATGCATTGCAGTAAGCGTCGCCTCCTCCAGGTTTTTGGAGGAGATAGAGAAAATGGTTTCTGTCACATGCGTGTCTAATTTGCCGGGGATTTTGGGAGCTCATGTTTAACTCTATGTTTATATGCCAAACCGTTAATTGCACCTTGAGACATTAAACCAACTTCCTCTCATTTACAGCGGGAACTTTCCATTAAAATCCCACAAAGAATTAAAAGAAGGAAGAAGAACGAACTGGTAAACAGATTGTAGATTCCATGACTAGGTATGTTGTAATTAAGAATATTATCTGCTGAGGATGTACATTTCGTACAACTACACAGGCAAAGTAGGCAAAAAGAAGGTAATGATTTTAAATAAAGAACCCTATATCAAAATGACTTGTTTCGAGTACTTTGGCATCAATTAAGTTCCAAAAGGCACTTAAAAATTTGCATGATCTGGCTATAACAGCTTCCATAGTTGACTTTCCCCAAGGAATAATCTAATATTAGGATACAAATATTGTTGATAAAAAGGAATTATAATAAAGTTTTCCCATTCTCTGTACAGTTGGTATACTGAATATTTGAGTCATACAATGATTGCTGACCATTTAAATTCCTGTCTTGGATGAACTTAGTAGTGAAGGGAGTAATTTATTTTGCAATCAATTTTTTTTGAGATAATTACAGTAATATTCCTGAGGTTAGATGAAATTACAGGCGTGTCCATTAGTTTCATTAACGAAACTAATAAGGGCTGGCACAAAGGGAAAATACTGGGGAGCGGGGAGCATGGGGGAGGTGGTGTGATGGAACGGTTGGAGAATTGTCTGAAGTCTAGATTTGGCGTAGAACAAGAGAAGAGAAAGAGAGAGGTTGACTCGACACTAGGGGAAAGGAAGGGGGAAGCGGGAGTTGGCCCTACCGGTCACCAACCAAGCGTCAGGTGACGGCAAACGGCAACGTGAAAACGGGAAGCAGCCTGTGCAAAGCGGGGGAGGAGGGATCGGGAAGGAAAAGGGGAGTGGGGTGTGGGGGAAAGGATAGGGGAAAGGGAGAGGAGGCCTCGCCGGTTGTCGGTCGCTTGGTGACGGCAAACGACATCGTTGGATCTGCTCGTGCCATTCTAGTACCAAGGGTGCCGTTCTAGTAAAAGGCAAATCGGTACGTACCGCTTTTGTCTTTTTCGGATACAGTATCCATTACATTTTGTACCGGTCAAAATACTGCTCTGTGCTAGTTGTACTGGCCGGTACAGATGATACCGGCCGAGATAGTGTGTTTTGTACTGGTCCCTAAAAGATACTATAAAAGTGATAAATTTTGTTAGAAATTTTATAAATTGATCATATAAAGACTAAATAGAAAAACATTGTAAATTCTATTATTATATCAGTCAAAGCCTCTTTAACCTCTTAATATTCATTACAATTTATAAAAATTTTCCTGATAAGTTTTTAATCTTCACTTGACTTTGATGTACTTCAACCTGAAAGCTTTGATCATATTCTTTTATTTACATGATGTACTGCTTTACATATGCGCGCGTGTACACACACCTAGAAAAACAGCATATTCTTGAACCTAAAGACATTATTATTGAACAAACAACTTATTTTAACATAAAAAATTGCGAACGAGATCGTCGAAAGGGTGAGATAAACAACTTATTTGGGAACCAATAATTATTTGAAAATTAAGGTAATTCAAGCTCCATAGGACAAACATTTATTCTAGAGGAGCTGTGAGTAAGAAAATATACGTATATATTGTTAGTTCGTCAATGAATGAATATTACATATATGTATAATATTGATGAAGATTTTGAGACAATACCGAGACGAAACCGGTACCGATACGTACCATTTTACAGAAAAATGATACGCATTCCGATACGGTATTCATAATTATGATTTAATGTGTTCAAAATAGTGTAGAGATATTTTGAAATCTGGATTTGGCTGCTTTCATGTACCTAGATGAACTGGAAAAAGAGTAGAGATGTTTTGTTTTGTTTTTTTTTTTTTTTCTGTATTGCTCTGGCTAGGTGTGAATTTGCCTCGGATGTTTTCAGATTTTCAACACTCCTTTCGAGTCATTGTGTAAAATTCGATACCCTTGCTTGGATTTGGGTGTTCGACGAACATCCAAATATCCTCAGCATCCATAACAGAAGTGAAGGAATCTTATAAGTCAACTAGCATGGCTTTTGGGTTTTCCAAGTTATTGGGAGTGCCAAACCCTACTTTGATGCTTAAAACAACTTGAAAATTGTAAGCAGACGTTAGATGTTCTCAATAACACTTCTTCTTAGTTTTTTGGTATACTATTTGGCGTTTCATAAGCAAAATTCATTTTACTCAGTGTTTTACAAAGAAAATAAACGGTAAGGGCAACTATATGTAAGCCAAAATTAACTGAAAGGGTGGCATTCTCATCTATTTTTGTCTGCTCTGAAAGACATGACTTCAAAATAGAAAAAACCCTCTTAGTGTACTATTCTCGACTTATATAGCACCTTAAGTATGCCAAGAAAAGTTCAGCCCAGTTAGTTTGGCACAGTATAATAGCTTTTCATCCCTGCTTTACTAGGGGCCGACTTCTATTTAGTGTAAATTCAAACTGTAGTAAGAAACTGCATACTTCCCGTCTAATCGTCAATAGGTATAGTTAATGACATATTTTAACACATCCAACGATATCCTTAACAACACTTTGCTAGCATTTCTAATTAAATACTGCTAATCAGTTAATAGCATTGTTTAACACAATTTTTTTAAATCCAAAAAAAATCAGATTGGCATGGAGAAATTCTAGTGAGAGAAACTCTGACTTCTCTTTAGAATTCTAGGGCTAGAAATTGTATTTCGGCACTTAGAAGTCCATCTACATTACAAGCAAGAAGATTCCTACTGAAATTTACACAACATTATGAAGGACTATATCTGATTGGAAAATGCAAACAAATAATATTCGCCGATCAGAACATCTTCAAGGTCCGCCAAGGGATCCATTTGCGGTGGATTTCACCGGTAAAGAATGGGCAAGGACACATGATAATACCAGAATGTTATTCAAAGAGCCTCGAACAATCACGGTAAATCTAGGATCGGACACGCCATGGATATGAAGGATATTAGACCGGAGGTGCCATTGCATGGTAGTTATGACTCAGATGAAGACCAAGAATGCGTGATTAAAGAGTTACGGGCTCAAGTGCAAGCATTAACAGAGGAAAACTCAGCATTGAAGAATAAAGTAAATCCTAATTTACAATGCACAAACCCTAATTGCCCCATTGTTATAGTTCTGAAGGTTGGGTTGATTGTGAGTGAAGGAAACTACTCATGTGACAGTCATGTGGAGGGCTTAACAATTGCTAAAGAAGATGATGTGGCAGTACCACGTGGTAATAATGAGTTGGAAACCCCTATGACTAATAATAGTGATGTGGCAGCTATAATGTTTAAAAGTAAACAGACACCATTAATCCCAAATCTTTCTAAGAACCTGAGCATTAAAGAGACTTCTCCAATATTGCCCTCAACTAACAAGGCAATACCTATAAAGGCCCCATGATCTGGAAAAACATATGCGGAGGCCATTGGCGCTAATCGAGAAAAATCTGAGCGTTCAGTCCTCACATTCATACAACCCCAAACCATAAATGGACAGATGGGAGTCGAGCACAGTTGGAAAGATCTGGAGAATGAGGTGAAATACTGGAATAATTCCATTATGACATATGTGTTGGGGACAAAATGCCCTACCATGTGATGAAGGGATTTCTGGAGAGAATCTGGAGAAGATTCGGCCAATATTCTCTCAGCTTATTGAAATTGGGTGTTTACATAGTAAATTTGATGAGGAATCTGTGAGAGACAAGGTGATTGAAATAGGACCTTGGTCCTTTGACAGTCATCCTTCAATCACCAAACCATGGACACATGAGGTGTCCTTAGAAAAAGAAGGGGTGAAGAATATCCCCATCTGGATTAAACTCCCTCATTTGTCCCTCTCTCTTTGGTCAAAATGATATTCTGAGTATGATTGCAAGCTCAATTGGCAAACCCATGTTCATGGACAGTATGACAGCAAGGAAGGAAAAATTAACATATGCCAGGGTGTGCGTAGAGATTGATTCAGTCAGGAATTACAAAACATGATTCCAATATGAGGTACAGCTATGGAAGCTATAGAACAGACTATTGAGTATTAGTGGAAACCGGCAAAATATGGGATATGTGAGGTCTTTGGTCGTAATGATGACAAATATGTTAGAAGACCAAAAATTCAATAGGTATGGAGAGTGAAAGTGCAGCAGACTGGGTAACAGGAGACTAGTACTCTTGAACAGAGGCCTGGGGAACCTATAGATCAACAACACCACCTAATTGAGCAAGGGACTTTTTAGGGGAAAGAGATAACTCTTAACCAGCAGCCTATTAAACTCACCAATGCCTTCTCAGCAATAGCAGAAGACCTGAAGCCAGGTGAGTTTCCTCTATCTAAAGAAGTTCTTAATTCTGGCAAAATGCAGAAAGATGGGAGTAATATTAGTAAACTGAGAATTGGAAGTAAGGAGAAACCTACAAGTGGAAAGGGAAGTAATTTCAAATCAAAGCAATGATAATAGCTAGTACGAATGTAAGGGGCCTGAATGATTCCATTAGGCAATATGATTTAATGAAGTTACTAACTAGCTGGAAGCCTCAAATTGTGGTTTTGGTTGAGAAAAAAGTCAGAATGGAGAATGTGCCAAATATTATCAACAAATGGTAGAGGAAATGACAATTCATTTATAGCCTGAAAGGTGTATCAAGAATTTGGCTGGGGTGGCAACACCAAGAAATCAGAATAAATCCTATCTATGTTACATCCCAGGTGAAAACAACAGAGGTACATGGTACAAATATGGATCCTTAGCGTATTTCATGTATATATGGGAACAATTGTGGGACTAAAAGGAGAGAGCTGTGGAAAATAATTACAGCAAGTTGTAAGTCAGGTTAGACCTAGACCATGGCTTATATTGGGAGACTTTAATGTTTTAAGATACCCAAAGGAAAGACAAGGGGAGCTGGCATAAATAAGATGGATACATTGGAATTTAATCAGTGCATATATGATTTGAGCTTGCAGGAATTGGTAACAAAAGGAGCTTTTTTTACCTGGTGAAATAAAAGACAAGTGGGGGATATCATATTGAGCAGGATTGATAGAGTATTGGTAAATAATGCATGGTTAAGCATTTATACAATTTCTGAGGTGGAAGTCTATGATCCTGGTTTATCAGATCATTGTATATTAGTAGTTACAGTTCATCTTGACAAAGTTGAAGGCAAAAAGCCATTCAAGTTCTTCAACTATTGGATGGCTCATGCTCAATTTAAGGCAATACTAAAAGAATCATGGGAAAAGGAGGCAAGTGGGGATGCTGTGCATGTGCTACACAATAAGCTCAAAAGGTTGAAGCCTAGACTGAAAAAACTAAATCATGAGAAATATAGAGAGATATCCAGAAGGGTGGTTATAAAGGAACAGGAACTACAAAGAGTCCAAAGAGAGATCTATGATGGATCTGCTAGAACAGAACTCGTTGTTAGGGAGAAGGAGCTCTCTTTACAATACTATGGACCTCTTAAAGCTGAAGAAGGGTTCTATCAACAGAAATCAAGAGTCAGGGATGTCAAACTAGGAGATGGAAACACTAGATACTTTCACAGGAAAATGCAGGTACATAGAGCTCACAATAAGATCCTGTCAATTAAAACTATTGATGATGTGCAGATTATGGGAGCAAAGGAAGTCCACCAAGAAGCTATAAGACATTTTTCTGAATTTCTGGGTTTAACACAACCACCTTGGTCAGACACAAAACATGAACTTCATAGAGTTTTGCAGAGGAAGTTAACCCCACAGCAACAGGAAGAGTTAACACGTGAACTCACTGAGGAAGATGTTAAGGAAACTATGTTTTCTTTTAACGCCAATAAAGTCCAGGCCCTGATGGTTATACTGCTGAATTCTTTCAAAAAAGATTGGGAGATCATTGGACCTGATACCACGAAGGCTTTTCTAGCATTCTTCAAGCATGGAAAATCTGTGAAGATCTTTAATAGCGCTGGTTTGACTATGATCCCTAAAACTCTTGCACCTAATACTGTGAGAGATTTTAGACCCATTGCTTATGGCAACAAAGTTTACAAGTGTGTTACTAAAATGATGAGTAAGAGAATGCAACAAGTGCTGCCTGGTCTTATCAGTCATAAACAAGCAGCTTTTGTGGGAGATAGAAATATTAAGGATAACATATTGCTCATGCAAGAATTAGTAAGGAATTATCAGAGACCTGGAGGTCAGCCAAGATGTGCTATGAAAATAGACATCCAAAAAGCCTATGATACTGTGGAATGTGAGTTCTTAAGTGTTGGAAAGTAATGCAATTTCCATGGAAATTCATTGAGTGGACTATGCATTGTGTGGTTCATGCAAAGTTCTCAATCAACATGAATGGTAATATGGAAGGGTTCTTTAGTAGTAAAAGAGGATTAAGACAGGGGGATCCCATATCCCCATATCTCTTCCTTTTGGTAATGGAAGCATTCTTTTGCATGCTTGATGATTTAGCACAACACAGGGAATTTAGCTATCATCCAAAATGCCATGAGCAAAAAATCACTCATGTATGTTTTGCTGATAATCTATTCATCCTAGCAAGGGCCAATATCCAAACTCTCAATCTTATAAAACAAACCATTCAAAGATTTGGCAGGATGTCTGGACTATACCCTAATCTACAAAAAAGTGCAGTGTTCATAGTAGCAGGGTTAAGTGAGGAGGCCACCAACCAGCTGGGACAAGATATTGGAATTCCCCTTGGCAAATTTTCAGTTACTTATTTGGGAGTTCCACTGATCAACACTAAGCTCAAAGTTAGCGATTGTCAGGTACTTGTGGATAGAATAAATAGTTGGACCGTGAAACACTTATCATATGGGGAGACTTCAATTAGCAACCTCAGTACTATTTGTAATGCAAGTATATTGGTGTTCACTGTTTCTCTTGCCTAAGAGATCATCTCACAAATTGAAGCAAAAATAAGGTGTTTTATAAGGCATGGAAAAGATACAAAGTGCAAAGCTAGCATGGAAAGATGTCTACTTACCTAAAAGAGAAGGTGGCCTTGGCCTGAAAAGATTTCTTGAGTATAACAAAGCTGCTCTTTGTAGATATATTTGGTACTTGGCAAGGAAAAAAGATACCCTTTGGATATAATGAAGCCATTCCTACATTATTAAAGAGCAGAATTTATGGAATTTCAAACCACCTGCAGACCTCTCATGGACATGGAGTAAAATACTGAAGCTAAGATACACAGTACAAAGTAAAGTGGAGTACACCGGTTGGAAACGGGAATGAAACATGGTTTTGGCATTATAATTGGTTACCTAAAGGTCCTATTGTTTAGAAATTTGGGTCCAGAATCATCTATGATGCTACAAGTTCAACTCACCTCAAGGTATGTGAAGCTTATAATCATGGGGTATGGAATATAGCTATCAGATCACTAGATCTTAGAGAATTGAATTCTCAACTCAGGAATACTATGTTAAATAGCGTCCAGATAGGTTGAAGTGGACTGTGAGCACTAATGGTGAAGTTTTGCATTCAAATTGCCTGGAATGATTTAAGGCAGAAAGCCAATCCAGTCTCATGGTGGAAGCTTATATGGTTTTCTGAGAATATTCCTAAGTGTACAATGATCGTACAGATGATCTGTATAAGGAGAACGGGGACTAAGGATAAACTCAAAGCTTGAAAATTCACAAATGAGGACAAATGCTGCTTTTGCAATCAAAAGTAGGATAACTTGGAACATCTGTTCTTAAATTGTCCTTTTACTTATCCTTTATGAGAAAATACTCTATAAAAGCTACAAATATCCCAGGATTTCTCCAATTGGAACTCACTTCTCCAATTTGCAGTGGCAAAGTTTAAAGGGAAGAGCTTCAGGGCAAGGTTAAATAGGCTAGCTTTTGTTGTCACATGCTATAGCATATGGGAGGAAAGAAATCTAAGAATATTCACTGAACAAAATACTGAGGAGGAAGTTATGGCAAAGATTGAAATGTGGATGAAATATAGAGTTCTTAGCTGGCAGAATGCACAATCTTCAGAGATTAATAATAAGCTATGTAGGAACTGGAAACTACACTCCTGTGTTCTAATACATAGAGAGAATTCTCAATAGTTATGTAAACATGTAAATAGTATAGTCATATAGGGATAGATATCAGTTCTGTTGATTTGAGGACTTGAGTGATTAGTAATGAGTTGTAATTGCACTTTGGTTGGAATAAATGACATTTCACCAAAGAAAAAAAAAGGATTTGTTTAACACACCTTCAACGGCATTATTAACACCACCTTTTTAGATTTTCTAATTAAATACTGTCAATCATTAATAGCGACACTATGTATGAGTTGCAACCAAAACTTTTGCTTACATAATGCTAATATACTATTGGTCATCTTAATCAAGTTTGTGAATCTTGCGAATCTACAATTGGTCATCTTAAAATAATATGTTGTTTGTTTACTTTTGGAGGAAGAAAAATTGATAGTTGTGTAATACTATGCTTAACGAGCTAGCATTTGAGACAAAAATCTGGTTTCCTTATTTTCATGTGGATGAAAATAATACTAAATGAAGTTCTTAGGTTATTTTTGCCCATAACATTTTGGGCTCAGAAAAAAAAAAAAAAAGAAGAAGAAAAGGATTAAATTCATCTAGTAACTCATACTTAGGGGTCACGTGCACTCAACACCCCATACTTCTAGTTTTGAGCCTCAACAGCTTGTATTTCTAAAATATAGGTGTCCAGCACTAGATGACGGTCAAGATGCCATTTCACCACACGTCTGTTAGTTTTTTAAGTACAAGTGCATTTTTCCCTGTTAATTCCACCTTGCATCCACCTCAGCTTCAAATGACACTAATAGTTTATACCCCAAGCCCTTCACGTCACTTCCTCACCCTTTCTCTCTCCCCTGACTAATCATCTTCCCAACCCTTAGAACCTACCCCGTCCCATCCTAGAACCTACCCCGTCCGATCACTGCTACCAACATTCATCAAGACCCACTCTCATACACCAAGCACCTCCTCAACTCTCCCCATTTCTAACATCCTCCCATGATCCCCATCATTTGTTCAACAAAATGCCTGACCCTTCCAACACCTATAAATACCCAGTTGCCTCATCCTCTAACTGTAGCTTATATCCACCTCCCCAACCACCGCCGCTATCACCTCTGTTTGCCATAATGTTACTACCTCACCCTGCCCACAAAGATAGGCACACCACCACGCTACACCATCATCACCAGTTACCACCATTGGATCTATGCCACCCAACTATAACCACTACATCACAATCACCAAGCAATGTCACTGCTTTAGTTCTGCCACCACATCACACCCATAACAATGACCATCAGATCTACGGTGTATAACCACCACAGCTGTATCGTAACTACCATCGCCGCACCCGAAACCACCAGATTGGCATTACCAGCACTGCACCAGCACAGCACCATCACCATATCCACACAAAAACACACCCACACACAGAAATCAACACAAATAGAGTCAATCCAAGAGTTGATCAACCAGGTCACCACACAAATGTAGTCTATGATTCCTAAAACCTGCCAGCATCATTAATGGTTGCATTAGCTGTGTGTGTGTGCGCGCGCGCATGTGTACGCGTGTTTTTGACTCAAAAACATGTCTGATTGTGTGCATTTCTATGTGCGCAGATTGGTGGTGGTTGTCTTGTGGTGTTAGGATGGTGAGGTGGTAATGGTTGGTGGTATTGGGATGATGCGTACGGCAGTTGTTGACTTGACTGATTTTGATGATTCTAAAATTACTTTGTCTAACATTAATCTAACACTGTTATTAAGATTTATTTCAGGTTTAATCATAATCTATTATACTCAAACAAATACAAGGAATATTATTTGGAATTGGACTTCGACGAAGATTCAGAACCGGACTTAGAGTATTTTTATCACTGCTGTAATTTTTTCTAAGTCTTTCTTAAAGATCTTCCATAGAAATAAGTAAAGAACAAACCAAGAAGTGTTTCTCAAAATGAGTTTTCATTCAAATTGATCCTTCCGTTCTTTATGGTCAAGTTTCAAAATCCTTTTGGTCGAACCCAAAGTTTTCGGTTGAAGTCAAAACTTTCGGTCGAAGCCAAAATTTTCGGTCGAAGCCAAAACATTCGGTTGAAGCCAAGAGTTTTCGGTCGAAGTCAAGTTTTTCGGTCGAAGCCAAAATTTTCTTTCGAAGCAACATTTTCTTTGAATGAAAAGTAATTTTCGTTCGACTCAATCCTTCAGTGTCTTTAACATCTCATAGTTCTATTATCTTATTCGAATGAATCTCAGATTCATTTGACTGAATTCTTCAGAAATGGTTTTCATTTGAAGCAACTTAAACTTTCATTCGAATCAAACTTCGTGTCATCCCTTTTTTAACGGTCTTATTCTCTTCAAGTATAAAAAGGGACTTTGAGAGCATTTATTGGTAATCTTCTTCAATCTCTAAAAAACTCTCTCTCACTTCTCAAATACTCTCTCATCTTAAATCACATGTTCATTTATTTTACTTTGAGTGAGTTTATACTTTGAGAAAGTTAGAAGCAAGCTTCTTGGTTTAGTTCTTGAAAGATTATAGATCTTCCCACTGAAGAAAGCTTAGCCTTGTTGTATACATTGTAATATCTACTTGTAAAGGAGTGTTGGTGTATCTCAATTGTAAAATTTATTTTCACTTGTAATCATTGGAAGCCTTGAACGGCTTCGGAATCTGTACTGCAGTTTGAGCTAGCACCCGAAACTAGTTACTTAGTGAAAGGCTTGAGTAGGTCTCTCTTGTGTGAAGTGCTCGGGGACTGGACGTAGGCTAGTGGGGCCAAACCAGTATAAATCTCCGTGTTGATTTATATTTACTGTCTTAGTTATTACATTGTAAATTAAGTTTTAAATTTTTGGTTTAAGTTGTAAACACCTATTCACACCCCCCCCCCCTCTCGGTTTGTTTAGGGACCTACAAGTGGTGCCATAGCCCTATGCTCTGTTATTTTCTTTATGACCTAACAGTCAAGAGCTAAAGATCTTACAATGGAAGAAGGTTCAGTAACTACTAGACCACCTTTGTTGAAGCACGATAATTATAGCTATTGGAAAAATCGGATGAGGAATTTTCTGAGGCAGGATACTCATGTATGGTACATTGTAGAGAATGTCCCTATTATACCCATGAAGGATGGACCAGATAGGACCAAGGTTCCCAAGGGAATTCTCAAAATGGACGCTCATTTGGCACAGTTCTTCTCCATGGATGACAAAACAAAGAACATTATTAGCTGTGGCCTTGACATGAATGAGTACAATCGAGTCTCAGCATGTGAAACAGCTAAAGAAATGTGGAGACTGCTGGAGGTTACTCACGAAGGTACCAATCAGGTAAATGAGATCAAGATTAACATGTTAGTCCAGCAATATGAGGCCTTCAAGATGAAGGAACACAACCATAAATGACATGTACTCCAGGTTTACTCTTATTATAAATGGACTAAAACTCTTGGGAAAAACATACCCAGAAAAGGAGATCGTAGAAAAATTCTTAGATCTCTTCCTAAGAGAAAGGAAGCAAACTCACAGCCATTCAAGAAGCCAAAGACCTGAATATGCTGAAGCTGGAAGAATTGGTGGGTTCTCTAATAACACATGAAATCACGATGAAGATTCATGACGAGGAAGAGACCACTTCAAAGATGAAGAACTTAGCTCTCAAAGTTGAGGCAGCTCATGAACTTGCAGAGTGCAGCGATGACTCCGATTTGGACATGGCCTTAATCACTCATAAGCTTAAGAAGTTTCTTACAAACTGGCAGGATGAGAAGGTCAAAAGAAGTCAAACAATCCAACCACCACAAAGAAACAATGGTGATTGGAACGCAAGAGAAAATCCTGACGCTTGCTATGAATGAGGCAGAACTAGACACGTCAAGAAGTACTGCCCGCAAGTGAAGAACAAATTTCTCAACCAGCAGTAGTCGAGACACAAAAGAAAAGAAATTCAAACCAAGAAAATCTCTGCTGACTTGGGATGATTTCAATGAGAGTGATAAAGAAATGAGCGAAGACGATGATGTAGCTTAGCTATGCTTTATGGCCAAAGATGATCACTCAAATGAGGTAATCATTTCCAAAAACTTTGAGTATGATAAGCTTGAGTTAGCCTTCCTTGAACTTAGTAAAAATAATGAGAAGTTGAAACTAAAAAATGCTGCTCTGAAAAACAAAGTTCTTTCTTTGATAAACACTGTTGAAGAGATGGTTAGTGAAAATGAGAAACTAGACGAAAAGATTGAGTTTTACATAACTGAAAATGCCTCTTTAAAAAATAATCTGTATGTTTCTAAGAACGAAATTTCTAATTTGTCTTCAGAAATCCAGTCTCTCAGAAGTGTAAAAACCCCTGTAAAATGAACTTTTAAAATCTCATTTGGAAAGAATTTCTCCAGAAAATGAGTGTCTAGAAAAAGAGATCGAACCTCTGAATTTTACGGTTTCAAAATTTACACAAGAAAAAGATATTCTAGATATACTTTTGGTAAGATAGAGATGTGTCTTTGAAGAAAATGGGATAGGTTATGATTCTTCAAAGAAGCAAAATGATTATAAAAATTTCTTTAACAAAAATCTTGCCTCATGTTCACCATTCACACTCTGTACAGTGTGTAATAAGAAAGGGCATTTAGAAAAAAAACTGTCCTCTTAAAGTAGTCAAAAGTCAACATTCTTCTTCTATCAGTCAAAATAAATTAAAGCAAGTTTGGGTGCCAAAACATTGTTTACCTAATCTTTCAGGACCCAAGAAAGTGTGGGTACCTAAAGGAATGAAACCAGAATCTGTTGTAGGTATGTTTGAAAGCAAAGGTGGATTCAAAAAATGGATCATCGACAGCGGATGTTCAAGGCATATGATAGGTGATCGTTCATTATTCTCTCATATCACTCTGAAGGATGACGGTCTTGTCACTTTTGGAGACAACTCAAATGGGAAGATCATCTGTAAAGGTAAAATTGGTATCGGTTCAGTTTCTATTGATAATATGTCTCTAATTGACGGTTTAAAGTTCAATTTGATAAGCATTAGTCAACTAATCGATAGTGGACACAAGGTTCATTTTGAAAGTGACCACGGCCTGATTAGTCATGCCTCAGATGGATGCACTTGGGTTGGTAATAAAGATGGTAATATTTATACTTTATCTCTTGATGCATCAGACGCTTCTCGAGAAATATGTCTTTCGATTCAACATAATGATATTTGGTTGTGGCATCGTAGATTAGGTCATGTGCATATGGATCTAATTAAGAAACTTCTCTCGAAAGAGCTTGTCCGAGGCTTACCAAAGTTAAAGTTTGTCAAGGATAAGGTTTGTGATGTCTGTCAAAGGCAAACAGTCAAAAACATCATTTCAAGCCAAAAATGTTATTTCTACCTCTCGTCCTCTTCAACTCCTTCATTTAGATCTTTTTGGCCCTACGAGAAATGCTGGCCCAGGTGGAAAATTTTATGCCTTTGTCATTGTTGACGATTTTTCAAAATACACCTAGGTTCTTTTTCTAACTCATAAGGATGAAGCTTTTGAAAAATTCTTTTACCTTGGAAAGCTTCTACAAAATTAGAAGGAGTTGAAACTTGTGAAAATCCGAAGAGATCATGGTGGTGAATTTGAAAAAGATTTTATACCTTTTGTGATCAAAATGGTATTACTCATGAATTTTCTGCTCCTCGAACTCCCCAACAAAATGGGGTTGTCGAGAGAAACAATCGAACTCTTTAAGAAATAGCCAGAACAATGCTTCATGAAAACTCTTTGCCAAAATAATTTTGGGCTAAAGCCGTCAGCAATTCCTATTACGTATTGAACATGGTTCTTATCAGACCAATCCTTGATAAAACTCCTTATGAACATTTCTCAAATCGAAAATCAAAAATTGATTAATTCAAGGTTTTCGGTTGTAAATGCTTTATTCTGAACAATCGTGAGAACTTGGGTAAGTTTAATGCAAAATCTGATGAGGGTATGTTTTTTGGTTATTCATTAAAGAGTAGAGCATATAGAGTTTATAATCGTAGGACTCTTGCAATTGAAGAGTCCATGCATGTTGTATTTGAAGAATATATCTAACGCTGAAAATTCAAGTAAGCATGCAAGTGATGATAGCGAGGAACTCTCTCTCATCTTAACCAACAACTTAGATGCTTCCTCAAATGAAGTAGAGTGCTCAACGTCATCTCAAAAAGAAAATACCAAGAATTTATCGCTTCCAAAGAGTTGGAGATATTCCTCTAGCCACCCGAAGGAACAAGTAATCGACAATGTTGAGCGTGGAGTAACGACATGATCGTCGAAAAATCTTTCTGCGCTGATTTTGCTTTTCTTTCTCAAATAGAGCCTAAAAATATTTCTAAGGCTCGAAAAGATGATGGGTGGATTCTTGCCATGCAAGAAGAATTGAATCAATTTGAAAAAAGCAATGTTTGGTCACTAGTCTCGCCTCTTGTTCAACAAAAGGTTATTGGCAACAAGTGGGTTTTTGAAACAAACTTGATGAAGATGGCCATATTGTTTGAAACAAGGCTAGACTAGTAGCTCAAGGATACAATCAAATTAAAGAGGTTGATTTCAATGAAACTTTTGCCCATGTTGCTCGACATGAAGCTATTCAAATGCTTTTACCATTTTCATGTCACATGAATTTCAAACTCTTTCAAATGGACGTGAAAAGTACCTTCCTGAATGGGGTAATTCAGGAGGAAGTTTTTGTTAAACAACCTCCCAGTTCTGAAAATGAAAAATACCCCAATGCTCAGAAAGGCTTCATCGAACTCAAGAATGTTGGTTTAACTAGCCAATGCTCAGAAAGGCTTCATCGAACTCAAGAATGTTGGTTTAGGAAATCAGTTAACATATATTTTTACCAAACCTTTAGCTGAATCAACTTTTTGTTCCCTTCGTCGTCGCTTGGGCATGTGTGATCTGAGATGGTTTGTGTTTATTTTTTTAATTTTTTTTTCTTTGAAGGAAATTTTTTTCCTTCGAATGAAAGGTTTTTCATTCGAATGGAAAGTGTTCGGTCGAAAGAAAAGTTTTCCTTTTCATTTGAGTGAAGAGTTTTCATTTGAATGAAACATTTTCATTCTAATGAAATTGCCCCTTCTTCCAGTTTAAACCTTCTGTCGGTTTCGATCGTTTGAATGAAAACTCACTCTTATTCGACCAAAATGTTCCGTCTATATATACCTTAGTCATTTTTTATTATTTTCCTTTTTCACTGTTTACCGTATAACCTTTTTTCCAACTTTTCCTTCTTACACTTTTTCAAAGCTTTCTACTATGGACCCCTCCACGCGCCGTTCTCGCAGTCACCGTCGCCTTGTGTAGTAAGAAACTTCCGAGTCCGACAATTAGCCTGAAGCTCTCCCCAATCCTTCCTGTCGCAGCACTCGGGCTGCTACTCAAGCTACGGTGTCTCGCTCACTTGCTCATGCTGCCCAACCTTCCAATGCTCCCCCACCTACTCCAGGTACCTTCTCCTCCTCCCTCTGCTCCCACTTCCTCCTCTGCTCCTCAACCTACCCGTCCTCCATCCACGTGTCCACACAGTTCACCCACCGGAATTCTCCACATACCTCATTTTTCTGAAACCCCTGAAGACCAAATAAACTTCTTTACAAACTTCGTCGATCGAGAAGTAATACCCGATCGCCCTAGTGACCTTGTCTTTATGGGTTAACTTGGTTTCACTGCTCTCTTTGAAATAATGGGGTGTTTATCTCTCTTCTCTCCTCCTAGTGTCTTTTATCCCCACTTAATCTGCATGTTTCATTCAAACATGACATTTAACTCCTCTGCCTCCGCATATCTTGTGAGCTACGTAAATGGGTTCACTATTTGCCTTGACGACACAACACTGGCAAGCATCTTTGGTTTCAAAGTCGATACCACTCTTTTTCCCAAATCTCCAAATTAGCATAACCTTATAGTCCAAAATTTACGTTGACGATATTGTTTTCGGAGCTACTAAAGATGATCTATGCCAAGATTTTTGCTGAGAGTATGCGTTGGAAATTCGAGATGAGCATGATATGAGAACTCACCTTTTTCCTTGGACTTCAAATCAAGCAATCAAAGGAATGAATCTTCATTAATCAGTCCAAGTATACATGGGAGATTTTGAAAAGGTTTGGTATGGATAATGCTAAACCTAGAGGTACCCTATTTCTCTTGGTGTTAATCTTGTCAAAGATGAAAATAGTATGATTAGTAGTATACTTTATCTTACCGCCTCTAGACTTGATATTATGTTTTGTGTGTGGATCTGTGCCCGTTTTCAAACTTATCCCAAAGAATCTCATCTTACTGTTGTAAAACGTATTTTTAAATACTTGTATGGGACGTTAAATTTAGGACTTTGGTTTCCACGAAACTCTTCCCTTGATCTGGTAGCTTTTTCCAATTCTGACTATGCCGGATGTCTTGTCTATCATAAAAGCATTATTGGTACTTGCCAATTTCTTAGTGGTGCCCTAGTATCGTGGCATAGCAAGAAACAGACATCTGTTGCACTTTCCGCAGCAGAGGTGGAATATGTTGCTGCTGGAAGTTGCTGTGCTCGAGTTCTTTGAATGTGTCAAACCTTACGCAATTTTGGTATTCACTTAGATAATATTCCCATCATGTGCGATAGTAGTAGTGCTATTGATATTTGTAAAACTCTTGTTCAACACTCACACACTAAGCACATCGGTATTCGTCATCACTTTCTTCGAGACAACGCTCAGAAAGGCTTCATCGAACTCAAGAATGTCGGTTCGGGAGATCAGTTAACATATATTTTTACCAAACCTTTAGCTGAATCAATTTTTCATTCCCTTCGTCATCGCTTGGGGCATGTGTGATCTGAGCTGATTTGTGTTCATTTTTTTTAATATTTTATTTTTTTATCTTTTTCTTTGAAGGAAATTTTTTTCCTTCGAATGAAAGGTTTTTCATTCGAATAGAAAGTTTTCGATTGAAAGAAAACTTTTCCTTCAAGTGAAGAGTTTTCATTTGAATGGAACATTTTCATTCGAATGAAATTGCCCTTTCTTCCAGTTTAAAGTTTCTATCGGTTTAGGTCGTTCGAATGAAAACTCACTTTCATTCGACCAAAATGTTCCGTCTATATATACCGCAGTCATATTTTTTATTCTTTACCTTTTTCACTGTTTACAGTATAACCTTTTTCCAACTTTTCTTTCTTACTCTTTTTGAATGCTATCTACTATGGACCCCTCAACGTGCCGTTCTCGCAGTCACCGTCGCCTTGTGATGCAAGAAACTTCCGAGTCCAACAATTCGCCTGAAGCTCTCCCTGCTCCTTCCCGTCGCAGCACTCAGGCTGCTACTCAAGCTGCGGTGGCTCGCTCACCTGCTCATGCTGCCCAACCGTCCAACGCTCCCCCACCTACTCCAGGTACCTTCTCCTCCTGCTTCCTCCTCTGCTCCTCAACCTACCCATCCTCCATCCACGTGTCCATGCAGTTCACCCACCGACATTCTCCACATACCTCATTTTTTTGAAACCCCTGAAGACCAAATAAACTTCTTTACAAAGTTTGTCAATCGAGAAGTAATACCTGATCACCCTAGTGACCTTGTCCTTATGGGTCAACTTGGTGTCACTCCTCTCTTTGAACGAATGGGGTGTTTATCTCTCCTCTCTCCTCCAAGTGTCTTTTATCCCCACTTAATCTGCATGTTTTATACAAACATGACGTTTAACTCCTCTGCCTCCTCATATCTTGTGAGCTACGTAAATGGATACACTATTTGCCTTGATGACACAACACTGGCACGCATCTTTGGTTTCATAGTCGATACCACTGCTTTTACCAAATATCGAAATTAGCATATCCTTATAGTCCAAAATTTACGTTGATGATATTATTTTTGGAGCCAGTAAAGATTAACTGTGCCAAGATTTTTCTTAGAGTATGCGCTAGAAATTCGAGATGAGCAAGATGGAGGAACTCACCTTTTCCCTTGGACTTAAAATCAAGCAATCAAAGGAATGAATCTTCTTTAATCAGTCCAAGTACACATGGGAGATTCTGAAATGGTTTGGTATGGATAATGCTAAACCTAGAGGTACCCTTATTTCACCTAATGTTAATCTTGTCAAAGATGAAAATGGCAAAGATGTTGATAAAAAAACTTTACCATGGTATGATTGGTAGTTTACTTTCTCTTACCGCCTATAGACTTGATATTATGTTTAGTGTGTGCATCTTAGCCCGTTTTCAAGCTTGTCCCAAAGAATCTCATCTTACTGATGTAAAACGTATTTTTAAGTACCTGTCTGGGACGTTAAATTTAGGATTTTGGTATCCACGAAAGTCTTCCCTCGATCTAGTAGGTTTTTCGTGGCATAGCAAGAAATAGACATCTGTTGCACTTTTCGCAGCAGAGGCAGAATATGTTGCTGCTGGAAGTTACTGTGCTCAAGTTCTTTGGATTTGTCAAACCGTACGCAATTTTGGTATTTACTTAGATAATATTCCCATCATGTTCGATAGTAGTAGTGCTAGTGATATTTGTAAAAATCCTGTTCAACACTCTCACACTAAGCACATCGATATTCGTCACCACTTTTTGGAAACAACGCTCAGAAAGGCTTCATCGAAATCAATTTTTAATATATTTTTACCCAACCTTTAGCTGAATCAATTTTTTGTTCCCTTTGTCGTCGCCTGGGCATGTGTGATCTGAGCTGATTTGTGATCATTTTTTTTAATATTTTATTTTGTTATCTTTTCTTTGAAGGAAATTTTTTCCTTCGAATGAAAGGATTTTCATTCGAATGGAAAGTATTCGGTCGAAAGAAAACTTTTCCTTCGAATGAAGAGTTTTCAAACATTTTCATTCGAATGAAATTGCCCCTTCTTCCAGTTTAAAACTTCTGTCAGTTTCAATCGTTTGAATGAAAACTCACTTTCATTCGACCAAAATGTTCCATCTATATATACCGCAGTCATTTTTTTTATTGTTTACCTTTTTCACTGTTTACAGTATAACCTTTTTCCAGTTTTTCCTTCTTACTCTTTTTCAAAGCTTTCTACTATGGACCCCTCCACGTGCCGTTCTCACAGTCACCGTCGCCTTGTGTTGCAAGAAACTTCCGAGTCCGACAATTCGCCTAAAGCTCTCCTTGGTCTTTCCCGTCCCAACACTGGGGCTGCTACTCAAGTTGCTTTGGCTCGCTCACCTGCTCATGTGCCCAAACTTCCAACGCTCCCCCACCTACTCCAGGTACCTTCTCCTCCTCCCTCTGCTTCCACTTCCTCCTCTGCTCCTCAGCCTACCCGTCCTCCATCCACGTGTCCATACAGTTCACGCACCGACATTCTCCACATACCTCATTTTTTTGAAACCCCTGAAGACCAAATAAACTTGTTTACAAACTTCGTCGATCGAGAAGTAATACCCGATCACCCTAGTGAGCTTGTCCTTATGGGTCAACTTGGTGTCACTCCTCTCTTTGAACGAATGGGGTGTTTATCTCTCCTCTCTCCTCCTAGTGTCTTTTATCCCCACTAAATCTGCATGTTTTATTCAAACATGGCATTTAACTCCTCTGCCTCCGCATATCTTGTGAGCTACGTAAATGGATTCACTATTCGCCTTGACGACACAACACTGGCACATATCTTTGGTTTCAAAGTCGATACCACTGCTTTTACCAAATCTCAAAATTAGCATATCCTTGTAGTCCAAAATTTACGTTGATGATATTATTTTTGGAGCCACTAAAGATTAACTGTTCCAAGATTTTGCTGAGAGTATGCACTGGAAATTTGAGATGAGCATGATGGAGGAACTCACCTTTTTCCTTGGACTTCAAATCAAGCAATCAAATGAATGAATCTTCTTTAAACAGTCCAAGTACACATGGGAGATTCTGAAATGGTTTGGTATGGATAATGCTAAACCTAGAGGTACCCCTATTTCTCCTAGTGTTAATCTTGTCAAAGATGAAAATGGCAAAGATGCTGATAAAAAACTTTACCATGGTATGATTGGTAGTTTACTTTATCTTACCGCCTCTAGACTTGATATTATGTTTAGTGTGTGCATCTTTGCCCATTTTCAAGCTTTCCCAAAGAATCTCATCTTACTGATGTAAAACGTATTTTTAAGTACCTGTCTGGGACGTTAAATTTAGGACTTTGGTATCCAAGAAACTCTTCCCTTGATCTAGTACGTTTTTCCGATTCCGACTATGCCAGATGTTTTGTCGATCGTAAAAGCATTAGTGGTACTTGCCAATTTCTCGGTGGTGCCCTAGTATCGTGGCATAGCAAGAAACAGACATTTGTTGCACTTTCCGTAGCAGAGGCAGAATAGGTTGCGGCTGGAAGTTGTTGTGTTCAAGTTCTTTGGATGTGTCAAACCTTACGGGATTTTGGTATTTACTTAGATAATATTCCCATCATGTGCGATAGTAGTAGTGCTATTGATATTAGACAAAATCATGTTCAACACTCCCACACTAAGCACATCGATATTCGTCACCACTTTCTTCGAGACAACGCTCAGAAAGGCTTCATCGAACTCAAGAATGTTGGTTCGGGCGATCAGTTAACATATATTTTTACCAGACCTTTAGCTGAATCATTTTTCTCTTCCCTTCGTCGTCGCTTGGGCATGTGAGATCTGAGCTGATTTGTGTTCATTTTTTGTAATAATTTATTTTTTATCTTTTTCTTTGAAGGAATTTTTTCCTTCGAATGAAAGGTTTTTCATTCGAATGGAAAGTTTTTGGTCGAAAGAAAACTTTTCCCTCGAGAGAAGAGTTTTCATTTGAATGAAACATTTTCATCCGAATGAAATTGCCCCTTCTTCCAGTTTAAACCTTCTGTTGGTTTCGATCGTTTGAATGAAAACGCACTTTCATTCAACCGAAATGTTCTGTCTATATATACCGCAGTCATATTTTTTATTCTTTACCTTTTTCACGGTTTACAGTATAACCTTTTTCCAACTTTTCCTTCTTACTCTTTTTCAAAGCTTTTACTATGGACCCTTCCACGTGCCGTTCTCGCAGTCACCATCGCCTTGTGAGGTGTACTACTCCCACTATACTCAGTATCTTCAAAAATACTGCATGCCTGGTTTTAACAATTCTAATGGTATGTGATGGATAGTAAAATTTGAAACTCTTAGACCTTTTAGGGTAACCTATAAAATAACAGCTTATGGTATTGGGATCGAGTTTCTTAGTATATGGATTCTAAACTTTTTTGTTTTATCTAAACAGCCCCACACATGAAAATATCCTAAACTTGGATTCCTCAGCGTCCACGATTCAAAAGGTATTTCAGGCACAGACTTACTAGAAACCATGTTAAGAATATGCACAGCTATTTTAAGTGTTTCAACCCACAAAAATTTTGGTAGAGTTCTTTGGCATCTCAGACTTCGTACCATATTCATGATGGTACAATTTTGCCTTTTAGCTTCACCATTCTACTGGGACGTACCCGGTATTGTATATTGAGCAAAGATGCCACCTTCTTCCAAAAAGAAGGCAAAAATACTAGGGTAATGATCTGTTTCACATAATTTTCCATAATATTCTCCTCCTCTATAAGATCTTACAACTTTAATCTTTAGGTCGAGTTGATTTTCAGCTTCGACTTTGTAAGTTTTAAACATGGCAAGTTATTCGGATTTTTCATGAATGACGTAAATATATTCATAGCGAGAAGAGTCATCATTGAAGGTGACAAAGTATCTATTACCACCAATACCTAGTACAGGGAAACGTGCACAAATGTCAGTGTGGATAACCTTTAAAGCCTCGTACTTCGAATGGCACCGCGTTTGTTGCCTTATACAAATTTTTCTTTAATACATTCAATGCATGCGTCAACATCTGAGAAATCCAGATAATGAAGAATTTCATCATTAATGAGGCGTTTCATTATGCTTCGTGATATGTGATCTAGACGTTCATGCCACAATTTAGCAAAAATTTGATTATCTCGTTTCCTCTTATAATAAGCTTTCAGCAACTACATCATTCATGTTCATTATTTTCAAGGATTCAGTAAAAGAAGCATCCAAACATAATTTGAAGAGGTTTTCCTCCAAGAAACAGAACCAATAGCTCTAGAGTAAAGAAAAAGAGAAAAGCCTTTATTCTCAAACTTAAACAAATATCCATAAGCGTCAAGTTTAGAAACAGAAAAGGTAAATTACACTCGGCACCCCTGAAGTTTACCCTAAATTACACACGGGTCCGTCTATCTTTTTGTATTACACTCTGTTCCCTGTAATTTGAACCCCCATTTCATGCAGCCACACAAATCTGACGGGAAACCTAACTCCGTTTGGAGATTCCCTGACACACTACTTTTACTTTTTTCATACCCAAACTACCTAGTTTATATCATTAACTTCTATTTATTTAAAATTTCAAAAAAAAAACCCCTTAAAGCTCATCATATCCCTAATTTATTGCCTCTAAAACTCCAAACCACCACTACGACCTGGCTTTCCTCTGTCATGACAACCCATCAACCCGGTGAACCACCACTCTCAGTTGCACGCCAAGGGCCACCAAAGGCCACCAATCGACCATTGACGGTAGACACGCAAAGACATGCAAACACATACCACACACACACATACCCACACACCCACACCACACCCACCGTAGAAACGTAAACACACACCACACACACAACAGTCGGCACACACACCACACCCACCGTAGACAACAGGCAGCAACCACCACTATGACCCAGTCTTCCACCGTCATGACGACCCATCACTGACGATGAACCAACACTACCGCACGACCACAATTCCCAGTCGCACGCCAAACCAAAGGCCTGATTGGCCATCCACGATCGCTGCCTGTATGATAGACCGGAACCCACCACCAATCACCAAGGACGACAACCTCCTCCCTCAATGGCATATGAACGGCCTCCATAAGGCCACCAATTCCACCAACAGTCAATTTACAGAGAATTTTCGGTCACCAAAAATAACAGCATTGCACCCCGCCACCAATCACATCAACCAATTGCCAACCACAACCACCTCTTTCGTCATTGCATAGCAATAGCCTCCCCAAGGCCATCATCGCAGAGAATTATTAAGGGAGAAGTCACCTGCAGAGAGTTGTTAAGGGAGAAGGGGAAATGCAAAGTGGAGAATGAAGAGGGCAAAAATTTTCTTTTGCATCACACCGTTAATACCGTGAAAGAAATCAAGAGTCAAGGAGAGAACTGTAATAAAAAAAAAAAGATAGGCAAAGCCATGTGTAATTTAGGGTAAACTTCAGGGCTGCCGAGTGTAATTTACCCAAACAGAAATAAGGTCTCTAGTTATATTGGGAACATAAACAGTATCAATTAAATCTAAATTGAAGCCACACACCAAAACTAAATGGAGAGTTCTTACAGCTTCAACTTGAGCTTTCTCTCCATTTCCTGCTAGCACATTACGTCTCCCTTTGTTTAACTTCTTCACGAAAAGGAATCCATGCAATGAATTAGTTGTGTGCACAGTATTTAAAGGAGCATTAATTGTATAAGACTCATAACAAAAGTAACTAGATAAATTACCTTTTCTTTCCAACCACTCTCTGAATTTTTGACATTTTATCATCATATGTCCTTTAGTTCTACAAAGGTGACACTAAGGACCGGAAGGACCTTGGTACTAAAAGAGTTTGCCTTATCAGTCATAGTTATTGAAGAACTCTTATCCCCTTTCCTTGGTACTTTGCCAAATTTCTTTCCTTTTTCTTTAGATGGACCAGTTATAACAATGTGAACACCAACAGGTTGTTCGGATTTTATCCTCTCTTCTTCTTAAACACACATGAAAATCAACACACTCATCTTTCATCTCTCTTTTTGTGTGTTCTAATTGATCTTAAAAGGACCAAACTGCGCAGTAACAGAAGTCATAATAAAGTGCACGAGAAAACCCTCAGAGATTTCCATGTCCAATCCTTTTAGTTGAGAAGTCATATCATTCATCCGTAAAATATGCTCACGAACACCACCGGATCCACTGTATTTGAGCTTAACCATTTTATTGATGAGAGTAGTAGCATGTGCCTTGGAAGAGCCATAAAACTGCTCTTTAATATGAGCAAGAAACATCATAGCATTACCTGAGTTAGGAATAACTCTGCAAATTGTAATCATAATGGAGCATTTCATAATTATTAGGGATATGAGACTGGAACGCTCCCACTTCTCAATAGAAGAAAGATAGCTAGTAATCACAGCAGGACTATACGCTATATAATAACAAAAATCATGCACGTTAGTACTGAAAATCCACATGGTGAAAATGGTTAGTTCATCATTTAATGTAATAAAATGAATTGAAGGATAAATAATTTATTTGTATGAAAAGATAAATACACAACTTTTTGCCAAGGAACATACAACATATCACTTATAACCTTCTATTGGGCCTAATATTAACATACAAATGATTTTTCACCCTTAGCAATTTAGAAATCATTACAAGCAACATTAGCACGAATTATATCATCATTGGACAGAAAATAATTTGACCCATGCAGCTTATTATACCTTTCTTTGCGCTTAAAAGATTCAAATATAATATTTTGTCAGGCCAATTAGTATTTTTTTAATGAATAAGCGTAACATAATGTGATTTTTTCATTATTTCAACTTATAAAAGACAATACACTTTCATTGGACCGTATACTGCCAAAATAAGTAAGAAGCACTAATTATTTCAAGTTCATTATTTGTAGTCTAGACATGCCAAATGAGCATAAGATTTTAGTATGATCTCGTAATTTTAGACTAATCTTGAAAGTATAATAACATTGACACATTATATTCATTAGCATCCCAAAAATATAAGTCAATATATATGTTATTAATAATAACATATCAAAGAAATAATTCAATAAGAATATAGTATTAAGCTACATCGTAAATTTTATTTTACAAGACCCAATTAAAATACACAAGCCCTTCTAAAAACCCATTTTAAAGTGGACAAAAAAGCCCAATTCAGTAGTTACAAGCCCTTTTGAAGAGGCCAAACTGGCCCAGCTCATTGGCCTCGAGGCCTAGACAGCAGGCCATTTAATAGGCCTTTACCGCCCGATCTTTAACTCCTCAAGGAGCAATGCGGCAGGCCAGAAAGCAGGCCCAAAACAGGCCTAATTTAATTTTTTTTGACGGTGCCAAAACATATCACCAACAGGCCAGGCCACATGCCGAAAAGAAAAACTTCAGCTTACATAATCTGGGCCTCCACAGGCCCAAATTCATAACTAAGTAATCTGGGCAACCAACACCATTTGGCGCAAACTACGGCCTGCCTTTTTTTTTTTTTTGGCAAATCTGAAAACTGTACTTTCAACTTTACTTCCGATACAATTTTATTACCTAACTTTGAATGTGCGCCAAAATAGTACCTAACTCTGAAAAAACGTATCAAATCAATACCTCAACTTCAACTGACAATGAACCCCCGGGGGCATTTCGATAATTTGCCGCTCATCGGGGGTATTTTGGTAATTGAACATTGTAAAATTTCCGACACAACTGGAGGAAATAATTTTTATTTTTATTTTATTTAATTCTATGACTTGTTGAGAATGATATAATTTTTATTTTTTAGATTTCAGTATAAATATGGATGCAACTGGAGGAAATAATTTTTGTGAAGATTCTGATCCACCTTACTTGGGTCAAGTTTTTCAAACACTGGACGAAGTTGAAGCATACTATAGAGCATATTCAAAAACGATAGGTTTTGACGGGAGACTATTTGAGTGTCATAGAGGAGCACCGCATGTACCCCTGGTTGTTCGGATCAGTGACGAAGGGCCAACAAGACAAAGAAAACGGGACACATTTCTGGGTACCGGCTGCAAGGCCCATGTGTATGCAGTACACCGAAAAAATGAAAACCATTGGGTTGTGACGGGAGTGGAGTTGAGCCATAATCATCAGTTGATGACCCTTAGTAAGATTGGTCAAATTCATCAACACCGAGAAATAAGCGCGGCACACAGACAACTGATATTTACAATGGCCGAGGCTAAAATTCCACCTTCTAGAATGATGGGGGTTTTCTCAAGCCAGGTTGGGGGGATTGACAAGTTGAGTTTCAACGAAGTAGACCTTCGAAATGAACTTCGTGCTCAGAGGAGAGAGTCTTTCGGTAAGAGTGATTCTCAAGCTACACTTGATATCTTCAGGAGCCTTCAGAGTGAGAATTCTGGCTTTTTCTATAGTCTCCAACTGGATGATGAGAACCGCATTAGTACTATATTTTGGGCGGATGCCCGTTCTAGAGCTGCTTACCAAAATTTTGGGGATGTTGTGACGTTTGACACCACATACCGCACAAATAAGTACTCTATGCCTTTTGCTCCGTTCACCGGGGTGAACCACCACTATCAGTCAATCTTGTTTGGCTTTGCCCTGCTTAGGGATGAGACGGAGGAGTCATTTACGTGGTTATTTGAAACGTGGCTTAAAGCAATGTATCATATTCCTCCAAAGACCATCATCACCGACCAAGATCTGGCAATGAAAAATGCAATCGCTAAGGTCCTTCCAGATACTCACCATGGCCTGTGCACATGGCACATAAGCAACAAATATCCTGAACGGCTTCACAATGTATATGCAAACCATCCGACATTCAAGACTGACTTTAATACATGTGTGAAGAAATCGTTGACGGTAGACGTGTTCGAGGAGAGGTGGGCCAAGTTAATGGATGACTACTATTTGCACAATCATGAATGGTTACAATCGTTGTATGAGATCAAGACACAGTGGGTCGGTGCCTACACCAAGAAGTTTTTTGCAGCCGGAATGACTACGACCTCGAGAAGCGAAGGTATGAATGCATTCTTTGATGGGTACGTAGGCCATTCTTCAAGTATAAAAGAGTTCGTACTAGAGATGCAGAAAGCCATTGACAGGCAATTTTTCCTTGAGAGAGAAGCCGACGCGGCTACAGTTTACAGAGAAAGAGCCATAGTAGTTTCACCTTTGGAGGCTCATGCGGCTCAAGTCTATACCAAGGAAATGTTTAGACAGTTTCAAGAGGAACTACTAAAGTCGAATCAATATAGCATGACAAAGTTGCACGAGTATTCCACCAGAGATCTCAAGGTTTATGCTTTGACAAATGTGACGAATTTTGCCAATCCGTGCTCTTCGTCGGCTCCGAGGAACAGAAGACATTTTACCGTAGCAGTTTGTATGGACACCGGGTTTGTTAATTGCAACTGTCAACTGTTTGAGCATAAAGGTATACTTTGTCGACACGCGTTGAGGGTTTTGAGCGCCAAGAATGCTCGTGAAATCCCTCCAGCGTATATCTTGGAACGGTGGACGAAGGAAGCCAATAGAGTCCACGGTCACATTCCTTACGTGCCCAATGTTTCAGTTGATTTCGAGCAATCTGAGACGCTGCGATATAATCACCTTTGTAACATCATGCACGGTTTATCATTGGATGCAGCGTCAACATTTGATGGGTACAGGTATCAAGTTGAAGCAGCCGCACGGGATAAGGCTAACCTTGCACAGTTTAGGATGGCATTACCAGAAAGACGGGACACTCCGACTACTCGGACGGCTCCAGCCGGTAGATTCAATCGAGCTTCACAGCCAGTCATTGACAGCACTAGCCTGCAAGGTGAGGAGGACGATATTTTTGATCCAATTATTTCTCAAACAAAAGGGCGAAAACGTGCAATACGCATGAAGAATCCGATTGAAGAAGCAACGGGTCAAAAAAATTGCGAAAGTGTGCGTTGTGTAATAAGATGACTGATCATGACAAGAGAAACCATTATAAAGTGTTAGGTATCGAACCTGGCAGTATGGTCGAGGAGGACGATGATGAGGAAGAGTGTTAGGGTAAATGTTTCAGTTGTTTAAATTGAACTTTTATTTTTATTTTTTTTTATTTTCCTACGAAGGGCCTATTCGCGCACACTTTATCACCCAAATCATAGCTTGCAAAAAATCTTGTAGATTTTTTTGTCACTTTTTTTGCTCATTGTACCTTAGGCACGCTAGTTAGCCCATTCTATGAATTTCAGCAAAAATCGAGACAAATAATTTTTTTAATTTTCCTACGAAGGGCCTATTCGCGCACACTTTATCGCCCAATTCGTAGCTTGCGAAAAATCTTGTAGATTTTTTTGTCACTTTTTTTTGCTCATTGTACCTTAGGCACGCTAGTTAGCCCATTCTATTAATTTTGACAAAAATCTAGACAAATAATTTTTTTAGTTTTCCTATGAAGGGCCTATTCGCGCATACTTTATCGCCCAATTCATAGCTTGCGAAAAATCTTGTAGATTTTTTTGTCACTTTTGTTTTGCTCATTGTACCTCAGGCACGCTAGTCAGCCCATTCTATGAATTTCGGCAAAAATCGAGACAAATAATTTTTTTAGTTTTCCTACGAAGGGCTTATTCGCGCACACTTTATCGCCCAAATCATAGCTTGCGAAAAATCTTGTAGATTTTTTTGTCACTTTTGTTTTGCTCATTGTACCTTAGGCACGCTAGTTAGCCCATTCTATGAATTTCGGCAAAAATCGAGACAAATAATTTTTTTTTGGTTTTCTTACAAAAGGCCTATTCGCACACACTTTATCGCCCAATTCATAGCTTGCGAAAAATCTTGTAGATTTTTTTGTCACTTTTTTTTTCTCATTGTACCTTAGGCACGCTAGTTAGCCCATTCTATGAATTTCAGCGAAAATTGAGACAAATAATTTTTTTGGTTTTCCTACGAAGGGCCTGTTCGCGCGCACTTTATCGCCCAATTCATAGCTTGCGAAAAATCTTGTAGATTTTTCTTGTCACTTTTTTTTTGCTCATTGCACCTTAGGCACGCTAGTTAGCCCATTCTATGAATTTCGGCAAAAGTTGAGACAAATAATTTTTTTCGTTTTCCTACGAATGGCCTGTTCGCGCACACTTTATCGCCCAATTCATAGCTTGCGAAAAATCTTGTAATTTTTTTTGTCACTTTTTTTTTCTCATTGCACTTTAGGCACGCTAGTTAGCCCATTCTATGAATTTTGGCAAAAATCGAGACAAATAATTTTTTTCATTTTCCTACGAAGGGCCTGTTCGCGCACACTTTAGCGCCCAATGCTTAGCTTGCAAAAAATCTTGTAATTTTTTTTGTCACTTTTTTTTTCTTATTGCACCTTAGGCACGCTATTTATCTCATTGTCCAAAATCAAAAAATAGTAATAATAAGGCTAATTCAATTTCAAACCTTAATATCCAAAATCTAACAATAGTAATAATAATCCATACGAAAGTCTACTACATCTCAGGATAATGGTAAGGAAGGCGTCTAGCTACACCCTTTTTCAGCTCCCAGGCTATCCTATATCTAAACGTCAAGGCATCCCTTCGGGACCACGTATGATATTCGAGCACATCCGAGCGAGCTATGTAGTCCATGTACTTGAGGACGTAAATCCCGCAATCATGACTGTTATATTGCTTTGGTCGGTTTTGTATCATCGCGACCGTCCAAGGCTCTATCATTGTTTTGCTCGTGATGGCTTCCCCCTTAAAATGTCGGCATGCTAGTGGAATGATAGTAGTCTGCATCCAATAATAAAAAAGGTTATCAAGCCTATTCATAACAAGAAGAATAGACTATGAGCGAAGTCAAGAAATATAAACTAACCACCGCATTGATGTACGTGGAGTACATCTGCGCCAACTACCGACCAGGTCCGTCTTCCCTTAGGCTATCGTATATGTGGACCACTTTATTCTCTGGATAGAGAACTAATAGGAAGAAGTGGCTTGCATGAAGAGCAGGTAGCATGATTAGGTTCGCCTCAGCTGCGTGACATTGATAGTCCGCGTTCAAGTAGGAAAGCACGTTTGCAGTGGTCTCCATTCACCCTTGCTTGTCCCTCGCATCCTTCTCCATTCTGTGAACTCCTTCATGCAATTAACCATGATGGGGATAACAAAAGAGCCATACATGTTGAGCTTCAAAGTTTGGCAGGGGTTATAATTTAGCTCTCTAACACGGAGCAGATCTATATAAGCGTCTATGAGAAAATTCAAAATATCTGTGTCCGGCGCCAACAGTCTTAGATCAGAGTGACCTAGGAATGCTGAAACAGGAAAGTCTGCTGTAGCGATTGGCTCATGCCCAAAGTAGTGCCGGTCGATCCAATCCCGTTTGGCCGGACTCAATGGCTTCGTCGGTTGTCCTTTATCCGACCGGAAGCTTGGGCGCGATGCCTGGATTCCTACTTGGGTCACCTGACTCTGGTGCTGAGAGTCGTACTCGTCAGGAGGCAAGCGACTAGACAGCTCCCACACCTGAATCTGGGGATGCGAGTCGTACGCGTCAGGAGCCAAGCGACTAGACGGCTCCCACACCTGACTCTGGGGCTGAGAGTAGTACGCGTCAGGAGGCAAGTGACTAGACGGCTCCCACACCTGACTCTGGGGCTGAGAGTCGTACGCGTCAGGAGGCAAGCGACTAGACGGCTCCCCTTGGTAACCCCGGTACGCAAGACTAAAGTTTTGAACTTCAGTCTTGTACCTCTCAATGGACCTCTTGAAATTGTCAGGAGCCTGCGCGACAAACCAGTCAAACCCTCCAGCTGCTTGAACACCTCAGTGCCCTGGTCAACCTAAAAAACATGCATACAAAATATGGCTAATCATTTCAGGCATGGTCGATAAGGTGCGCAAATAAAAATTGAAACAACACTAGCATGACTTACAATGTTCAATGCCCAGAACTGGTCATAGATCTCACGTGGCGCATACGATGTCTTCCTCGCCTGGGAAGGGCGATTCACCCTCGTGCGCGTCACCTTGAGAAACCATTGCAGGTACTCCTCAATGCTTATGCTGTCGGCCTTCAGCGATACAAGGCTATCATATGTTTCTTGCCAAGTATTCCACTGTTGCACCTCGTCGCTCAACAAATTCAAGGCATCAGGCACCTCGAAGTTCGGCCCTCGACCACTCCTGTATGGCCGCATGTCTACAGCGGGTTTTGGTATCCCTTGTAGACAGCCAGCTTGCCTCATAGCTCGATCGGGCATCTGAAACTCACATACTTCGAAGTGAATAAGCGGCACCCGAACCAAACCTGCCAGCACGTACGACACCGGAAGTTGCCAACACCACTCATCCAACCGATGCATCACCTTGCTATATGGCTGCCACGTCACCTGGGATGCATTGAGTATCTCTAGTTCCCCCCGATAGAACTTTAGATGGTGGTGCGGGTCTACCCGTCTCCTCCGGTTGGTCGTAGGCCCCCAGGCCCACACCCTAGGCCACGTCTCATCGGAATATTCCCGCGGTTGTGGACGACCCGTGGGTAGCCTCTCGTAAGACCAAACCTGTGAATGCAAACATTATCTGGAATTAGTAATTAATGCACGAATATATTGACACGTCAACCAAGAAAATAAATGCTCAAACCTGTAATAGAGTGAGGCAGGCGGCAATGGACTTGGCACCCTTTCTCGTAGCTCTGTGCAGTGCTCGATATAGGTGCGCAAGGACAGCTGAACCCCACGAATACGAGTATACCTCCTCAAGATCCTCCAAGAACACCATATACTTCGGATGCACCGTGTTTTTCGAATGCGTCGGAAGTAATATGGCTCCAATAATATACAGAAGGAATGCCTTCGTATACGTCACGAAATCGTGAGGAGTGTATTCATCCGGTAGCACGCCATACTGCTCTCTCAGCCATTTAAGTTTGATGCCGTTCGTTGTAAGAGCTTCCCTCGGAATTCCCAAAAAATACTGCCTAGCCATCTTCGCTATGGATGCAGACGTTTTGCTCAAAGTAATGGGTCTGCCGTGACATGGGATTCCAAGTATAAATCCGACGTCCTCTAATGTAATAGTCATTTCACCAAACCGGAAGTGAAATGAGTTCGTCTCGCTCCTCCATCGTTCAACTAGAGCGGATATAAGGCAATCGTCGTGTCGAGACCAAATCCCGCAATCGGTGAACATAGATAAATTTTGACGGTGTAATAGTTGTATTTGTTCCTCGTTTAGTACCCACTCTTCGAGGTGACTTGTGCTTTGAATTGTTTCCAAAACACCCCTATCGACACCGTCAAATACGTGCCTCGCGACGTGGTCATCGTCATCGTATAGGATTGATGTATCATGAGGTCCGGAGTTGAAATCCATATCATCTAAGAACAAAATATAATCGTAAACCAACTTAGCGTCCATAATATTTACATTCCAAAACTATAACTGGATCTTTAACCTAGCTTACCAACGCATTAGCAATAGTCATTATCTCATTTATTTCAATGTATTAACACCATTCCTCACTTCCCACCACTCCCAACGCTTAATTATGCGTGTTCCCTAAAATTTAGCGCCAACGTGATAATTTACCAATATACCCCCTGATGGCTGCTACACCACCAACACCTCAAAACCGCTTTAAAACTACTTTTTAAATGTATTACATCAATTATATACCAAATATTTTCTCAAAAAATTTTAAAGGGGATGAGTTACCAAAATACCCCCAACTTATGCAAAATACCCCCTGGCAGCCATCGCCCCACCAAAATACCCCCGATGAGCGGCAAATTACCGAAATGTCCCTGAGGTTCATTATCACCCTAACGCCCCCAATCAGCTTCAAAACAACCTTTGAGGTGTTTTACTTACATTTCTGGACTAAAAAGTCCTTCAAAAATTTTACCGAGAAAATTACCAAAACACCCCTCTCGGAGTGGCAAATTACCAAAATACCCCTGGCAAATTACCAAAATACCCCTGGCATCCTGAATTCATTCATGATCTAAAAAGTATTTTACGAATTTTTCGCCCAAAAATTCCGAACTGATGTCTGGATCGAGCGCTTAAAAGCCCGTTCGGCCAAAAATATAGTTAATGACTTCGGAATGGCCCAAAGTCCTGGGAAATGGAACTTCCCAACATCCTAGGGTTCTCATAAAAGTTTCGCGTGAATTCGCTCTAGCTTGATATTTTAAATTACACTGCAAAGTTACAAGGTTCCCCGTATCAGTTAACCCCTTTCCAGTCTTTGAAAAAATCTGAAATTTTTCGCTGATATAGATCTTTTAAAAATAACTAGGGTATCTTTTTTGAACTTTGGCAAAATCTAGCTCTAGCTATTTTTTATAAATTCGTGAAAAACTGTCTAATTAACTTTTCACCTTTAGCGACAATTACGTTTCGTATTCATTTTAATATTCACTAATAAACGCTAGTTCAATCCCTAATTTCAAAACTATCAAAAAATATGAATTTTAGACTATGGTAAGAACAATTTAAGCATAACACAATTTAAACAATCCATTGGTAAGAACAATTATGGTAAGAACAATTTGAAATTAACATTGAATTACTTGATATATTTAAAGAAACATCCACCGATCTTCTAGCGTAAACTTTTTTTGTTTGTATTGTCGTTGAAATTATGTAGGTGAGATATGGAGTATGAAGAGAGTTGTGTAAAGATGATGGAGAGTGGAAGAAAGAGTTCGGGGGAACGGGTTATAAAGAGAGAAAAGTGAGGGAGAGAGAAGAAAGAAGAGAGAAAAAGGGGGCGGGGGGGGGGGGTGGAAGGACACGAAAAGGGGGATGGGGGGCAGGGGGAGGAAAAAAGGCCAAAAGGAGGGGGGCGTGGGGGGGAAGGACACGTAAATGACATGTAAAGGGGGTGGGGGCCAACCGGAGGGGGCGTGGGGGGGGAAGGGGGAAAGGACACATGGGTGGGGGCCAACTGGGGGGTGGGGGGCCGGGGGAGGAAAAAGGCCAAAAGGAGGGGGCCGTGGGGGGAAGGGGGAAATGACACGTAAAGGGGGTGGGGGGCCAACCGGGGGGGCCTGGGGGGGAAGGGGGAAAGGACACGTGGGTGGGCAAACATCAATGAATGCAACCGCAACAAAGTGTTGCGGATGGGTTTTTGGAAAAAATGATACCAACCGCAACACTTTGTCGCGGTTGGGTCGATTGCGCATCATTGAGGTCATACGCAGCTCGTCTATGGGTTCGGACCGCGTTACGAACGTCTGTCGTGTTAAAGTTTAAATTTTGAATTCCCCCAGCCTGTTCAGCAAGAACATTAACAATCTCAGTAGGTCCAATTCGCGCATTGCTCATTGTGTGAATTAGGCTCCTCGCGACCTTACCCATCTTCTTGTGTTGATGCATCTGACTCACCTTAGAAGGAGTTACTAACGGGTGATTGTGTGCCAGTTCCAGGCTGGTAATAAGCCAATGATCATGATTGGGTTTGTAGCTTACGAACATCTTGACCTGGCAATTTGTGCGCTCAAAGCAGTCCCGTCTTCTACGCGAATATCCTATTTCTCATCACTGTCATCATTGCCTACGCGTGTCTCATTTTGCTGTGGATTTCTGCCCCTATGACACTCGTATAAGCGAGAGCATATCTTTTTTGTTACGTTGCTTGTTCTTGTAGTCTTTATTCTAATGCCAAAACCAACCCTCAATGAATACGCTCGAAAACATTCTTCAGCTTCTTCCAATGTTTGAAACGTTCGTCCTAGATACGGATCACTAGCATCTACGGGGACGTTGGAGCTCGACACGAAATCAGACATTGTGAAACAAGGGGACCAATTAGGATGACAAACATACCGTATGCATAATCTCAAAAGTGTCTCCAAATTAACAATTATTAATTTATTGAACATAACAAATTAAAATTACTAAGATAAATAGACGAATTCATCATGCCAAAAAATCGAATTAAACTATAATGAATTTATTTAGAGTTAACAAATTACACATTTTTTATGAACATCATGTCTAGAACATCACAAATTGATGAATACAGTGACAAATTTCTAGAACATAAAAAAAAATCTATACTTTTTTGTCCAAACAAAATAAAATTATATTTTACCAGTCAATCCATAAAGAAAACTTCACCATTCGCAAACTTACCTTGCTTGAGTGAAGCTTGAAGCAAGTGTTACTCGAAGCTTGAAGGGAGCTGAAAATGGAAGCGAGTCCGAAGGAGAAGAAAATTGTAGTCAAAGGAGCTTGAGGAAGTTTTTGGGTATAAAAGTACTGTCCGCGATACTGTGTAGCGGACAGTATTTCCAACAAGATTGACGTGTGTAGAAATGAAGGTACAGACCCTTCTGAAAATGTGTCAGTTGTGTCGGTGTTGTCAGTCGTCCGCTAGACAGTGTAGCGGACGACTTTTTGGCTGTCAATGTGGGGCCAAGAAAATGGTCCGCTACACAGTGTAGCTGACGGGGGAGTAAGGGCAAGGTGGTAAAAAGGTACGTCCGCTACACTATGTAGCGGACGACTGACAGCACCGCAAAAATAAAGGATCTGGGCCGTCCATCCCTTCGGGATGGATGGCCAGATCGCGCTAGCAAGATCTCCTATTTTGCTAGCGCTCTCAATAGATCCGCTCTCATATATATATATATATGGGAGCCGATCCACACCCACCGGTGGAGAAATAAAATTTCTCCACCAAACCGCTACAAAAAGTAGCGGTTGGTATTTTTGATTGTAAATACATAACCGCAACAAAGTGTTGCGGTTGCACCCCCCTCCCCCTTCCCCCCATGGCCCCCCTCCCCCCTTCCCCCCGTCCCCCCGTCTACCCCCCACCCCCTGCCCAACTACAACAAAGAGTTGCGGTTGGCTCCCTTCACCCACGTGGAGTCCCCCTCGGCAGCCACGTGGCCTTCCCCCTTCCCCCGTCCTCCCCTCGGCCGCCACGTGGCCTCCCCTTCCCCCCATGGTCCCCCCGTCCTCCCCTCCCCCATGGCCCCCCAATGCCCCCAATCGCAACAAAGTGTTGCGGTTGGCCCCTTCCCCCGGTCCCCCTTCCCCCGCCACGTGTCCCCGTCCCCCTCTTCCCCCGCCACGTGGCATCCCCTCCCCCCGCCACGTGGCCCCGTCCCCCCACCATGCCCAACCGCAACACTTTGTTGTAGTTGGCATGCCAACCGCAACAAAGTGTTGCGGTCCCCCCACCCCACGTGGTGTCCCCCCCCCCCCCCCCCGTGATGCCCCCTTCCCCATGGCCCCCCATTCCCCCTCCCGTGATGCCACGTGGTCACTCACGGATTTTTTTCTGTCTTCTTTCTTCTCTTTCCTTCGCTTTTTTCTCTTTATAAACTCTCCTCCCCGAACCCTTTCTTCCACTTTTCTTCCACTCTCCATCATCTTTACCAACTATCTTCGTACTTCATATCTCACCTACAACAATACAAACAAAAAAAATTTACGCTAGAAGCTCGGTGGATAACCGCTAGAAGATCGGTGGATTTTTCTTTAAATATATCAAGTCAAAACAAGTAAGTATTTTTTGGGTTTTCTTATAATTCAATGTTAATGTCAAAGTTCAAAAATAGTCATTGTAGACTCAAATCGAAGATAACGAAAAATACAAATTGAAGGAAACAAAAATCAGATCAATCCAAGATCGGATGAGCAGTATTACATTTATAGATTCCAAAATAGCGATTTTTTAGGGCGTCTAAATTAGGATTTTTCACGAATTTATAAAAAATAGTTAGAGCTATATTTTGCCAAAGTACAAAAAAGAGAACCTAGTTATTTTTAAAAGGTCTATATCAAGGAAACATTTCAGATTTTTTCAAATACTGGAAAGGGGTTAACTGATACGGGGAACCTTGAAACTTTGCACTGTAATTTAAAATATCAAGCCAGCGTGATTTTGCGCGAAACTTTTATGAGAACCCTAGGATGTTGGGAAGTTCCATCCCCCAGGATTTCGGGCCATTCCAAAGTCGTTAGCTATTTTTTTGCCGAATGGACTTTTAAGCGCTCGATCCGGACACCGGTTCGGGACTTTTGGGCAAAAAGTCCGTAGAATTCTTTTTAGATCAAGAATGAATTTGGGAAGCTTAAAATAGCATTTCAATGCACTTTTGAGATCGTTCTGATGCCAGGGGCATTTTGGTAATTTACCATATCGAGAGGGGTGTTTTGGTAATTTTACGGTGTTAAGTTTTTCAAAGGACTTTCTAGTCCAGAAATATAAGTAAAACACCTGAAAGGTTGTTTTGAAGCCATCCCCCAGGATTTCGGGCCATTCCGAAGTCGTTAGCAATTTTTTGGCCGAACGGGCTTTTAAGCGCTCGATCAGGACACCGGTTCGGGATTTTTGGGCAAAAAGTCCGTAGAATACTTTTTAGATCAAGAATGAATTCGGGAAGCTTAAAATAGCATTTCAATGCACTTTTGAGATCGTTCTGATGCCAGGGGCATTTTGGTAATTTGCCACCCCGAGAGGGGTGTTTTGGTAATTTTACGGGGGCAGAAATATTAAGTGTGATCCTGTAGAACTAGACATAAATATTAAGTGTATGGGGGTAGAAAGGTGTTGAAGTTACTTGTACCGTGTTGTAAGTCTGATGTGAGTTCATATGCCTTGCAGGAGATTATGACTGGAGCTGGATGGATTGATGAGCACGTCATGGCCGGGGACGAGGAGGAGGAAGATCCTGAGGAGGACCCCTGGCCAAATGACGAGGAGCTCGAGGAAATAGATTTGTTCGGACCAGAGGATGGGGAGGAGGAACAGGAAGAGACTGAACATGAGGTGGCGGTGGGATTTGTGAAGGTTGGTAACACCGTATACCGGACACATCATGTGGAGAACTTTTGGAAACGAAGGTTTATTGAGGTAGTGAGGGAAAGGGATCACCTGGTGTATCAGGCGAAGGAGATGCGAGCCATGGAGGGGCAGGAGGTAGAAAAGTTAGAGCGACGTTGTTGTGAGGGGTTGGCACGAGCGAATAAAAGGGATGAGTATACCTTTGATGCAGGGAGAAGGGTGGTTCGGATGATGCAGGATGGGTTACGAGAAACTCATCCGGCGAGGCCGATGCCGAGGGATCGGCGCGAAATGCTCCTCGATGAGGAGTATTGGTACATGGCACTCGCTCAAGAACGGAATAGATTTTCTCCAGATTAGAGCGAGAAGGAAACGGAGGGAGGGGTAATGTGTAAAAATGTATAAAGTTGACTACTGATGTGTAGGAATGGATAGCGTTGACTGTTGATGTATATCTTTGTATAACGTTAACTTTATGCTATAACTGTTGTCTGTACCAAATGTTAATTGTGTTTATGTCAAGAATAGCTCGTCAATTGCAGAACCGGATGATACCCCTAGTGGAAGAGGCTCCTAATTTAAGAAGGCCACCTACGGAAGCATCTTCGGAATGTGCCGGGGGCGAGAATGAGGAATATGTGGAAGCTGAAGTTGAACATGATAATAGAGAGGACTTAAGAAGAGAACTGGTAGGACTGTTACGGGAAATTGTAGGAACTCCTGCTGCACAGCCAGCAACGGTATTTGATGAAAAATATTTTCCTTAGCGATTTTTAGGGCGTCTAAATTATGATTTTTCACGAATTTATAAAAAATAGCTAGAGCTAGATTTTGCCAAAGTGCGAAAAAGAGACCCTAATTATTTTTAAAAGATCTATATCAGGAAAAATTTCAGATTTTTTCAAATACTGGAAAGGGGTTAACTGATACGGAAAACCTTGAAACTTTGCACTGTAATTTAAAATATCAAGTCAGCGCGATTTAGCGCGAAACTTTTATGAGAACCCTAGGATGTTGGGAAGTTCCATCCCCCAGGAATTTGGGTCATTCCGAAGTCGTTAGCTATTTTTTTGGCCGAACGGGCTTTTAAGCGCTCAATCTGGACACCGGTTCGGGATTTTTGGCAAAAAGTCCATAGAATACTTTTTAGATCAAGAATAAATTCGGGAAGCTTAAAATAGCATTTCAATGCACGTTTGAGATTGTTCTGATGCCAGTGGGTATTTTGGTAATTTGCCACCCCGAGAGGGGTATTTTTATAATTTTACGGTGTTAAGTTTTTCAAAGGACTTTCTAGTCCAGAAATGTAAGTAAAATACCTAAAAGGTTGTTTTGAAGCTGGTTTGGGGCGTTAGGGTGATAATGAACCCCCGGGGGCATTTCGATAATTTGCCGCTCATCGAGGGTATTTTGGTAATTGAACATTGTAAAATTTTTCGCAACTGGAGGAAAGAGTAGGAGTGTAAGACACCTAAAAAGTTATTTTAAAGTTGTTCTGAGATGTTTGTTGGGTCGATAGCTGTCAGGGGATATTTTGCTTAAGTTGGGGGTGTTTTGGTAACTCATCCCCTTTAAAATTTGATAAAGGAAATATTTGGTATATAATTGATGTAATACATTTAAAAAGTAGTTTTAAAGCGGTTTTGAGGTGTTGGGGCTGTAGCGGCCATCAGGCTGTATATTGCTAAATAACCACGTTGGCGCTAAATTTTAGGGAACTAGCGTAATTAAGCGTTCAGAATTCTGAGAAGTGAGGAATTATTTTAATACATTTAAATAATGAGATAATTACTATTGCTAATGCGTTGGTAAGCTAGGTTAAAGATCCATTTATAGTTTTGGAATGTAAATATTATGGATACTAAGTTGGTTTACGATTATATTTTGTTCTTAGATATATGGATTTCAACGCCGGACCTCATGATACAACAATCCTATACGATGACGATGACCACGTCGCGAGGCACGTATTTGACGGTGTCGATAGGGGTGTTTTGGAAACAATTCAAAGCACAAGTCACCACGATGAGTGGGTACTAAATGAGGAACAAATACAACTATTACACCGTCAAAATTTATCTATGTTCACCGATCCCGGGATTTGGTCTCGACACGACGATTGCCTTATATCCGCTCTAGTTGAACGATGGAGGAGCGAGACGAACTCATTTCACTTCCGGTTTGGTGAAATGACTATTACATGAGTGGTGTTGGCAACTTCCGGTGTCGTACGTGCTGGCAGGTTTGGTTCGGGTGCCGCTTATTCACTTCGAAGTATGTGAGTTTCAGATGTCCGATCGAGCTATGAGGCAAGCTGGCTGTCTACAAGGGATACCAAAACCCGCTGTAGACATGCGGCCATATAAGAGTGGTCGAAGGCCGAACTTCGAGGTGCCTGATGCCTTGAATTTGTTGAGCGACGAGGTGTAACAGTGGAATACCTGGCAAGAAACATATGATAGCCTTGTATCGCTGAAGGCCGACAGCATCAGCATTGAGGAGTACCTGCAATGGTTTCTCAAGGTGACGCGCACGACGGTGAATCGCCCTTCCAAGGCGAGGAAGACATCGTATGCGCCACGTGAGATCTATGACCAGTTCTGGGCATTGAACATTGTAAGTCATGCTAGTGTTGTTTTAATTTTTATTTGCGCACCTTATCTACCATGCCTGAAATGATTAGCCATATTTTGTATGCATGTTTTTTAGGTTGACCAGGGCACTGAGGTGTTCAAGCAGCTGGAGGGGTTTGACTGGTTTGTCGCGCAGGCTCCTGACAATCTCAAGAGGTCCATTGAGAGGTACAAGACTGAAGTTCAAAACTTTAGTGTTGCGTACCGGGATTACCAAGGAGAGCCGTCTAGTCGCTTGCCTCCTGACGCGTACGACTATCAGCCCCAGAGTCAGGTGTGGGAGTCGTCTACTCGCTTCCCTCCTGATGCGTATGACTATCAGCCACAGAGTCAGGTGTGGGAGCCGTCTACTCGCTTCCCTCCTGACACGTACGACTATCAGCCCCAGAGTCAGGTGTGGGAGCCGTCTACTCGCTTGCCTCCTGACGCGTACGACTCTCAGCCCCAGATTCGAGTGACCCAAGTAGGAATCCAGGCATCGCGCCCAAGCATCCGGTCGGATAAAGGACAACCGACGAAGCCATTGAGTCCGGCCAAAAGGGATTGGATAGACCGGCACTACTTTCGGCATGAGCCAATCGCTACAGCAGACTTTCCTGTTGCTTCATTCCTAGCTCACTCAGATCTAAGACTGTTGGCGCCGAACACAGATATTTTGAATTTTCTCATTGACGCTTATATAGATCTGTTACGTTTTAGAGAGCTAAATTATAACCCCTGCCAAACTTTGAAGCTCAACATGTATGCCTCTTTTGTTATCCCCTTCATGGTGAATAGCATGAAGGAGTTCAAAGAATGAAGGACTAAGCGAGGGACAAGCAAGGGTGAATGGCGACCATCTGCAAACATGCTTTCCTACTTGAACGCGGACTATCAATGTCACGCAGCTGATGCGAACCTAATCATGCTACCTGCTCTTCATGCAAGTCACTTCTTCCTATTAGTTCTCTTTCTAGAGAATAAAATGGTCCACATATACGATAGCCTAAGGGAAGACGGACCTGGTCAGCAGCTGGCGCAGATGTACTCCACGTACATCAATGCGGTGGTTAGTTTATATCTTGACCTTTGCTCATAGTCTATTCTTCTTGTTACATAGGCTTGATAACCTTTTTTATTGTTGGATGCAGACTATTATTATTCCACTAGCGTGTTGACATTTTAAGGGGGAAGCCATCACGAGCAAAACCATGATAGATCCTTGGACGGTCGTGACGATAGAAAACCGACCAAAGCAATATAACAGTCATGATTGCGGGATTTACGTCCTCAAGTACATGGACTACATAGCTCGCTCAGATGTGCTCGAATATGAAACTTGGTTCCGAAACGATGCCTTGACGTTTAGATATAGGATAGCCTGAGAGCTGAAAAAGGGTGTAGCTAGACGCCTTCCTTACCATTATCCTGAGATGTAGTAGACGTTCGTATGTGTTTATTATTACTATTGTTGGATTTTGGATATTAAGGTTTGAAATTAAATTAATGTGTCTCGATTTTTTTTCGAAATTGATACAAATTGGCTAACTAGCGTGCCTAAGGTTCAATGAGCAAAAAAAAAGTGACAAAAAAATTACGTAATTTTTTGGAAGTTATGAATTGGGCCCTAAAGAGTGCCCGAACAGGCCCTTCCTAGGAAAACCCAAAATATAACGTGTCTCGGTTTTTTCCGAAATTGATACAAATGGGCTAACTAGCGTGCCTAAGGTTCAATGAGCAAAAAAAAAGTGACAAAAAAAATATCGTAATTTTTCGGAAGTTATGAATTGGGCCCTAAAGAGTGCCCGAACAGGCCCTTCCTAGGAAAACCCAAAAAATAACGTGTCTCGGTTTTTTTCGAAATTGATACAAATGGGCTAACCAGCGTGCCTAAGGTTCAATGAGCAAAAAAAAAGTGACAAAAAAAATTACGTAATTTTTCGGAAGTTATGAATTGGGCCCTAAAGAGTGCCCGAATAGGCCCTTCCTAGGAAAACCCAAAAAATAACGTGTCTCGATTTTTTTCGAAATTGATACAAATGGGCTAACTAGCGTGCCTAAGGTTCAATGAGCAAAAAAAAAGTGACAAAAAAATTACGTAATTTTTTGGAAGCTATGATTCCACAAACCAAATCACAAATTTAAACATTATAAAAGTTCAATTTATACAACTGAAACATTAACCCTAACACTGATCATCATCATCGTCCTCCTCGACCATACTGCCAGGTTCGATACCTAACACTTTATAATGGTTTCTCTTGTCATGATCAGTCATCTTATTACACAACGCACACTTTCACAATTTTTTTTGACCCGTTGCTTCTTCAATCGGATTCTTCATGCGTATTGCTCGTTTTCGCCCTTTTGTTTGAGAAATAATCGGATCAAAAAATTCGTCCTCCTCACCTTGCAGGCTAGTGCCGTCAATGACTGGCTGTGAAGCTCGATTGAATCTACCGGCTGGAGTCATCCGACTAGTCGGAGTGTCCCGTCTTTCTGGTAATGCCATCCTAAACTGTGCAAGGTTAGCCTTATCCCGTGCGGCTGCTTCAACTTGATACCTGTACCCATCAAATGTTGACGCTGCATCCAATGATAAACCGTGCATGATGTTACAAAGGTGATTATATCGCAGCGTCTCAGATTGCTCGAAATCAACTGAAACATTGGGCACGTAAGGAATGTGACCGTGGACTCTATTGGCTTCCTTCGTCCACCGTTCCAAGATATACTGTGGAGGGATTTCACGAGCATTCTTGGCGCTAAATACCCTCAACGCGTGTCGACAAAGTATACCTTTATGCTCAAACAGTTGACAGTTGCAATTAACCAACCCGGTGTCCATACAAATTGCTACGGTGAAATGTCTTCTGCTCCTCGGAGCCGACGAAGAGCACGGATTGGCGAAATTCGTCACATTTGTCAAAGCATAAACCTTGATCACTCTGGTGGAATACTCGTGCAACTTTGTCATGCTATATTGATTCGACTTTAGTAGTTCCTCTTGAAACTGTCTAAACATTTCCTTGGTATAGACTTGAGCCGCATGAGCCTCCAAAGGTGAAAAAACTACTATGGCTCTTTCTCTGTAAACTGTAGCCACGTCGGCTTCTCTCTCAAGGAAAAATTGCTTGTCAAGGGCTTTCTGCATCTCTAGTACGAACTCTGTTATACTTGAAGAATGGCCTACGTACCCATCAAAGAATGCATTCATACCTTCGCTTCTCGAGGTCGTAGTCATTCCGGCTGCAAAAAACTTCTTGGTGTAGGCACCGACCCACTGTGTCTTGATCTCATACAACGACTGTAACCATTCATGATTGTGCAAATGGTAGTCATCCATTAACTTGGCCCACCTCTCCTCGAACACGTACCGTCAATGATTTCTTCACACATGTATTAAAGTCAGTCTTGAATGTCGGATGGTTTGCATATACATGAAGAATAGACTATGAGCAAGAAGGTTATCAAGCCTATGTACGTGGCACTTCTTCCTATTAGTTCTCTTTCCAGAGAATAAAGTGGTCCACATATACGATAGCCTAAGGGAAGATGGACCTGGTCAGCAGCTGGCACAGATGTACTCCACGTACATCAATGCGGTGGTTAGTTTATATCTTGACCTTTGCTCATAGTCTATTCTTCTTGTTACATAGGCTTGATAACCTTCTTCACACATGTATTAAAGTCAGTCTTGAATGTCGGATGGTTTGCATATACATTGTGAAGCCGTTCGGGATATTTGTTGCTTATGTGCCATGTGTACAGGCCATGGTGAGTATCTGGAAGGACCTTAGCGATTGCATTTTTCATTGCTAGATCTTGGTCGGTGATGATGGTCTTTGGAGGAATATGATACATTGCTTTAAGCCACGTTTCAAATAAACACGTAAATGACTCCTCCGTCTCATCCCTAAGCAGGGCAAAGCCAAACAAGATTGACTGATAGTGGTGGTTCACCCCGGTGAACGGAGCAAAAGGCATAAAGTACTTATTTGTGCGGTATGTGGTATCAAACGTCACAACATCCCCAAAATTTTGGTAAGCACCTCTAGAACGGGCATCCGCCCAAAATATAGTACTAATGCGGTTCTCATCATCCAGTTGGAGACTATAGAAAAAGCCAGAATTCTCACTCTGAAGGTGCCTGAAGATATCAAGTGTAGCTTAAGAATCACTCTTACCGAAAGACTCTCTCCTCTAAGCACGAAGTTCATTTCGAAGGTCTACTTCGTTGAAACTCAACTTGTCAATCCCCCCAGACTGGCTTGAGAAAACCCCCATCATTCTAGAAGGTGAAATTTTAGCCTCGGCCATTGTAAATATCAGTCTGTGTGCCGCGCTTATTTCTCGGTGTTGATGAATTTGACCAATCTTACTAGGGGTCATCAACTGATGATTATGGCTCAACTCCACTCCCGTCACAACCCAATGGTTTTCATTTTTCCTGTGTACTGCATACACATGGGCCTTGCAGCCAGTACCCTGAAATGTGTCGCGTTTTCTTTGTCTTGATGGCCCTTCGTCACTGATCCGAACAACCGGGGGTACATACGGTGCTCCTCTATGACACTCAAATAGTCTTCCACAAATTTGATCTGTATTCGCCCGTTTTCTAGTAGTCTTAGTTCTAATACCGAAACCTATCATTTTCGAATATGCTCTATAGTATGCTTCAACTTCTTCCAGTGTTTGAAAAACTTGACCCAAGTAAGGTGGATCAGAATCTTCACAAAAAGTATTTCCTCATGTTGCATCTATATTTATACTGAAATCTAAAAAATAAAAATTATATCATTCTCAACAAGTCATAGAATTAAATAAAATAAAAATAAAGACTCTTTCCTCCAGTTGTGGAAAATTTTACAATGTTCAATTACCAAAATACCCCCGATGAGCGACAAATTACCAAAATGCCCCCGGGGGTTCATTATCACCCTAACGCCCCGAACCAGCTTCAAAACAACCTTTCAGGTGTTTTACTTACATTTATGGACTAGAAGTCCTTTGAAAAACTTAAGACCGTAAAATTACCAAAACACCCCTCTCGGGGTGGCAAATTACCAAAATGCCCCTGGCATCAGAACGATCTCAAAAGTGCATTGAAATGCTATTTTTAAGCTTCCCGAATTCATTCTTGATCTAAAAAGTATTCTACGGACTTTTCGCCCAAAAATCACGAACCGGTGTCCGGATCGAGCGCTTAAAAGCCCGTTCGGCCAAAAAATAGCTAACGACTTCGGAATGGCCCGAAATCCTGGGGGATGGCTTCAAAACAACCTTTCAGGTGTTTTACTTACATTTATGGACTAGAAAGTCCTTTGAAAAACTTAACACCATAAAATTACCAAAACACCCCTCTCGGGGTGGCAAATTACCAAAATGCCCCTGGCATCAGAATGATCTCAAAAGTGCATTGAAATGCCATTTTAAGCTTCCCGAATTCATTCTTGATCTAAAAAGTATTCTACGGACTTTTCGCCCAAAAATCCCGAACCGGTGTCCGGATCGAACGCTTAAAAGCCCGTTCGCCCAAAAAAATAGCTAACGACTTTGGAATGGCCCGAAATCCTGGGGGATGGAACTTCCCAACATCCTAGGGTTCTCATAAAAGTTTTGCGCGAAATCGCGCTGGCTTGATATTTTAAATTACAGTGCAAAGTTTCAAGGTTCCCCGTATCAGTTAACCCCTTTTCCAGTCTTTGAAAAAATCTGAAATTTTTTCCTGATATAGACCTTTTAAAAATAACTAGGGTCTCTTTTTTACACTTTGGCAAAATCTAGCTCTAGCTATTTTTTATAAATTCGTAAAAAATCCTAATTTAGACGCCCTAAAAAATCGCTATTTTGGAATCTATAAATGTAATACCGCTCATCCGATCTCGGATTGATCTGATTTTTGTTTCCTTCAATTTGTATTTTTTGTTATCTTCGATTTGAGTCTACAATGACTATTTTTGAACTTTGAAATTAACATTGAATTACAAGAAAACCCAAAAAATACTTACTTGTTTTGACTTGATATATTTAAAGAAAAATCCACCAATCTTCTAGCGGTTATCCACCGAGCTTCTAGCGTAAAAATTTTTTGTTTGTATTGTTGTAGGTGAGATATGAAGTACAAAGATAGTTAGTAAAGATGATGGAGAGTGGACGAAAAGTGGAAGAAAGGGTTCGGGGAGTAGAGTTTATAAAGAGAAAAAAGCGAAGGAAAGAGAAGAAAGAAGACAGAAAAAAAAATCCGTGAGTGACCACGTGGCATCACGGGAGGGGGAAGGGGGGGGGCATGGGGAAGGGGGCATCACGGGGGGAAGGGGGGCCATGGGGGGCATCACAGGGGGGGACACCACATGGGGTGGGGGTGGGGGTGGGGGGACCGCAACACTTTGTTGCGGTTGGCATGCCAACCGCAACAAAGTGTTGCGGTTGGGCATGGTGGGGGGATGGGGCCACGTGGCGGGGGGAGGGGATGCCACGTGGCGGGGGAAGAGGGGGACAGGGACACGTGGCGGGGGAAGGGACCGGGGGAAGGGGCCAACCGCAACACTTTGTTGCTGTTGGGGGCATGGGGGGGCCATGGGGGAGGGGAGGACGGGGGGGCCATAGGGAGAAGGGGAGGCCACGTGGCGGCTGAGGGGAGGACGGGGGAAGGGGGGCCATGGGGGAAGGCCACGTGGCTGCCAAGGGGGACTCCACGTGGGTGAAGGGGCCAACCGCAACTCTTTGTTGCGGTTGGGCAGGGGGGTGGGGGGGAGACGGGGGGAAGGGGGAGGGGGCCATGGGGGGAAGGGGGAAGGGGGTCCATGGGGGGGGGGCGCAACCGCAACACTTTGTTGCGGTTGTGTATTTACAATCAAAAATACCAACCGCTACTCTTTGTAGCTGGGAGCTGATCCGTTGCTAGCGCTAGCACCGTCCGCCACATAATGTAGCGGACGGTAAGTTATCGTCCGCTACATTATGTAGCGGACGGGAAAACAGCGCTAGCAACGTGCTAGCGCTAGCAATGGATCACGACCCTCTATATATATATATATATATGGGGGCCGATCCACATCTACCGGTGGGAAAATAACAATTTTCCCACCGAACCGCAGGTAAGAGCAGTGGTTGGCCACGTGGACGGAAAAAGGACGAAAAAGACCAAAAAGGACCAAAATGGCACGAGAAATTCACCAAAATATCACGAGAAAATGAAAATCTCACGAGAAAATGGGCATAATGCCCAACCGCGTGTGGGAGTTGCGGTTGGCATTAATGCCCAACCGCAACCCCTACATGCGGTTGGGAATTATTTGCCAAGTTGCATTTTTTTTAAAAAAAGGACACATATATATTATAATAATAATAAAAAGGACATTTAAAGGACACATATATATTATAATAATAATAAAAAGGACATGAAGGACAATGGAGAAAACCCCAACCGCCACACTTAGTGGCGGTTGGTATCATTGCAAATTTTTTTTTTCTGTCGCTAAAAGTGAAAACTTAATTAGACAGTTTTTCATGAATTTATAAAAAATAGCTAGAGCTAGATCTTGCCAAATTTTAAAAAAGAGACCATAGTTATTTTTAAAAGATCTATATTAGGGAAAAATTTCAGATTTTTCCAAAAACTGGAAAGGGGTTAACTGAAATGGGGAACCTTGTAACTTTGTAGTATAATTTAAAATATCAAGCTAGCGCGATTTCGTGCGAAACTTTTATGAGAACCCTAGGATGTTAGGAAATTCTATTTTCCAGGACTTCGGGCCATTCCGAAGTCGTTAGCTAATTGTTTGGCTGAATGGGCTAATTTTTTTAGGTCCATTTCCCAAAAAATTGCACCGTTCAGCCAAAAAATTAGTTAACAATTTCATAATGGCCCAAAATCCTTGAAAATGAAACTTCCCAACGTCCTAGGGTTCTCATAAAAGTTTCGCACGAAATCGCGCTAGCTTGATATTTTAAATTATACTGTAAAGTTATAAGATTCCCCGTTTCAGTTAACCACTTTCCAGTTTTTGGAAAAATCTAAAAATTTTTTCTGATATAGATCTTTTAAAAATAACTATGGTCTCTTTTTTGCAATTTGACAAAATCTAGCTCTAGCTATTTTTTATAAATTCGTTAAAAACTGTCTAATTAAGTTTTCACATTTAGCGACAGAAAAAAAAATTTGCAATGATACCAACCGCCACTAAGTGTGGCGGTTGGGTTTTCTCCATTGTCCTTCATGTCCTTTTTATTATTATTATTATAATATCCTTTCATGTCCTTTTTATTATTATTATAGAATTTTTCATGAATTTATAAAAAATAGCTAGAGCTAGATTTTGCCAAAGTACAAAACAGAGACCCTAGTTATTTTCAAAAGATATGTATCAGGTAAAAATTTCAGATTTTTTCAAAGACTGGAAAGGGGTTAACTGATACGCACAACCTTGTAACTTTGCATTGTAATTTAAAATATCAAGCCAGCGCGATTTCGCGCGAAACTTTTATGAGAACCCTAGGATGTTGGGAAGTTCCATTCCCAAGGAATTCGGGCCATTCCGAAGCCGTTAGCTAATTTTTTGGCCGAATGGGCTTTTAAGCGCTCGATCCGGACACCGGTTCGGGATTTTTAGGCGAAAAATCCGTAAAATACTTTTTAGATCAAGAATGAACTCAGGAAGCTTTAAAATAGCTTTTTAAAGCACTTTTGATATTTTCTCATGCTAGGGGCATTTTGGTAATTTGCCACCCCGCGAGGGGTGTTTTGGTAATTTTACGGTGTCAAGTTTTTTAGTCCAGAAATGTAAGTAAAACATCTGAAAGGTTGTTTTGAAGCTGGTTTGATGGGCGTTAGGGTGACAATGAACCCCCGGGGGTATTTCGGTAATTTGCCGCTCATCGGGGGCTATTTTGCTAACTGAACCAGCTTGAAAAATTTCCCGAATGATTTTTAGTTATAGGATAGGGGTGTAAGACACCTGAAAAGTTATTTTGTTCCAGTTGTTCTGAGATGTTTGTTGGGGCGATGGCTGTCAGGGGGTGTTTTGCATACGTAGCGGGGCAAAGGGGTTAACTGATACGGGGATCCTTGTAACTTTGCAGTGTAATTTAAAATATCAAGCCAGCGCGATTTCGCGCGAAACTTTTATGAGAACCCTAGGGTGTTGGGAAGTTCCATTCCCAAGGAATTCGGGCCATTCCGAAGCCGTTAGCTAATTTTTTGGCCGAACGGGCTTTTAAGCGCTCGATTCGGACACCGGTTCTGGATTTTTGGGCGAAAAGTCCGTAGAATACTATTTAGATCAAGAATGAATTCGGGAAGCTTAAAATAACATTTCAATGCACTTTTGAGATCGTTCTGATGCCAGGGGCATTTTGGTAATTTGCCACCCCGCGAGGGGTGTTTTGGTAATTTTACGGTGTCAAGTTTTTCAGTCCAGAAATGTAAGTAAAACATCTGAAAGGTTATTTTGAAGCAGATTTGATGGGCGTTAGGGTGACAATGAACCCCCGGGGGCATTTCGGTAATTTGTCCGCAATGACGGGGGCTATTTTGCTAACTGAACCAGCTTGAAAAATTTCCCGAATGATTTTTAGTTATAGGATAGGGGTGTAAGACACCCGGAAAGTTATTTTGTTCCAGTTGTTCTGAGATGTTTGTTGGGGCGATGGCTGCCAGGGGGTGTTTTGCATACGTAGCGGGGTAATTTCGTTAACGCATCCCCTTTAAAATCTTCGGAGGAAATATTTGGTATATAATTGATGTGATACATTTAAAAAGTAGTAAGCAAAGCGGTTTTGAGACTGCCGGTGGTGTAGCCGCCATATGGGGCGTTGGGCTGATAATGAACCCCCGGGGGAATTTCGGTAATTTGCCGCTCATCGGGGGCTATTTTGCTAATTTTACATTACACAAATTTGTGCTTAAAATAACTTTTAGTTCATGAAAGGGTGTGAGACACCTGAAAAGTTATTTTAAATAGTGAATTCAGGAAGCTTAAAATTCCGTTTCAAAGCTTAAAATCCCGTTTCCGAAAAAAGTTGTAATTTTTTTTGTCACGTTTTTTTCGCTCATTGCACCTCAGGCACGCTAGTTAGCCCATTTGTAAGAATTTCGGCGAAAAACGAGACACATTATTTTTTGGGTTTTCCTAGGAATGGCCTATTCGGGCACACTTTAGGCCCCAATTGATAGCTTCTGAAAAAAGTTGTAATTTTTTTTGTCACTTTTTTTTCGCTCATTGCACCTCAGGCACGCTAGTTAGCCCATTTGTAAGAATTTCGGCGAAAAACGGGACACATTATTTTTTGGGTTTTCCTAGGAAGGGCCTATTCGGCCACACTTTAAGGCCCAATTGATAGCTTCCGAAAAAAGTTACAATTTTTTTTGTCAGTTTTTTTTCTCTCATTGCACCTCATGCACGCTAGTTAGCCCATTTCTATGAATTTCGGCGAAAAGCGAGACGCGTAATTTTTTCGAATGCGTCATATGAAAGGTATATTCGCGCACATTTTAGCGCCAAATTCATAGCATGCGAAAAATTATGTACATTTCTTTTTGGTACAGTTTTTTGTAACATCACAGCGGCTAGCCACGCACGTCAGGATAATGGTAATGAAGGCGTCTAGCTTCATTCTTTTTCAGCTCCCAGGCTATCCTATACCTAAACGTCAAGGCATCCTTCCTAGTTCACGATGAGTGTTTGAGCACTTTCGAGCGAGCAATGTTGTCCATGTACTTGAGGACGTAAATCCCGCAATCGTGACCGTTATATTGCTTTGGTCGGTCCTTTATCATCACGACCGTCCAAGGGTCCCCCTGTGGCCGTTCGCACGCTAGCGAGAGGACAGTAGTGTGCATCCAACAATAAAAACGAGAATCAAGCCTATGAAACAAGAACAATATACTATGAGCCAAGGTCAAAAAATAAAAACTAACCACTAAAGTGATGTACTCGTTGTACATCTGTGCCAGCAGCTATCCAGGCTCGTCCTCCCTTAGGCTATCGTATATGTGAACTGTTCTGAACGCTGGATGGAGAACTAATAGGAACCAGTGGTTTGCACGATGACAAGGTATCATGATAAGGTTCACATCAGCAGCGGGACATTGATAGTCTGCGTTCATCATGCCTAACACGTTTCGACCTGGTTTCCACTTACTCCTGCCGCCCCCTCGCCTCCATTCTGTGAATTTTCTCACCGTTAATTCCATAAAATGAGTGGGATACATGTTAAGCTTCAAATATATCCGACGTCCTCTAACGTAACAGTCATTTCACCAAACCGGAAGTGAAATGAGTTCGTCTCGCTCCTCCATCGTTCAACTAGAGCGGATATAAGGCAATCGTCGTGTCGAGACCATTTCCCGCAATCGGTGAACAGGGTTAAATTTTGATGGTGTAATAGATGTATTTGTTCCTCGTTTAGTACCCACTCTTCAAGGTGCCTTGTGCTTTGAATTGTTTCCAAAACACCCCTATCGACACCGTCAAATACGTGCCTCGCGACGTGGTCATCGTCATCGTATAGGATTGATGTATCATGAGGTCCACGGCTGAAATTCATACCTCTAAGAACAGAATATAATTATAAACCAACTTAGCGTCCATAATATTTACATTCCAAAACTATAACTGGATCTTTAACCTAGCTTACCAACACATTAGCAATAGTCATTATTTCAATGTATTAAAACAAATCCTCACTTCCCACCACTCCGAACGTTTAATTACGCTAGTTCCCACTGAATTTAGCGCCAACGTGGTTATATAGCAATATACCCCCCGATGGCCCCTACACCCCCAACACCTCAAAACCGCTTTAAAGTCAAGTTTTTAAATGGGTCACGTCAATTATATACCAAATATATCAGGAAAAATTTTAAAGGGGGAAAGTTACCAAAACACCCGCTACTTATGCAAAATACCCCCTGGCAGTCATTGCCGGTGCGTCACAAGGTTCAGAATATCCGGAACAAAATAAGTTTTCGGGTGTCTCACACCTTTTCCTGAACTAAAAGTTATTTTAAGGTATGAATTTTAAGCTGGATCCTTCCTAGCAAAATAGCCCCCGATGAGCGGTAAATTACCGAAATGCCCCTGGGGGTTCACTATCACCCCAACGCCCCCGAACCAGCTTCAAAACAACATTTCAGGTGGTTTACTTACATTTCTGGACTAAAAAGTCGTTTGAAAAACTTGGCGTGGGAAAATTACCAAAACACCCCTCGCGGGGTGGCAAATTACCAAAATACCCCTGGCATCAGGAAAAATATCAAATAGCCTTAAAATGCTATTTTACGCCTCCTGAGTTAATTCTTGATCTAAAAAGTATTTTACGGATCTTTCGCGCAAAAATCGCGAACCGGTGTCCGGATCGAGCACTTAAAGGCCCGTTCGGCCAAAAAAATAGCTAACGGCTTCGGAATGGCGCGAATTCCTGGGAAATGGAACTTCCCAACATCCTAGGATTCTCATAAAAGTTTTGCACGAAATCGCGCTAGCTTGGTATTTTAAATTAGACTGCGAAGTTACACGGTTCCCCATATCAGCTAGCCCCTTTACAGTCTTTGGAAAAATCTGAAATTTTTACCTGATACAGATCTTTTGAAAATACCTAGGGTCTCTGTTTTGCACTTTGGCAAAATCACGCTCTAACTATTTTTTATAAATTCGTGAAAAAACTCTCTAATTAAGTTTTCACTCCTAGCGCCAATTATGCCCCCGAAACGTAAAATTACCAAAACACCCCTCGCGGGGTGGCAAATTACCAAAATGATACCTGGCATGAGAAAATATCAAAAGTGCTTTAAAAAGCTATTTTAAGTTTCCTGAGTTCATTCTTGATCTAAAAAGTATTTTATGGAGGTTTCGCCCAAAAATACCGAACCGGTGTCCGGATCGAGCGCTTAAAGGGCCGTTCGGCCAAAAAAATAGGTAACGGCTTCGGAATGGCCCGAATTCCGGGGGAATGGAACTTCCCAACACCCTAGGGTTCTCATAAAAGTTTCGCGCGAAATCGCGCTGACCTGATATTTTAAATTACACTGCAGAATTACAAGGTTCCCCGTATCAGTTAACCCCTTTCCAGTCTTTTGGAAAAATCTGAAATTTTTACCTGAGACAGATCCTTTAAGAATAACTAGGGTCTCTTTTTTGCACTTTGGCAAAATCTAGCTCTAGCTATTTTTTATAAATTCGTGAAAAACTATCTAATTAAGTTTTCACCTTTAGCGACAATTACGTTTCGTCTTCACATTAAACACACATAGTCATAGTGTTACACCCTAGGAATACACATAGTATTGAAAATTATTTCCTCCAGTTGTGTTACAACGTTCAGTTACCAAAATACCCTCGCTGAGCGACAAATTATCGAAATGCCCCCGGGGATTCATTATCACCCCTACGCGCGCCAAATCAGCTTCAAAACAACATTTCAGTTTTGTAATTACATTTATGGACTAAAAAGTCCGTCGAAAAACTTAGCACTGTAAAATTACCGAAATACCCCTCTCGGGGCGGCGAATTACCGAAATGCCCCCTGGCATCGAAAAATATCAAAAGTGCTTCGAAATGCTATTTTAGGCTCCCTGAATTCATTCTTGACCTAAAAAGTATTTTACGGAGGTTTCGCCAAAAAATCCCAAACCGGTTCCGGATCAAGCGCTTAAAGGGCCGTTCGGCCAAAAAAATAGGTAACGGCTTCGGAATGGCCCGAATTCCTGGGGAATGGAACTTCCCAACATCCTAGGGTTCTCGTAAAATTTTCGCGCGAAATCGCGCTAGCTTGATATTTTAAAATACACTGCAGAATTACAAGGTTTCCCGTATCAGTTAACCCCTTTTCAGTCTTTGGAAAAATCTGAAATTTTTACCTGAGACAGATCCTTTAAGAATAACTAGGGTCTCTTTTTTGCATTTTGCCAAAATTTAGCTCTAGCTATTTTTTATAAATTTGTGAAAAACTATCTATATTTGGCACCCTAAAAAATCGTTATTTTGGAATCTATAAATGTAATACGCTGATTTGTATAAACCTAACATTGAATTATAAGGAAATTCAAAATACTTACTTGTTGTATTTAAAGAAAAATCTACCGATCTTCTAGCGGTTATCCACCGATCTTCTAGCGTAAAATTTTTTGGTTTGTATTGTTGTGGAGATTATGTAGGTGAGATATGAAGTAGGAAGGAAGTTGGTAAAGATGATAGAGTGCAGAAGAAGGGTTCGGGGGAGGAGATTATAAAGAGAGAAAAGTGAGGATGAGAGAAGAAAAAAGACAGAAAAAAGTGAGGAAGAGAAAAGAAAAAAGACAGAAAAAAACCCGTGATTGAGCGGTCAAAGGCTGCGGCAAAAAAAAAAATTTGGCAGAAGCACAACACGTGGGGCATCATGGGGGAGGGGGGCATCACCGGGGGCGCCACGTGGCAGGGCCATCGCCCCCAACCGCGGGTTGTTTATGCGGTTGGGCCACGTGGCAAGGGGAGGGGCCGCCACGTGGCAGGGCCATCGCCCCAACCGCGGGTTGTATAAGCGCTTGGGCCACGTGGTAGGGGTGGGGGGACGCCACGTGGCAGGGGCCATCGCCCCAACCGCGTGTACAACCCGCGGTTGGGCCACGTGGCATGGGTGGGGGGACGCCACGTGGCAGGGGCCATGCCCCAACCGCGGGTTGTATACGCGGTTAGGCCACGTGGCAAGGGTGGAGGACGCCACGTGGCAGGGCCCATGGGGTTGGGCCACGTGGCAGGGGTGGGGGACGCCACGTGGCAGGGGATATTAATGCCAACCGCTGCTTCTTCATGCGGTTGGTGTCCTTTTTCTCCTTTTCGCCATTTTCTCGCCATTTTCTCATGCCTTTTTTGCCATTAATGCAGTGTCAGTACAACTTTTTTTCAACCGCTGCTCTTACCCGCGGTTCGGTGGAGAAATTGTTATTTCTCCATCGGTGGGTGTGGATATATATATATATATATATATATATATATATATATATATATATATATATATATATACCTTTTTATTTTTAGTGTAACACTCTTTTGGTATTACACTGAAAGTGATTTTAGTGACGACACATGTCCAAAATGAGGACAAACTCGTAAAACAAATTTTTTGTGTTACATAACAACCTACCTACAATGGTGATAAGTGGTATTCCAAGAAACTTTAAAAAAGTGACGCAAAATAGATATCTTAATTGATAAGTAACTACCTATAAAAATATGTTTAAATTTTTACACGTTAAAATTAGAAAATACAGTTAAAAAAGATTTAAATGTCAAGTTTGATATGATAACAATATTTTGCTAACTTATTTTTAGACACGTATAATATACTTTTTTGTTATTTAAAATATATTTTAATGCATATGATAGTAAATATTTATACGTAATGTTTGAAATTTTTTTTAAATAAATTTTGTATTATTAATTTTATTTTTACACATGTGCATTATGTGCTACAACGACTCGGGCGAGCGTGCGTGTGTGCGTATAAAATAGGCCATAGGGATGTTTGACGTTTTGGTGAAGTGGCCATACGACGTGCCCAAGATTGGAAAAAGCTAATAACAGTTAACAGACCTGGAGGTAACAATACTTAACTACCAAGGTTTACTTGGACAGCTCCAGCTATGAGTGAAAAGTCACTTTTGCCCAAGTACCTCCCCACAACTTTCTTCGTCCCACAAAATCTTTCAGGAGGATATAACGGTATATTCCACTCATCAAGCCTGCACAGTAACAAAAACTGGAGCGTCCACATCAAAATCTATCACGCTCTAATATATGAACCACAAAGAGGGGAAGGAAATTGAATGTCTGAATTTTGAATGGCGAGTTTCTCGGAATTACCGGAAGGCTGCATTGCAGAGATCTTGTCGCTAACAACGCCCGCGGATGCATGCAGGGCGGTGGCGATCGCGTGGCGATTCAAGTCCGCCGCCGATTCCGATACCGTGTGGGAGCGTTTCCTCCCGCCCGATCATCCCGAGATTGTCGCGCGATCGGTGTCTCCGGTGGTCTACGCCACCAAAAAACAGCTCTACTTTGGCCTATGCGACTCCCCAATACTCATTGATGGTGGCAAAATGGTAATCTTTGCATGCTCCCATACTGGTATTGTCATCACACAACCTGCTTTGTGATCATCTTTTCTGCTGACTTTCGTTGGAAGTGGCCGTGATAATTCTAGAATGACCGTAAATCGTGAAGCCGCAGTGAACCACATAATCTTTCTCTAGGCAGCGATGATAGATATGAAATGGTGTAACGGACTAGTGAGATTTGGAGTGATTTCCGAGGGTCAATGTTTTAGTATTCTCTCGTGTCATTGGTTAGTTACTCCACATCATTACTATCACCGTTGTTACACGTAAGTTGCATAGGACACTGTGATTAAGGCCCATCAAAACGCTAGTTTTATTGTTGAATTGCTAGCGAATAACGTGGCCCTATATTTCTGCCAAACACTACCCTTTTAACTGTATCGCACTAGTATTTAGTATTAGTGACCAATTGAACCTTACAAGGGATTGAGGTCAACTTGCTCGAGATTTAAAGCATTGGACAGTGGAGACTACGTTTACATTTTAATTGGCAGCCAAGTTATACAAAGGTATGCGAATGATGTTTTTAATGGAAGGACATGAAGAATAATGAGATATTTATGTGGCTTTATCTTTCAGTGGTAAGATCCTATAGCAAGAGAATATCATAATTTGTCCATGCCTTTATACATCATGGTTTAGAAGGAGTCGATAATTTTGAAAAAAGCATTTCCTGCTTTGCCATTAGGCAAAAATTTTGGAGAAGAACCGTGAAAAATAAATAAAATTATAGGGGTTTTGTCAGGATGAATCTAAAGTTTACTAACATCATCTGTTTAAATTTGGCAATCTTGGAGCAGTCTGGTGATTGTGAAATTGTGCATGCCATCCCCCTCTTTCTAACTCGTAAATTTATGCACTACAGATTGTTCTTATATACTCTCCGATCTTGTCCACGTAAGTACGTGAAATTTCATATGCACGCAGTTTATAAGAACAACACATTAATCAGCTTTGATCTTTGTTTGGCTTTTGATGTGGTTGTTTAATGGATCCGTCGATTTTGCTATTAGATATGGTGGATTAAACTAACATTTTGTTATGGGTTAAAATATGCTATACCGAACAAGTGTTCATGAAATAACAGGCCTCATTCATTAACAATCGTTGTTTCTTTTCCTCTTGGGAAAATTACACTCGACATAAAATTTGAATTCTGTTACACCTGCAAAGGCAATTTAGTCATTCTAACAAAAAATCTACCAGCATCTACTACAATCTTAAGACAAAAGGTTTCAGGACGATTTCTCGAATAAGTGGGGTCGTGAGTGTATTAAACCCAAAACTCAAGGGTGCCAATTGTAATTTCCCTTGTTAAACTTGCTATCCTGTCGTATACTTGATTCAAAGAGCTTGTGCTTGATAGGTGGTAGTACTTGATGATTGAAATACAAAAATGGGTAAAGGACTTCATCGTAGGTCGCACTAGTTTTTCTTTTATATGTGGGTTCTACTAATATAAAGGTCATTGCTGTGATATGAAACAGAGCTTTATATGTGGGTTCTACTAATACAAGGTCATTGCTGTGATATGAAACAGAGCTTTTCACTAACGAAGCATAATGGGAAGAAATGCTTCATGTTACAAGCTAGAGAGCTATCAATTTCATGGAAGGATACTCCGTCCCACTGGAAATGGAGATCATTACCTGAATCGAGGTCTCTCTCTCTCGCTCCCTCCCTCCCTCCACACACCTACTTGCGGCACTAGCTGCCATGATCTATATATTTCACTGAAGAAAATTGTGCATACTCCCTCGGATCCTCCCCATCCTTCCTCACACCGGCCCTTTTCTGTAGTGATCAATGATCAGTATTTCCGCATGTGTAGATTTTCGGAGGTGGTTGAGCTTTTGTCTGTCTGTTGGCTTGATATCGGTGGGAAGATAGGAACAAAATTGCTGTCACCAAAGACAACCCATGGCGCTTATCTTGTGTTCAAACTTGGAGAGCGGCCCTATGGTCTTGATTACCCAGCAAAGGCAGTGGTTAGGTTTGCTCGGGACAGAGAGTATGAGGCTGAAGTTGGGCTTGGCGAGTTGGGAGAAGATGGTATCAGCACTGTTTATTTGACATCACCAGACATCAGCCGTGGAATTTATGACATGGCTATGCGAGAACCAGAAGCAAATGCCCGACTTGCGCAGAATAGAAAGGATGGGTGGAAGGAAATTGAACTGGGAGAGTTCTTCAATGATGAGGGAGATGATGATTTTGTCAAGATGCGATTAATGGAGATCAAGCACCTACACTGGAAGGGTGGCCTTATTGTTGAAGGCATCGAGGTTCGGCCAAAAGTAGAGGTAATAAGCTGAAGAGATTAGGTCCATATATCCTGTACAATATATGTTCAATGCCATGTCGTCCTTTGTAGTCTATGAATCTGGTGTAATTAGAAATTAGATGGCATTGTATGTAAGTTGGGAGAAGATGAGAATGATTTCGATTATATTCATCGCATATTAGATGCAGAAGGCACTCTGGTGTAGGCCTAATGGCCATATTCACGCGGATGGATAATCAAAAGAGCATCACATAATTGGCCTTTTCCTTTGGTGGAGCAGGGATTTTTTTTTGGGGGGGGGGGGAAGGCCGAGAGGGAGAGAGAGAGAGAGAACCTAAATCCAGAAATGGTAGAAGAAAAATCTCTTTATCTCAATAGTCTAAAGAGATAAATTACCAAAACCACAAGCCATATCCCACGGGTATGCCAATGGGTGCGAATACTTTTTGCATCACGCTAGGGATCCATGGCTTCTTAGGTCACATGATTAAATATTGCCAAGTGCTCTTAAGTGGCACTTCTGGGAAATCTTTTTGTGAAACAGTCTGCTGGGTGTTTCAACACACTGTCATTTTAGGTGCCTGAGCTTTGAAAGTTGTGTTGACTTCGACATGAGAGGCAAGATTGAAACTCGAAAGCTGTCACCAAATACTGCTTGCTAGCCTGCCTTGTGTACAGATTGATTTGTTCATTGAAGATTGATGATAATCATGAAATTGTTCAAGGCCCTTTTTTTCCTTTATAAAAAATTCATCAAGGCTATGGCCAACCTAGGAAACAAATTTACAAGTCTTCATTTGGAAAAACAAGTGTTCAATGGTCTTGAACTGTCGAATGATATATTGATATTCTTCAATCCTTGCAGGGATAGACTTGCTTTGCTCGCTCTCCTTTGGCTTTAGACAACAATGAAAAGGTGAAAGGTACAACTTATTTACTTATTTTGGCTCGAAGATGGAGACTTAAGAAGGGCCGAATATTGTTAATTTGGCCTTTTTTCCCTTGAAATAGCAATGAAACTACATGTAATTTTGTATATTCACTGAATATATTTATATTAGCTGGTTTCTGACTGCTAAAAAGAAGTTTTCCGTAGATACTTATATGAATAGTTGCAAAATTTGTAGGCATATGGTAATAGTATAGAACAATTGCCTTGCGCTTTCAATGATTGAACACTTGAACTTTCTTAAACACATGCCTCCCCTTTTGGCCGAAACTCCCTGACCTCAACAATAAGGCCAGTCGCCACAACCGTATTCTCAAACACAGGTGCCTCTACCTCGCTGTCATCTCCCTGATCCATGGGGTTGCCCATCTTGATCTCCACCCACCCACCCCTTTCTCTCCAGCGGAAGCTGTTCACGTTGTTGTCTATGACCACATCGAGATGCTTGACAAAAGTTCAAGCCTCTCTGGCCGTTTTGCTGTTTCAAGCCCTTGGGTTCTTTGTTCTCGTTTGAACATGAGATTGCACCATAGCTGGTTTTTGGTCGATATCCCGGTTCCCACCCTGCCACCAGGCAGCCTTGAGCCCTGCTGCTTCTGCACCTATGCGCAGATGTACAGTAAGCCACTGTATGTACACGTTATGTGCACGCACTGATCTGGCAGGAGATGAACAGCTGCACAGTATTCAGGCTGCCCACCTTTGAATATATGCACAGGTAGTTAACAATTGTAAAATGATAAATGTATGCGCAAGTTATGTGTGGGCGCTGATCTGGTAAGAGAGGTATAGAAAGTAGAAACCAAGACAAATACTTGCGCAGCTCTGAAGCACAGGTGCGGTACTTTGGGTGAAGTTTATAAATACGGGGTGGCTCTGGTGCATTTTGGTAGTGAAAAACACAATTTTCAAAAGAAGTTTCGGGGGTCAAATAATCTACACTGTATACAACGAGAACATCAATTTTGAAACGAGACCTCTTTTGAGAAGTGATGTGAAATATAGATTTTAAATACTAGTAAATAATTATTTAAAATGACATGTTTGATTTTCACAATTTAAAATTTATTCTTATAAAATGGTGAAAATATATATATATATTTATATGCCATGCTTGATTTATTAAAAACTTCAGATTATGAACTTTACTTTTCAACACGCATCACGTATGCGATAGTAAATAACTATTTGTAAGGATACGTTTGGTTTTTAAAATTTAAGAGTCATTCCAAAAAAAGTGATTAAAATACACTTGAAATATAAATTATGCTTACTATTATGTTTTGGTTTCATATCTTTGTACGCATCATCTATGTCACCGTAATTAGGGTACGTTGAAACACGTACCGAACACTTGAGAGAACGGAAAACTGTGCTCCTCTATATTCGTGAATATTTCAGATAAGGAAAGTTTGGGACTCCATCCTCACAAAGATAAGGAAAGTTTATAACTCCACCATATTCTTGAATGCTCTTCCTTTAGTACAAAAAACAACTCTAGACCCAGTCAGCTTAGAAGCTGTCACGAGACTCCTTAGAATTCTATATTTGTATTCACCATCTAACAAAAATATGGCCAGCCAAGCCGGAACAAAATACTTTTCAAAAAATCAAATCTCGTCAGCAAATAAAGTTAAAGCCCAGGCTATCCAATAGATTCGCAAAATTGAAAATGATAAGGGTAAAGCCCCTCTTCCCTCTATCTCAATGCGCGGATGGGAGTGTAAACCAATCCCCTCCAGCAAAGCAGGGGCAGGATCTGTGATGCAAAACGGCGTCAAGAATTGTAGGACCCTGCTACAACGTGATTGGGATGTTCGGACAGGACACGTCTATCTTTAGGGCGAATGAAGTTGCAGACTTTAGTCGCCAACTCGTAAGGACTTCTCGAGGAGCAGAATTTTATTATTTGTTTATCCAGCCCTCTATATTATAATTTTTTACTTTTGGATATTTAGGAGAAGATCAACCCGCTTTGTGTGGTCCCTGAAACTTGACTCTGCAATATATTTTCCTCTTTTGGTTTTGCTCAAAAATAGAAAACATGTTCAAACCAAGTAGTGTGTATTCTGTAACATGATATCCACAACTTATAACACTACGATATACAGTGATCCTATTATCCGTGTTATAAAAGTGGAACAGGGAAACATGATTAAGATGTGGATACTTGCTGCATTCAAGACATGTTCAATGATCCCGTTTGTGACAATAAGGTAACGTTTGAAAACTGGTTGGTTTTCAATTTTTTCTCCAGATATGTAAACTGAAAAAAAAAAAACGCATTTGACACATAGTGTTTTTAAAACAGGACTGTTTTTTAAAACTCTCCTTTTGGAGTTTTGAGTTTTGATTTTTATTTTGAGACCCCCCCACCCCACACACACACACATCCCGCCACAGCCACTGTCACCGACGTCCGCCGCCGGCCGCGGCCAAGCCCCACCACCGCCACCGTTACCACCACCAAAGAAAAAATTAAAAATAAAAATTGGATAATCAAACACCCTTTTATTTTTGTAAAGAATAAAAATTAAACTCATTTTGGTTTTTGGTTTTTGTTTTTTAGAATCAGAAAATCAAGACTTCAAGTGATTTCAAACAAATTCTAAATTAAACTTCATACACAAGTTCTGTAACTCAATTCCCTCGACAATCAGGCCACTCTTCCCACCCTGTGTCTCTATCAGCCTTGCCTCCACCTCGCCATCATCCCCCTGTTCATTCATGAACTCCCCCATTTTGATCTCCACCCAACCGTCCCTTCTCTCCCACAGAATCTGTTCATTTTGTTGTCTGTGCTCGTATGCAGATGACCGTGAATCGAGGCAAACAATGTCAGCCTCATTATATGGCACATCTTCTCTCTGATTGATGAATCTAATTGCGGCCTTTGCTGTTTGGAGCCCATACCTCCTCTGTGCCAGTTTGAACACAAGATAAGCAGCATAGTTGGTCCTGTTGAAAGCATCTCAGTTTCCACCCTGCTCCATATAACAAGCCACCAGACGGCCTTGAGCTTGGCCACCTCTGAAAATCTGCACATCTGGCTAAGCAATGGGTAATGCTAAAAGCACGTAGAAGATATCCGTATGCATTGGCATGGATGAGAGCAGGAGAAACCAATTTAACAAAGTCACTGATAGCTTGCATGGTCCTTTAACGAAATGCAAGATCGATCAGTATGCAGACGACTTGCCGTTTTACGTCGACATCATTATTCCTTAAACTTCCAAATGCACATCTTGCAATGCTTCAGCAAGATTGACCATTATGCATTAAGCTACGAGAGAGAGAGAGACAGAGAGAGAGAGAGAGATCCATTCCCAGTAACGAGGTGTACTTCCCATGCAATTGAAAGCTCCCTAGCTGTTAGCATTAAGAATGTTTATATCATGTTTATATATCAGTAGGAAACTCATTACCGACCACAGGTAACTTAGAACACTAGATAAGAGTCTTTATCTGTTCGTTCATTCTCATGCCCTCAAAGATCCCTGCATTAAATTGGAAACAACCACCTCCAGGGGTGTCCAAGGTGAATTTCGACGCTGCTCTTTTTAAAGTAGATGAGTCCGAGGGAGTAGGAGGGATATTTTATGCTGTTATGTTAAAGGGACGTCACACTAATAATAAATGTGGATCATGCAGAAGCTATGGCAGCATATGATGCATTGTGTTCGCGTCGGACACTAGACTCTGTTAATGTTAGAGCACTTCTAAAAAATGGAAGAGATGAGTCTGCTATGGGTACGAAGTCGCAGCCGCAGCCCTTGAGATGGCTATGATACGCAAGATTTGTGGATGAATTTGTTAATTTGGATGGAGGAGGCACCTCCATTTGTTATGTAATGCATCCTCAAAGATGTAAACGTCACAGAATGAACTCTACTTTGAGAAAAGTTCATTCTCGTGCTAGGTGAAACTGAGAACAGAAGGAGAACTAAGAATTGAAAATGTAACTAGAAAGTTAAATCGCAATTGGATTCAAAGTCAGAACTATGCAAATAAAGGTCTATTTGCTGCAAAAAAAAAAAAGATCTTTCAGTCAACAGCTAAGTGATCAATAGTTGACATGCTATAGTCAATTGTTGGACCAAAAGATGTTTGATTCTAAGTTTCTCCCCAGAAGTGAACTTACAATCACTGGGAGCCCAAGACTACTTAATAGAAACCAAAAAATGTGAAAAAAAATTCTTATCAGGGGAGTATTCACCATGCCAGTGAATTCTTTCGAGACAATATGGTGTTAATAACCAGCTACAGTTAACTTGTCTATAAAAACGAAAATTATTGCTTATCACTGATTGCATTCAAATTTTTAGCGGCACTTCTTAAGGCCTTAAAGGGAAGACCATGGAATAAATCCGCAACAGTATTTAGTTCATCCAGCAAGGCATCATAACACTGGACCCTAAACAACTAAACCTAGAGTGAGGCAAAATGCTCTCTCCTTCCCCCCGCTCACCACTCCCACCCTCCCCATCTTCTCAACCGAATCTTAGTCTTCTCCCACACCCAGTTCCAATTGTACAACCTAATTCCAGACCTCCAGACCCACCCCACTCCCTTACCACTTCCTCCACCCAAATGGACGCAGAGCACGCTCAGACGCCACCGCCAGCAAATCTCTCACCACTATCCTACAAAGATAAGCTCACTCAAAGTACACCCCATATTTACTTTCCTGATTGGACTGATCATCTCCAATCAACCACCACATCTACTATATCTCAGGATGCCGCAACTCCTACGGGATTGTTTGAACAAGACCCACCACATATCCAACTCTCCACCACAGAGAAGAACAGCCTAATCGTCAAATTACTAGATGGGTGTCACCTCTCCCTCTCAGTCTTACCCACGCAACTTGCACGTCTATCGAAAATTACTACACCAATTACCACCTCTGACCTCGGCAACGGCTTCTTCTCCGTCCGATTTCAGAAGCCTAAAGAGATTCATACTGTACTTCTTGGAGGCCCCTGGTTTCTCTTCAACAAATACCTATATGTACAGCGATGGGAGCCCAACTTCCGCCCATCACAAGCTACACTCACAAAAGCGATTATCTGGGTTGAATTGACGGAATTACATACTGAATATTATGATAGTAACAAACCGATTTCAGATTCTCGAGGATTCCGCAGGCAATTTCGAGAAGAAATCCCCAATGACCACGCCTCCCACTACCCTGACTTCAAAAACAACCCTAAAAGCACAAGAGCAAACCCACTTCTCACTTTCCCCCGCCCAGTTACGTTCCCGTTGTACCCTAGCTAATAAGCCCTCAAGACACTACTTACCCAAAATAACAGATATGAAGACAACTAACGACAACACCCACCTCTTACTTACTGGTCAATCAAACCCAACCCTTGTCCGTCCACACTCCACTACCTTAACCCAGCCAAACAAGGAACCCGCTCAAAACCCCATAACCCCATCATTGCTACCAGACCACTCTCCAAACCTCCCACCATCTGTACCTCCATCTAATTTCATGGTGGCCAACTCACCACACATTCCCACCATGCACTCTTCTCTGGACACTCCACTACTCTATTCACCCTCAACATTCAATTTTTGCCCCCACGAATTTCGCACAACCACAGACCACCTATGGATCAGAACAACCATCCTCTGCCAAACGGTCACTTACCCCTGACGGGAATGTCGACGGCTCCATCGTTGGCAATAAAAAATAAATGAGTTAATTACGGTTGACAATTGTATTATTAGGCATATTTCATTTTGACCACTACACTTTTATTTGTGTTAAAATGACCACTACAGTCTTCAATTTTTTCAATCAAATTATTCTGTTAGGCTCTGTTAGTCCCATGTCCGTTAAGTGACTTTATTCGGGGGTAAATTTATCAATTCAATATTGTATTCTTTCTCTCTCCCCATATTTTCCTTCAAGCCCAACAGCACCTCTGACCACCACACTACGCCACCAACGACCACCAAAGCACAACCACACCATTAGCCCATCACCACCACCAACCACCAAGCAAAACTACACCTCCACCACCAACTGACAAACATAACCACGACATCCCCACCCCCAGAATCTCGCACTCAAACTATCACGCCTCTGCCCTCACCTAAACTCCTATGATTTATCACCGTCTACCATCTCTTGTGAAAAATTGCAGAGACACGTAACCACCAGAAATTCGACGGGGTTTGCTATGGGGGCAGCGATGAAGGTGTGGTGTGGTGATGAGATTGACGGCGATTGGGTTACGAGAAACGGTTGGGTTTCGGTAGCGATTGGGTTGTGGTGTGGTGTTTGAAATGGGATTAGAGGTGGTGCTAGCTGGTTGGGCATGGAGTGAGGGGAAAGGGATCGATGTAAAAGGGAGGGGAAGGGGGAGGCAGATCGACGGGGAATGAAATAAACGAGGACAGGAGGGAAAAGGGAGGTAGTTAACAACGGCGGCGGCGTTCACTGCTTGTGGCTAAGGGCTAGTGGTGGTGGCGATGGTTGCACGGTGAACCGATGATGGCCACTGGAGGTTGGGTAGTTGTGGTGGTTGGGTAGGGTGGTAGGTAGTGAGGATCGTAGGAGAAAGAAGAGGTAAAAAAAATAGAAAAATAAAAGAGAACCAATGTTCTTTATGTTTTGACGATTTTGCCCCTAATTTAAGCTCCACGTGCCTCGCAAATGGGGATTTAATGGGCCAAATTAACGGAGCAACCCAATTGAGATCAATTAAAGAATTCATTGGTCACTTTGACCCAAATCAAAATCTAGTGACCAAAGTAGAATATATCTAATAGTACAATGGTCAACCGTGTAGTTAACTCAAAATAAATTGCCTCAAGGACAAACGGGTTTTAATACCCAAAACAAACACTTAATATATTATTTGCTAACACACAAAGTACAATATCTAACTCACAAAGCTCGTAGCAGCTGTTTTTGTTCAAACTCTCACACACGTTTCAAACTCTCTCTCTCTTGTTACAAATAATTAGGACTATGTCCCTTTATATAAGAAATGGAGAGGCGGTGGCCAAGCTGTCCAAAACAGCTAAAAACCTTCATGAAGTCCAAAACAGCTTAGAAACAGCTAAAGGGCCGTGGCTATTCTTCTCCATGAAGAATCTGAGCTTTCACAATGAAGAAAGAAGGAGTAGCGTACAATTGTTGACTCAGTCAACAATTCAAAACTAAGTTTACTTTCTCAACATCCTCCCTTAAACTTGGTTTGATCACTCCGAGCATTTTTCTCAACTTGAAAAATAAATCAGCTTTAATCGGCTTGGTTAAGATATCTGCAATTTGATTTTCTGATGCACAATACTCAACCACGATCTCTTTGTCTTTCACCAAGTCTCGAATGTAGTGATGTTTAATACCAATATGCTTGCTGCAACCTTGAAACACCGGATTTTTTTGCTAAAGCAATTGCTAACTTGTTATCGCAGAAAATCGTCGTGGGACCATATTGTTGATGTTGTAATTCACTAAGCATTCTCCGTAACCAAACTGCTTGAGTAGCACAACTTGTTGATGCTATTGACTCCGCTTTCATTGTTGAAACAACTACTACTTGCTGTTTCTTTGATGACTAAGAAATTGCTCCCGAACCACGATAAAATACATTACCCGAAGTGCTTTTTCGTTTTTCAGTGTCACCTGCCCAATCACTATCTGTACATCCAACTAGCTCAATGTTATTAGCACTAGAGTAAAATATGTCATCATCAAGTGTACCTTTAATGTATTGCAAAATTCACTTTGCAGCTTGCCAATGAGACTGTTGTGGTGAATTCATAAATCTACTTGCAATCCTAACTCCATAGATAATGGCAGGTCTAGTTGCTGTTAAGTACCTTAAGCTTTCAACAAGTCTCCTAAAATTTGTTGTATTAACAAAATCACCGCTTCCATCTTTCATGAGCTTTAACCTTTCTTCAACTGGTATTAGAATTGGATTGCAAGCTTCCATCTTAAATTTCTTCAAAATATCTCCTGCATATTTTTTTTGTGAAATAAATATGCCTTTGTCTGTCTGCTTCACCTCTATTCCAAGAAAGTAAGACACTAACCCTATATCTGTCATCTCAAATTGCGCAATCATATCCTCCCTGAATTCTGACAAAACTTTGAATTGTTGCCGGTAAAGATTAAATCATCCACAAAAAGGCAAACAATAGCAATGTCACCATCCTTGTTGGTTTTAACATACAAAGTATGTTCATATGGACACTTATGAAAATCATGATTAAGAAAATAAGTGTCAATAAAAGTATACCATGCTCTCGGTGCTTGTTTAGGACCATATAAAGCCCTTTTGAACCAATAAACTTTATCTTCTTCTCCTTTCTTCTCATTACCTAGTGGTTGCTCAACATTAACTTCTTCTTCAAGTATACCATTTAGGAATGCAGACTTGACATCCATTTGATATATTTTCCAATAATTTTGAGCAGCTAAAGAAATGATTATACGAACCGTATTCAATCTAACAACAGGAGCAAATACTTCAAAGTAATCAATACCTGGCTTTTGCTTGTATCCTTTTGCCACTAACCTCACTTTATAGCGTTCCACTTCACCATTGGGCTTGTACTTTGTTTTGTACACCCACTTGACTCCAATTGGCTTCTTTCCTTTTGGTAGAGTTGTTAACTCCCGTGTATTGTTCCTTTCAATGGCATGAATTTCTTTATTCATTGCTTTAATCCAACAATCATCATTAGCTGCTTCCTCGAACGTTACTGGATCAGAATCTGCAAACAAAGCATAATGGGCAACATCTTCCTCATTATCATCATCAGGATCATGATCATCACCGACTTCATAATCTTGTAAATAAGGAGGCGGATGACGATCACGTTGCAAGCGTCTAAGTAAAGGCGATAAAGGTGGGGATGACTCTTCGAGAATAACTGAAGATGACTCTTCGGGAACTGGAGGAGAAAACGGCTCATCCATTTGATAAATTGTTTCTACTTCATTGTTTATAAATACTAGTACTGGCAACGATCTCTTTTCTTCTTCTGACCAATCACATAATCCATCTTCGTCAAAAGTAACATCCCCACTGATAATCACCTTTTTAGTCTTTGGGTTATATAGCTTGTAACCCTTTGTTTCTAAACTATAACCAATAAAGATGCATTTTCAGCCTTGCCATCAAGCTTCTTTCTCAACTGATTAGGTAGATGTGAATAGGCAATACAACCAAACACCCTCAGATGACTAACATTAGCTAGGCTTTTGTCCGCTCCATGCTTTTTGTGGAGTTTTATCACGAATACTTCTAGCAGGACACTTGTTCAAAATATAAACGGCACAAGCCACAGCCTTCGCCTAAAAACTTTTAGGTAATTACTTACAATGCATCATGCTTCTCACCATATCCATAATAGTTTTGTTTTTCCTTTCTACCACTCTATTTTGCTGAGGAGTTTACATGGCCGTCAACTGATGCTTAATTCCACGCTTTCTTAAGTAATCATCACAAACAATATATTCAGTTCCAAAAAAAGTGATCTATTGCGACGCTCTATGCCGGCGGCCACACAAAGGCATTGCTATATAGAGGTACGACGGAGCCTTCACGATGACCGTTGTTGTAGGATCTATAGCGACGCGGTAAGCCGGCGGTCGAACATTCGGCGCTGCCACAGGTCATACTTTCATCCCAAAATATAAGCGCTAAAATTTAGTGGCAAAATACATTCAATGCCGGCAGTCTAATTGTATTAGCCGACTCGCCGACCGCCGGCATAGGACATGCCGGTTTATATTCCATTTTTTCCTCTTTTATTTTTATGTTCTCTTATTCCAATCTAAACAGTGAAAACATGACTCTGGTTCATCTCTCACACGTCTCTCTCATACGACGGCCGACACATCATCAGGTTCGGCTCTCTCTCTCTCTTCTCTCTTGTTCATTCTCTATCAATCCGTCCTTTTGCTGAATTTCTCTTATATTCTCCTCTTTTCCAGAGTTGAAGTCTTAACGCTCCTCTCAAACGATTCTCAATTTGCTATAGGATTGAACATACTTTGGAATTGATCTAATCAGGTAACTATTTCTTTCACCTAAGCAACGATTTTTGAACCTTTTGGGGGTATTTAACCTGATTTGGTTAAAGATTTATGTGTGAAGTACTGGTTGTGAGATGGACCACATAGTTGAACGGTCTCCAAATGGGCTAAGGGGTTTCCGAGTTCAAGCTCCCCTGGTGAGCCCACATAATCTCCAACCCTATTTCTTTAGAATTTATCCAGTTCTTGCGTTTGTAGTGATGCCCATATGAAATTCTGTAACAACCTCGCACAGAGTTCCTGAGGAAGCACCATCAGCTCAGGAACTGAGGATGCCACAAGAGGAAGCTCCAGCTTGACAGGCAAGCAGTCGAGCTCCAGTCAAAATTGAGATCAAGAAGAAGACCTTGGCGCCACAAGGAACGACGCCGCTTGATGAGAATGTTCGCGCCACTGGAGACAACGCCGTTTAGATCACCTAATCATTTAGTGGGACAACATCGTTTGGCTATATAACACGATTAAGTGAGACGGCATCGTTTGGCCCTCATTTAAATTTATCGCTTGACTTCATCTTTCTGTTTTTGAATTTCTGTTGTAACTCCCTTAAAACAGGGAAGAGAGGAACGATCACGCATGTATGATCATTACGAAGAAATTTTTTCCTTCTCACTTCTTCTGTTCTCTCTGTTATCCTAATAAAATCCTTTCTTCATCTCCAATTTATGTTCTCGGTCTTAATCCTTTTTTGTCAAATTCAACTACAATCGCATCATGAATTTCAGCTCAGTAGTAATGGAAGCAGCGTCTCCATTGGGATACACTACAACTGGTATCAGAGCCTCTTAATTGGGGCCTGAGCTAGTTCATCATCTACGTAATATCTGAGACCACCACATCTGCTGCGAATCAATTTTCCTTTAGTATTATGCCTCGATCGGTCAGGAGTATTCAAATGGCTGAAGCTGAGCTACAGGAATTCCAAGGTACAATAGATACGAGGCTTGCGGCGAACGGCATACGGATGGATTCTATAAGCATCTATAGGAGATCTTCAAAGAGGCCAGACTAATCTGCAACAAGGTTTTACTGAACTTAAACTTGAAATAGCTAGCTTCATGGCACAGATTAATGCTAAGCTTGAGCCACCTCCACGAATTAACCTTGAAAAAGGAGAGTCTAGCCATAACAATCATCGCATTGAGTATACTAATAACCGTAATATTTTCCCCCAGAATGTCCACCAAGGGACAACAATCTGCCTAAATTTCCTAAACTAGCTTTCCCTAGGTTTGATGGCATGAATCCTAGAGGTTGGGTTCGGAAATGTGAACAGTACTTCGAATTATGTCCAATTCATGAAGACTACAAGGTCTCCTATGCATCAGTTCATTTCAATGCACAAGAAGAATACTGGTATGCAGCCTACATTAAGCCCTTAGGCAGGGTGAGATGGGAGCAATTCGTGAGGGACCTGTATGCAAGGTTCTCATTAACTAATGGAATAAGTGTGATGGGAGATTTTAACAGGCTTGTTTAGGTTGGCTCAGTTGACGAGTATTTCAATAACTTTGAAGCAATGAGAGCATAGGTGGTGCAGGAGTTTGACTATTTGGATGAGAGTTATTTTTGCACGAGTTTCATTGGTGGACTCAGGCCCGTGATCAGGAGTAGGGTGGAACAATTTAAGGTAGACACCCTATCCAAGGCTATACACATAGCCAGAAGAGAAGAGGTGGCCATACAGAACCTATTCAAAACTCACAGAACTTTGCAGTCAACCCTCCTATCATCAAACCAAAACCATTCCTTCACCAAGCTTAACTCCACATCTCATGGACCTAGCACCATAGCTTTTCCATCCAAACCCCCTTTGCAATCCCCAATTCTGAAACCCACACCCTTACAAGCCTAACTCAAACCTTAACTACAACTCACCATAAAAGGGCCTCCTACCTACATCCCTCAGACCCCCTCCCAAAACCAATCAATTGACCACTGAAGAGCATCAAAGAAGAATGACACAAGGACTGTGTTTCAAATATGGAGCTAAATTTGAAAATGGACATAAAAATGTCTGCCCTATGAGAATAATTGCTATGATTATAGCTGATGAGGAAGAAGTCACATATATCACTAAGGAATTAGCTTTGACAGAAACTAAGGAATCCCTCAATGATCCACCATCTGAACTAAATTTGAAACCTGAGATCAGTGTCCATGCCTTAGCTGGCAACAGAACACACCATACCATAAGGATACCTGGAAAGGTTCAAAGCAAGGAGTTCAGCATACGGATTGATACATGATCAACTAACAATTTCCTTGATCCCTAATCAGCTAAGAAACTGGGCTGCACCCTGGAAAGTTCAACCCCATTGACAGTAGCAGTTGTTAATGGAGCTAGATTGAAGACTGACACAGTGTTCAAGGGTTTTACATGGGAAATGGGATCTCAGAAGTTCATCTCTAACATGAAGATCCTACCATTGGGTGGGTGTGACTGTGTTCTTGGAATCCAGTGGTTGAGATAACTTGGAAATATAAACTTCAACTTTGATTATAACCAGATCTCATTCCAATATAATTGCAAGCTAGTTATCCTCAAAGGTGGAGAGTTCAAGGGAACTACTCTTAAGATGATTACAGTAGCAGCCTTGAATAAACTGATCACAAGCAATGTAGGGGCACTCTATGGGCAGGTCAATGCTGTGACCATTCCCTCAACAGAAAGCACACAACCTATGGAGATACATGAGCTTCTGACAGAATATCAAGATGTATTTGAAGAACCTAAGGGATTGCCACCTCACAGAAGCCATGACCACCCCATTCAGCTCATTGAAGGTGCCAAGCCTGTCAACCTGAGACCATACAGAGTCTTCTATGTGCAGAAAAATAAAATTGAGAAGATCATAACAGAGCTGTTACAATCAGGTATTATCAAACCTAGCAACTCCCCTTTTGCATCACCTATTCTCTTAGTCAAGAAAAAAGATGGGAGCTAGAGAAGGTGTATAGGCTATAGAGAGTTAAATAAACTCACAGTCAAGGACAAGTATCCAATTCCTGTTATTGATGACTTGTTGGATGAGTTGCAAGGATCCACCATTTTCTCTAAATTGGACTTGAGGAGTGGCTACCCACCAAATAAGGGCGGTAGACAGTGGCACTTACAAGACTGCCTTCAAAACACACACAGGGCTCTATGAGTTCCTAGTTATGCCCTTTGGGCTAACTAATGCACCAGCCACCTTTCAGAGCTTGATGAACACCATCTTCCAGCCCTACCTAAGAAAGTTTTTTTGTCTTTTTTGATGATATACTGGTGTACAGTAAAAGTGTGCAGGCTCATACTCTTCATCTCAGGCAAGTACTGCAGCTGTTGAGACAGCATTGTCTATATGCTAAGCTAAGCAAGTGCACTTTTGCCCAGAGACAAGTTGAATACTTGGGACATGTGGTGAATGAACAAGGAGTGGCTGCTGACTTAAGCAAGGTTCAGGCCATGCTCAATTGGCCAAAACCAAAGAGCCTTAAAGATCTGAGAGGTTTCCTTGGCCTCACTGGCTATTACAGGAAATTTGTTAAGGGCTATGGAACGATCAGTAAGCCCCTAACCAGCTTACTAAAGAAATATGCATACCATTGGGATAATTCCTCACATCAGGCATTTAGTGCATTGAAACAAGCCATGGAAACCACCCCTATCTTGGCCTTACCAAATTTCACCTTGCCTTTTGATATGGAGACTGATGCTTGTGATATTAGTATTGGAGCTGCGCTCATGCAACAGGGAAGGCCTTTGGCTTACATCAGTAAAGGCTTGAGCACTAAATGCTTAGGGCTCTCAACTTATGAGAAGGAGCTTCTAGCCCTAGTGCATGCTATCACTAAATGGAGCCCCTACTTGAGTCACAATCATTTTATAGTCAGGACTGACCACAGCAGCCTAAAATTTCTATTGGGGGAAAGAGTTACTTCTATGTTGCAACAGTAGCTACTCTCTAAACTCCTTGGTTTTGATTTTGAGGTGCACTATAAAAAAGGAACAGATAATGTTGTTGCAGATGCCTTGTCTAGGCTTCCACAGCAAAGTCTTGAAGAGTGCAAGGCCATGACTATAGTAACATCACTGTGGCAACAAGAGTTACAAGGCAGCGTGGCAAATAATGAAATGGTCCAAAGGGCAATACAAGAGTTACTGATTGACCCCATGGCAACCTCTTTTTATTCTTATCAAGGGGGAATACAAAGGTTCAAGAGCAAGGTATATGTGGGATAGGGGAATCAGCTTAGGAATCAAATCCGGCAAGAGCTACACAACTCTGGTTTTGGGGGCCACTCTGGTATCCAAAACACCTACAGTAGAGCTAATATGTTCTTTTATTGGCCTAACATGAAGCAACAAATAACTCAGATGGTGAGTGAGTGTCCTTCCTGTCCGCAGAATAACCATGAAAATGTGCCCTACCCTAGACTGCTCCAACCCTTGGAGATCCCAAGACAATTATGGACACATCTGACAATGGACTTTGTTGAAGGACTTCCCAAATCCGAGGGGAAGGATGTCATCTTTGTGGTTGTAGACAGCCTCAGCAAGTATGCTCATTTTATTAGTCTCACACATCCTTTTACAGCAGAAGTGGTAGCTCATAATTTCTTAGACAATGTCTTCAAGCTCCATGGGATGCCCAAATCCATCACAAATGACAGGGATAAGGTTTTCTTATCTAACTTTTGGACTAAACTTTTCAAGTTGATGGGGACTCAGCTGGTCTACAGTTCATCCTATCACCCCGAGACAGATGGGCCAACTGAAAGGGTGAAGAAGTGCGTGGAAAACTACCTCAGATGCATGTGTAGTGATAGGCCACACACCTGGGCCAAATGGTTGGCTTTGGCTGAACACTAGTACAACACCAGTTACCATGCCTCCATCAAAATGACCCCTTTCGAGGCTGTCTATGGCAATAAGCCTAGAACCATTAGCTTAGCCATCCCAGAGTCCACCAACATTACATAACTGGATAATTACTTGAAGGACAGGAGCCGAATATTGGGCCTACTTAAAGATAACCTGACACAAGCCCAGGCCAGAATGCAGCAGTATGCAAATCTCCATCGTACAGAGAGGGAATTTGCTAAAGGTGATTGGGTCTACTTGCGGCTACAACCCTAAGAACAGACCTCCCTAGCCCTCCATAGAAACATGAAGCTCTCACCAAGGTTCTTTGGACCATATCAGGAAATTGAGAAGATCAGCAAGGTTGCTTATAAGATAAAACTCCCAGAGACAGCTAAGATACATCCAGTCTTCCATGTCTCCCTATTCAAGAAGAAGCTGGGCAATCAGATTGTCCCTTCCACTCAGTTGCCATATCTGGGCAGTGAAGGACAATTTTTAATGGAGCTAGTAGCCGTGTTAGATCGAAGGTTGATCAAACACAACAATCAAGCTATCATTCAGGTTTTGATCAGGTGGTCCAATGCCAACCAGAGGGATAAGACCTGGGAAGATTGGGACATACTCAAGAACAGGTTCCCAAATTTTGACCCTTGGGGACAAGGGTCAATCGAAGGGGATGGGAATGTAACAACCTCGCACAGAGTTCCTGAGGAAGCACCATCTGCTCAGGAACTGAGAATGCCACAAGAGGAAGCTCCAGCTCGACAGGCAAGCAATTGAGCTCCAGTCAAAATTAAGATCAAGAAGAAGACCTTGGCACCACAAGGAACGAGGCCACTTGATGAAAATGTTCATGCCAACGCCGTTTAGATCATCTAATCATTTAGGAGGACAACATCGTTTGGCTATATAACACAATTAAGTGATACGGCATCATTTGGCCCTCGTTTAAATTTGCCGCTTGACTTCATCTTTCTGTTTTTGAATTTCTGTTGTAACTCCCTTAAAACAGGGAAGAGAGGAACGATCACGCATGTATTATCATTACGAAGAAATTGTTTCCATCTCTCTACTTCTGTTCTCTCTATTACCCTAATAAAATCCTTTCTTCATCTCCAATTTCTGTTCTTAGCCTTAATCCTTTTCTGTCAAATTCTATTACAATCGCATCATGAATTTCAGCTCAGTAGTAATGGAAGCAGCGTCTCCATTGGGATACGCTACAAATTCTTGGGAAATGTACAATTTTGGAGGAATTCTTGCCATCGTGTTTAATGGTTCTTGGTATTTACCAAATATTTTAGGTTTTTCTTGATACCCAGATCATTATTTCTAAAAAATGTACATTCTTGAAAAATATTTGGCATCGGATGAGCATGTTTGTTTTTCTTGTTTCTTGAAATACTTTCAGGGATTCCCAGATTAAATTCTGGAAAAATGCAATCATGGAATTTTTTCTTTTTGCATCTGTTGAGCATGTTTTTGGTTCTTGTTTCCTGTAAAATTAATTTCATAAAATTTTGATACCCAGATGAAATTCTTGAGAAATGGACAATCTCATAAGAATTCTTGGCATTTGATTAGCATGTTTTATGGTTCGTGTTTCATGCAGACTAATTTCAGGGACATTATCATACCTAGATAGATAAAATTCTTGAGAAACATACAATCTTGGAGACGTTCTTGTCACCTGATGAGCATGTTTTGTGGTTCTTCGTGCTTGCAAATTAATTTTTCGTTCGGTCTTTTGTTTCACAAGATTTTGTGAATATTCAAATAAATTCTTGTTGAACCTGAATTCTCACATCTATGTATTTTGAGGGCAAGTTGGGTGATACAAAATATAATTGAAATATGTCAGCCCAAGGTTTGAGCAAGAGACTTTCCACTTCTAAAGGAAACATGTGGCCTTCGACCACTTTTGACATAAATCAGTTTGGAAGTAAAACAATGAATAATCTACAGAGTGATTGTTTACATATTACCCTTGAGTTATTTATGTTAGGGCCTCTATCCCACTCTCCCAAAAGCAATTAGTATATCATCTTAAGTTTGCCAACCTGGTTACTGGCTAGGCATGCAGAGCTTGTCAAAGTCCATGCTGCAAGTTTTGATTATTGTTTATTACGTTTTTATGTCTAAGGTGCCTCAGTGAGATATTCGGTTTGGAAGGATATTACATAAACTAGTAAAAGACAAGAGCTCTCTTAGAGAGTGAAAAGTACTTGGAAGAAAAGAAATTGTAACGTGCTGCCAGCTTTTGAAGGGCAACACATTAAGTGTTATTTGATGTGTTATCCATTATTTTATGCCACCTCTACTTGTGTCTGTTTTGTTAGTTGAAGAAATTTTCCGCTTTGCATGACATGGGGCATAGCAGTACAAATATTCGAGTGAGTTCAGTGTTCTGGGCTTGATCATAAGATGGGCATAGCTGTGTCATCGTTACAGAAAAGGAGAAGGGTACCTGCTCTAGTGAGTCAGAATTGCTTCTAGAACCAAAAATTTCTAGGCTGTCCTCTCGCAGACACTTAACAAACTTGAGTGATAGAGAGACTACTAAAATAGAGCACTTGACCTCAGCCTTAAATTACAATCTGTGGTTTCATACATTCCACTAGAGATACGCCTAAGATACACATCTGGTTGTGTATGTATAAGTATGTGTGTGTATCTCTATGTACGAGTTACTTTTTAAGCTCTTTGGTTGTGCATTCTGTTATTTGAACATTTTTAATGTCTAACATAGAAGTTCGAACTCTTTCTGGACACATAAAAAAAATATGGGTCTCTAAGCCATATTTTTTGTTTGTTCATTGTATGCAAGTCAAAGATTTACAGTTGTAAAATTTGAGTTTGGGACCAAAACTGTGAATCGTGTTCAATAGGCATGCATTTGTTTGTGCTATGCAGAGGTTGCTTTTGAACTGCTAGATTAACTGGTGCCCAAGTTGGATTAGATTGGACATCAGTGTTAAAGAAACGACAAGCATTCAGGTGTGTGTATTGTTCAAGTCATAGAAACATTGATGCGAATCATATTCCTGCAACCTTGAGGAATATTGCAAAAGATAGTAGGGTTGACAAGCTAGCTCAATAGAACACCTTGGTGATGTATTGGCAACATGATGAAGTTCAAGTATACTGACCTCAGTAATTATATCTTGTTATTATAGTTATCATACTTTGTGAGATCTATTGACGGACATTGTGTTACAGAAAAGAAGTGGAGGTTAACCGCCAGAATGCAATGTGTCAACGATATCCACATTGCTTGGGGTTGCACATCTATTGCAAGAAAGATGCATAAATATGTAAGATTTCTACATTTTGGCGTTGGCAGCTGTTTAGTGACATATTTATAAGTTGGCAATGCAAACATCGTATGTTTGAAATTAAATGTTAAGAGGTCCAAGGTGAAACCCACCCAAATTCAGGGACCCTTTTTGGTTTTCTATCTTTTGCTGGGCCGAGGAAGACTTCTTTGCTTTATATGACACCTTTGCTACTTGTTTAGACAGCTTCTGCTACTTGAGCGTGTTTGTATACGGGCCATTCCACTTTCTAGCATTGTTTTGTCAATTAAATTTACTCTATTAGAAAAATATTTGAACTCTTCTAAAGCAATTCGGTTTTATTGCAAGTTTGATGAACGAGTTTTTCTTTGTAACAGGTTGTCGTGGATGTGAATGCAAATAGACATAGAGATGCCAGACTTGGGAGTTAACATTGATGATGTGCAAGATCTTGATAATTTTGTGAATGTATGGGATTCCTCTAGCGTTGAACACTTCTACAGGCTTAATGATGGTTTTTTTTTTTAACAAATTGAAGTTGTATGAGAGTCTATGATGCATCTTTAACAAGATGTATTAGATTTCTTGAATGAATCATGGATCTTGATAATTTTCTTAATGGTTTGATGAATGTGATTTATTCTTTTACTTTGATCTTGGTTTTGCATAGGCCTTGTTTTATATAAATTGCAAAAAAAGAAAATAAGTACCTCTATAGGCAGTCAGTATTGCCGGCATAAGTTATTTATTCAAGAAATTAAAAATCTGAAAAAAAAAAACTATAGCGGCCGCCAGAGTCATTGCCTATAATCTTCTAATTAATTTCTTCAATTAAAAAATATTTATCTATGGCGGCACCAATGACTGCTGGCTTAAATAATTACCGTAGGTGAAACCAGCAATAGAGGGCGGGTAATTGGGGAGTTATGACGGCGTTTGACCGTCGATATAGACCCCTATGACAGTCGGCATATGTCTAGCACAACCCGAGTAAAGGCATCGCTGCCCTAGCACTGGCTAAACCTATGCCGATGGTTTTTTTGGCCTATGGCAGCGTTTTCCGGTCGCCGGCATAGGCAGTTTTTCTTGTAGTCCCTATCAGTTCTCAAAGTTTTGAGAGAATAACCGCTTCGCTTTTTAACATATGCCACAATTCTTAAGTACTTTACATGCATCAGATTTTTGCTTCAAAAAATAGACCCTCGCCTTTCTACTGAAATCATCAATGAAAGTAATAAAGTATTTGCTACCTCCATTAATTGGATGGAACTTCCACATAGCATAAGTCTGAATGCACAAGCTCAAGTGGACTTTTGGCTCTCCATGGCTGCCTTATAGGAAATGGATCTCTATGCTTCTTTCCCATAACACAGGGCTCACAAACTTGATCAGGAACTTGAATAGTTGGCAAGCCTAAAACCCATTCCTTATTTGTAAGGAACTTAATGCTTCCAAAATTCAAATGCCCAAGACGCATATGCCATAACCAATTATTATCAATAATCACAGAATTACAGTAAGAAGAATCACCATAATTAATATTTGTCAGAAAGAAACGGTTGGTTGACATCTCTGTCTTCAATATCATGCCCTTCTTTGTATCACTCAAAGTGCATCCATGCTTGTTAAAACAAAAATCATAGCCTTTTTCTGCTAGATGTCCCACACTCAACAAATTTTGACAAATACTAGGCCCATGGTATACTTCAGAAATATATTTTGAAGACCCATCATTCACTTTAATAGCAATCCTCCCTTTTCCTATAACTGAAATTTTGTAGTTATCACCAAAGAGCGAAAAGACTCATCTAAATCAGAAAAAACTTCCTTGTTTCCACTCAGGTGATTACTGCAACCCGAGTCTAACAACCACTGACCATTATTAGAACTAGTTTCATGACTAGCCAGTAATAAGGTTTTTGGATTATCATTATGTGCTACTCCAACGTGATGCTCTTTATTTTCTAATCTTTTAGCACGACACTCTCTACTACAATGGCCACACTTTTTACAGTTATGATACTGGACATGCAACTTGCATTAATATTGATAATGGCCATGCTTTTTGCATTTATAACACTAAATATTTGATTTATCTTGAGAAGATTCATTATCCCGTGCTCCTTGTCTGGCAGCGATTCTGAAATTCCTGCCTCCTCTGCCTCTGAAATTTAGGCCTCTTTGATTTTGCTCTGTTCAACTTGTAGTATTCTCCCTCTCATTCCTCAAATTTACTTGGGCTTTTAATGCTTGCTCCATTGCACTTTGTGACCTTTCATTCATCCACATCTCACATGACTCCAATGAAGCTTGTAAATCATTGAAAGTCATGGTGTTAAGGTCTTTAGATTCTTTAATAGTTGTCACTACACAATCGAACCGACTTGACAGCGTATGCATAATCTTCTCTAAAACATATTTCTCTGTTATTTCATCACCATTATTTTTCATCTCGTTGACTAGTTTTCTATTCGTGAAAAATAATCACAAATATTTTCTTCTTTGCCTTGCTCCATTATTTCAAACTGTCTTTTTAAACCGTGGAGTCTTGTCCGTTTAACTGGATCTGCACCTTCATATGTTTTCAATCAAATACTCCAAGCGTCTTTTGCGCTTTTAGCATGAAATATTTTTTCAAGAACTGACAGTTCAACTGACTGACATATCAAGAATAAGGCCTTTTCATTAACGAAACGGTCACGTACCTGTTATTGTTTTTTCATCTGACAGCTTGTCTTTTTTAACAAAGCCTTTCTCCAGAATTTCTCCATAGCCACCGCTTCTCAAACATAACTCCATCAAATGTTTCCACATCGCAAAATTATTTTTTTTATCAAACTTGAAGATTGTTGATTGCACATGTTGAATTTGTTGAACTCCAGTTGTTGAACTTGACGCCATCTTGTAGAATCTGGCTCTTGATACCAATTGTTGGCAATCAAAAATAAATTGCCTCAAGAACAAACGAGTTTTAATAACCCAAAACAAACACTTAATATATTATTTGCTAACACACAAAGTACAATCTCTAACTCACACAGCTTATAGGTGCTATTTTTGTTCAAACTCTCACACACGTTTCAATATCTCTCTCTCTTGTTACAAATAATTGGGACTATGTCCCTTTATATAAGAAATGGAGAGGTGGTGGCCAAGTTGTCCAAAACAGCTAAGAGCCTGCATGAAGTCCAAAACAACTAAGAAACAGCAAAGAGGCGGTGGCGATTCTTCTCCACGAAGAATCTGAGCTTTCACAATGAAGAAAGAAGGAGTAGCCCACAATTGTTGATCCATTCAACATTTCAAAACCAAGTTTACTTTCTCAACACTCCGCATCCCATGACTCCATTCCTCGGCATGCAGACTATGCTCAACACCCCTTTGCTCCCGAATAACGACTGTCGCCATCAAAACAATCCTGATCTCCCTACCCATGACACAACCGCAACTGGTTGCACCAATAGCTTGGGCAAACGCAGCTCCCCCCCCCCCCCCCCCCCCCGGCATTCTCGGCCCAATACCCCCCGCGATACCATTGACCACACAAACCACCCCCAATGCAGAACCTCCGACCCCACCCATGCTTACCGCAGTAATTGCCCCCACCAGAATGGATGGATGCCGCAAGCCTCAACTAATCTCGGCCTTCAGAACTCAACAACGACCACCCAGACGGCAGTCACCCAGCAGACCGGATGGATCACCCTACTAGCCCATCGTACCCCCCGGCTTTACCGCACCCTTCCTATTCACCACCACGAGTGATCACTCATATTCTCTACCTACAAACTCCCGGGCGATACGGCCCGCCCAGCCCTCCTCCACAACGCAACCTAGCTCAAAACTACTTCATCGTTCGCGGCCCCAAGGAATACGTGATGCAAAGCTATCACCTCCTTCCCCACTTGTTTAGAGTTCCCGGAAGGATTCCAAGCGTCGAACTCTTCGTATAGTAGCGCAGAATTGCCATGACATACTCAATGATGACACAATACTGTCTATAACAGTGGGAGCAAGCGGTCACCGTCACAGGCGCATACAACTCCTTCCGCCAAACGGGTCTGTGACGTTGACGAACTCCGGCAACGCACCGCCGCACTTCGCTCCGCATTATTTGATGGACTCCATGAGGATACTAGCGTGGAACCTTAGAGGCACCAGTTGAGCACCAGCTCGAATGGTGCTCATGGAGTTATATCTACGGTATCAGCCCTGTATCCTGCTTATTCTGGAAACGCAGCTCGATGCCTCGCACTCAGAAGTAATTATCCGGTCACAAGGAGTGTGGATGTGCAGTTGGTGTATGCGACAGCATAAACGGCAAGGTAAGCCCCCTGGCTACTCTCTAGTTATTATAATTATTATCAAGTAGACCTGCAACACATTATCTGGAATGAACTTCGTAGCATTGCCGCTGTTGGGTCATTTGGATAGGTTGTTATTGGGGCCTTTAATGCATATTTGCAACCTAGAGATAAATTAGGAGGCACCCCGTCTCATTCACAAAAAATAAAATTCTTTAGAGCTTGTGCCCAAGATTGCCATCTTGATGACCTAGGATTAGTGGGCCTAAATTCACATGGTTGAATAGGCGTGTTGTATTTGGGTACATCCGAGAGCGCCTAGACTGAGCACTTGCCAATCATGTATGGGAATCTAGCTACCCGAACGCGACGGTGCGAAATATCCCATACGTCTCCTCAGATCACATACCCATCTTATATTGTACTGATGGGAGTGACCCCTCCCCGCCATGCCCTTTCCGTTATAGCAATGACTGGAGTATATAACGGAGCTACCATCGGGTAGTGTTGTTCTATCTCTGTCATTGGTTCATTTGCATATAAATGTTCCCGATGCTGCCACACTCTAGCTTTTACCTCTACCCAATGGAAGAAATAGAACAATGGGAATAAACAAGTCCAAATCGATCAAGCACTAGTCAAGTTAGCTCAGATTCATACGGCACTCGCGGCTAACCCTAATCCCGCTCTCATCCTTCGGGAACAACACCTCCAATCACACCTCTCTGTCCTCTTTCATCAAGAGCATGAATACTGGCTCCAACGCGCAAAAGACCACTAGTTATAATAAGCGACGCAAGTGTAACCATATCAGCGCCATCAAATTGCCAAACGAAGCACGGACGTTTGAACCGAGTCGAATTAGAGGCGCCTTTAATACGCACTTTCAGTCACTCTTTACCTCTCATAGCTCTAAATCCGACAATTGGTACGAATACCTTGATCTCCCTCAACTCTCGGACCACCAGAAACAACTTCTCCTTAGACCAATTCAGATCTCCAAAATTGAATCTATTGTCTTCAAACTCCATTCACACAAAGCTACAGGCCCAGATGGTCTCAACGGGCACTTTTATAAAACACATTGGGCAACAATCAAATGGTCGGTTATCCAGATGATTCAACCTTTTTTCCATTCTTGCCGTCTCATACGTAAGCTTAATCACACTTTTATTACACTTATCCCGAAACGTGAAAATCCAACCACCCCAAAACACTTTCGACCCATTAGCCTTTGCAATGTTATCTACAAAATCATCACAACGATTATGGTACATCACATACAACCATTTCTTCACCAGCTTATCACTCCCTTCCAAAATGCTTTTGTGCCCACAAGGCGTATTACAGCTTATCTACTCAGATCTCCCATGACCTTATACACTCATTATAGAAAAAGCGCGGCTGCTCTGGCTCCATGGCTGTCAAAATAGACCTTGCCAAGGCTTATGACAGACTGGAGTGGCCTTTTATTCAACACACCCTCCATAAGTTTGGTTTCCAGTCACTTGGATTAACCTCATTATGGAGTGCGTGACTACCCCGTCACTTCAGTTACTTATGAATGGTCGACCTAGTCCCCCTATCACCCCAGAGCGTGGTATCAGACAGGGAGACCCTCTTTCCCCATATTTGTTTATCCTCTATATGGATATGCTCACTCGGTCTGTTCATTTAGCGCACCAGGACCAGTACATTACTGGACTCAAAGCTAGTCGAACCGGCCCTGCCATCCCTGTGTTATATTTTGCTAATGATTGCTATCTTTTTTTTACGTGCCGACTGTGCATCCACACACTATATCTTGTCACTACTAGAGGAATTTAGTAGGGCTGCTAGTCCTCCTATTAATTTCCAAAAATCTTCCCTTCTATTCTTGAACAATTTACTTGGTCCTCGCCGACGTGGCATCGCCCGCATTTTCAAAATCCCTCATGCGTCTCGCCAGGACAAGTATTTGGGTTTGCCTGTTAACGCCAGTCGTATTACTCGCGCCACTTTCCAAGCTACCTCTAAGAAACTTAGCCAGCGTATTCAGTCCTGGGATGGGCGTTTCTTATCATACGGCGGTCGTGCTACTTTAATTGAATTGGTACTCACTTCTGCACCGAATTATCTTATGCAAACATACAAACTTCCCCAGATCACATTAGACACTTTCAAACGTAATACTCGTCGTTTCTTCGAGGGAACATCATATGGCAAACCACGCCCCGCCCTAATCAAATGGGTTACACTTTGTCAATCTCCCAATGATGGCGGACTTGGCATCAAGGACTTCTCCACACTTAATCAGGCCTTTCTCATGAAATTAGCCTGGTCCCTATTACAATTCCCATAATCCCTTTGGGCCTGGGTTTTTAAAGCTAAGTACTTCCCTCGTTCATCCCCTTTTAATGCACATGTTAGCCCTGGGGCTTCTTGGGCTTGTCGAGGTCTATCTGAAGGTTTCCAGCATTTATGGCAAGGACTTTGCTGGCAAATTGGGTTCGGCCAGTCAGTGCACGTTTGGAATGATAGCTGGGTGAAAGACTACCCTCTTCGTGACCTAGTGCCCTCATACCTACACGCCGCACTCTCTGATATCCACGTTAACTCTCTTATTACTCCCCACTACTAATGGAACCTGCAATAGATTGAAAATTTCCTCCCTACTTTCATTCTCTCGTCCATCCGTGGCTTGCCTCTTTTTTTTAACACCACATGATCTCCTGCTCTGGAAATATACCAACCACGGGGCATTCACCGTTAAATCAGCTTACGTTTTCTTACGCTCTCAGCAAGGTAGGCCTCAACGGCCTTCTTTACCCTAGCACGGGCTTTGGAAATTGCCCCTACCCCCTAAAATCCAGATATTCTTCTTGCTCCTCTTGCACGATTGCCTGCCTACCAATGCTACCCTATTCCATCAACACATTGCGCGTATTACGCAGAGTTCCTTGTGCCTTGCTATGGTTGATGATTCCGCCCACTTTTTTACTACTTGCCCCTCTTTCCAGCCGCTCCATCAAGCCCTCTTCTTTTTACACCCATCGGCTCACAACCCGATGAACATGTTTCTCCTCTTAACTCTCACTCTCCCTTTCGACCCTGGCCACCCTCTATACACTGCTCTCTATGTTTTATGGCATGCTTGGCTTGCGCATAACAACGCACTTTTTCGTAATCAACCGATCCAGTGTCATGCCATTCTTCACACTGCATGCCGTCACTCCCATGATTTCCTTACTCTTTTTTTGGCTGCCTGCCCCCCCCCCCCCCAAACCACCCCGCTCCTTTACCCACATTGTCTGGGTCCCCCCTCCTCCTAGTTTCACTGAATTTAACTTTGACAGAGCGTCTGCCAGCAACCCGGGTTTTGTTGGCATCGGCGGCATTCTGCGTAATCACTTAGGGAATGTCCTAGGTGGTTTTTCTATTCACATCGGCTCCACTAGGTACATCACAGACAAGCTCTTAGCCTTAAGATACGCACTTCGCATGAAACATGCTTATCAGCGCACTCATGTCATTATAGAATCTGACTCTTTTGTTGCTTTGCATTGTCTCCGCGGGTCCACATCGCATGACCAATGGCATCTCCCCCTCATTCGCGACTGCCTGACACTGCTCCACCAGAGCCTGACTGTCCAGCTCGCTTTTTGTTATTGCGAGGCAAATCGTGTAGCGGATTGGTTAGCTAAATCCGCCAGTCTAGATGTGTTTGTATCTACTACTTTTGTGCACCCCCCCCCCCCCCCGGGCAGCCATACTCTCCTTTTGCTTTTTGATATGTATGGTGGAGTTGTGCCCCAGTGGATTCCCGTAACCTAAACTCCTTTATGTATATATTATTATTAGTGTGTTTGACCAAAAAAAAAAAAGAACAACTAAACCTAGAGTAGTGCCAACCAGGCAACCAGCACAAAGAACTGAAAAAACACACGACATGCTTAATTACTCGTTTTTTTTTTTTGTGTTATAAATTATGAATTTTTTGGCCCACCATTACCAATGTTTTTTTCATCCGTTGTTCCTGAATGGAGTTTCCTGTCTGTGGATACAAATCATAATTCTTTTGGTGTTTCCAAAAGAACTTGTCAAGTCTTTCCAGAAACAGTCAAAAAGTTTACTTTTTCTCTAGTCCAAATGAGAAGCCTAAAATAAAGGGCTCTCGGTGCTTCGCAGGAAACTTCGCCTTGCTTTCTCCTATTGAGGAAAAGTAGATAACAATCGTTCAACACAAAGTTTCCCCAATATACCCAAAAAGTTATGAAAGGCAAAATTACATGCATTTAAAGTTTTAATTTTTGCCGCAACGTCTACCCATCTTGGCAATGTCATTTTGAACAGAGAAAACAATGAGCAACTAAACTTTCCAATAGTGCCTCTATCAAGGAGAAGAGGAGAGTCGGAAAGGCTTGAGCAACTAAAATTGAATTTAAAACACTTGAAAAAATTTATTCAAAATAAAAAAAGCTTCAAAAAGACATATATGTACTCCCTTCTGAAAAAATATTTGAAAGAAGGAACCACATATGGCAAAAAGTTAATGAGGAAATGATTTCTAGCTCTGAAACTTGTTGGATGTTCATACGCTTTGGCATGTTTTGGAAGTTGGAACAATGTCATAGAAGGCTCAGGCCTCGGGCTTGTTCGTTCATCCTTTTTACTTTCTGTTTTTAATTTGTGTTTTTATCTTCATCATTTTTGTATTCAGTTAGGAAATATAGTTGTGATCTTTTATCAATTTCACAACTTTTATCCTTTTTTAGCTTCTTTTCTCTGACAATGGGTGAGAAGTGGCCGAAAAAAGTTCGTGTTGTTTGGGTTAGATTTTTTAAAACAAAAATAAAAAACAGTAAACGTACATGATAAAAAGAATATTTTCTGTCATCATTGTAAAAACCGAAGATGAAAATGGTAAACGAAATAAATTTACATGCTATTTTCAGGGGTCAAGTATTGGGTGAATATTGTGATGTGATATCCTTTTTAGCTTTGGCTGGCAAGTTGAAATGCAGCAGCCACCAAGCCCATTGCTGCTCGTCTACTTCTGACAATTTAATCGCTCGGTCTCAAATAGCAAACTGAAAAACGCTGTTAATTAAATTAACCAGATCTTTAGATGTGTAACAACTAAGAGTGGGACTAATATTTCCAAAACTTAGTTAGAAAATCTTTCTAGCTATGAAACAAGATGGGCGTTCATACGCTTTGGCATAGTTTGGAACCATGTCATAGAAGGCTTAGTTTTCTTTAAACAAGCTGTTTTTAGGGGTCATGTACTGGTTGTATATTGTGATGTTATTAGCTACATAAATATTTTTTTTACCATAGCCAATAGAAGCATAGACACATGGAGTGCTAACAACTGCACAAGGTGCTCGGAGAGACATGCGTTCAGTGGAGAAATGGACATAACTGTTACGGTTATTAAGACGCCGCTAGTCATCAATTGTGATGTGACAGAATCAAGCAATTAAACATGAGGTGCGCATGAAACGAGATCTGAATAAATTGTATGAAAAAGACAGCTGTCAACAAGAATAAGACAATCGGCAGTAACGATCGACATGGTACACGAAGCAAGGTAGATTTCAACACAGGAGAGGATGATCGGTAAAAGCGGCTGATAGACAAATCTCACAAATACACAAGGAAGGATAGTTAGCAACACAAGAAAAGCGAATCGATGAAAGTGGTTAGCAAGCAAACTGCATGAAAAAAATACAGTTGTCGACATGAGTTAAGCGACCAATGATAATTGTTGATAAACCCCTCTTATCAAAGGATAGAAATAACGGTTATGGAAAATTGAGGAACGATGCATGCAAGCAAGTACAAAAGAAAGCGAAGGACAACAGAGAAAGGGTCATCAAATAAGTAAACCAAACCTGACTTGGAAAAGTCAAGTCTAGAATGCACTTATGTTTTTCTTTTATCTTTGTGAAGTTTTTCGCATGATTTGCCTTGTATCGATAGAGAATCATGTATGTTGTCGTACTTGTATTCGTTGTGTGGTAAAGATAATATATCTTTTTTTAGTGGATGTATCGTTTATAGATTTGTTTAGCATCCTATCTCTAGTAAGTTTTCATTTTTAGCTAGTGAAGTCTTCAGGCCCTAGAGGGAAAAAAGATCACACACTATTAATCGATTGTACCGTGTGTGTTCAAATCGATTATGAGTTTGCCCAGCAACGCAAACATTGGCACGTCCGGTGGGATCCTTGTAACTAAAAAGGAAAATAATGCCAAGCACACGTAGCTATTCTGTAAGATTGAATGGTGCCAATAATGGCATCGAAACTCGAACTGCCAATGATGGTGGAAGTTTGGGCAGTAAGGAACATTCAAGTTTGGGCATGACTAGGAATGATAACATGAACACCAATGTTTGAAATTCAGAAAGTACCAATGGAGAAAGCTCTAACGATGATGCAAGTCCTAATGCTGAATGCTGACCCGATCAGAAAAGTCAGACTTTGAACCAATTGATGAACCAGGACAGTTTATCAACGCAAGTGTTTACAACTACGATGTCTCAATTTATAACTGCCATGCAAAACCAAAGCATGGTTTTAAACAAAATTGTTAGCAACCAAGATCAGTTCAGTTCTAAGATAGTGGATGAGATGGGACGACAATTAGAGGAAATGGGTGCTTCTGAATGGGAAATAGTTAAAGATTTCTCGGGAGAGAACTAAAAGCAGACATTCTCTATTGCTAAGATAGTGGATTTGAAACTGCAAAAGGGAAAAGCTTCTGTCAGTTATCAAACTAATGTGACGGAGGTAGATAGTCTCCTAAGAGGATTGAGAGTGCCATAAAATAGTCAAATGAGTTAAATTCGAATCACCCATATGAGTATGATGTGGACTTGACTGATTTCGATAATTCCAACATTACTATTCCTAACATTAATCTAACACTACTTTTAAGCTAATCTTCAGTTTCAATCATAATCGAACATTGACGTGGAATATTTTTTAGATTGGACTTTGGGCTCGGACTTGGACTTGGACGTTGACCTGAACGAAGATTTGGATCTGGACTTAACGTATACTTTATCTTCATGTAATTTACTGTTTGTATCTAAGTCTTTCTTAAAGATCTTTAGAACATTCAAGTAAAGAACAAACCAAATATGATTTTCATTCAAATCAAAGTGATTTTCATTCGAAGCAATCCTTCAGTGCCATTCATTCTTGTTTTCATAAAAATTTCGGTCGAAGACAAAGTTTTTGGTCGAAGCCAAAACTTTCTGTCAAAGCCAAAGTTTTCATTCGAAGCAATGTTCTCATTCGATCGAATTGTTCAGAGTTGATTTTTATTCGAATCAACTTATCTTTCATTCAAATCAAAACTTGTTTTATCCCTCTTTAACGGTTCTTTTCTCTTCAGGTATGAAAAGGGGTCTTGAGAGCATTTATTACCAACTTGGCTAATCTCTGAAAAATCTCTCTCTCACATCTCAAATACTCTCTCATCTTATTTCACACTTTCATCTATTTTCTTTGAGTGAGTTCGTACTTTGAGAATTTGAGAAAGCAGGCTTCTTGGTTTAGTTCTTAAGAGAATATAGATCTTCCTACCTAAGAAAGCTTAGTCTTATTGTATTCATTGTAATATCTACTCAAGAAGGAGTATGTTATTGTCTCTTAATTGTAAATCCTTTTTTCATTTGTAATTATTGGAAACCTTGGAAGGGGGTTTCGGAATATGTACTGCAGTTTGAACTAGCATCTGAAGCTCGCTGGTTAGTGAAAGGCTCGAGTAGGTCTCCCTTATGTGGAGTGCTAGGATGTTGTATGTAGGCTGGTGGGGCCAAACCACTATAAATCTCTGTGTTGATTTATATTTGTTGTTTATGTTATTACTTTGTAAATTTAGTTTTAAATTTTTTGCTCAAAGTTGTAAGCACCTATTCACCCCCCCCCCCCTCTCTAGGTGTGTTTAGGGACCTACAGGTGGTATCAGAGCTGTATGCTCTAGTATTTTATTTTGTGACTTAACAGTTAAGAGCTAAAGATTGCATTATGAAAGAAGGTTCAGAAACCACCAAACCACCACAATAATTACAGCTACTGAAAAAAAATCGGATGAGGAACTTTTCGAGACAAGATACTCATGTATGGTACGTTGTAGAGAATGGTCCTATTATTCCCATGAAGGATGGACTAGACGGAACCAAAATTCCCAAAAAAATTCTCAAAATAGATGCTCATGAAGCACAACTTTTCTCCATGGACGACAAAGAAAAGAACATCATCAGCTGTGGCCTTGACATGAATGAGTACAATTGTGTCTCAACATGTGAGACAACCAGAGAAATGTGGAGGCTGCTGGAAGTCACTCACGAAGGTACAAATCAGGTAAAGGAGACTAAAATTAACATTTTAGTCTAGCAGTACGAGGCCTTCAAGATGAAGGAACATGAGTCTATAAATGAGATGTACTCCAGATTTACTCTCATTATAACTGGACTCAAGCTCTTGGAAAAATCGTACCCAAAAAAGGAGATCGTAAGAAAAGTTCTTAGATCACTTCCCAAGAGATAGGAAGAAAAACTCACAGCCATTCAAGAAGCCAAAGACCTGAATGTGCTTAAATTGGAAGAATTGTGGGATCTCTAATGACTCATGAAATCACGATGAAGATTCATGACGAGGAAGAATCCACTTCAAAGAAAAAGAACCTAGCTCTCAAAGCTGAAGCATTCCATGAATCTGCAGAGAGCGATGATGAGTCTAATCCAGAAATGGCACTCATCACTCTTAAGTTCAAAAAATTCCTTACGAGCCGACGAGATGGAAAGATCAGGAAGAATTAGGCAACCTAGTCACATCAAAGGAACAATAGTGATTGGAACGCAAGAGAAAATACTAATGCTTGCTATGAGTGTGACAATCAAACCCATAAAACCTCTGCTAACTTGGGATGATTGTGACTAAAGTGACAAAGAAACAAGCGAAGACGATGACATAGCACAACTATGTTTTATGGTCAAGGATGATCACTCTGATAAGGTAAACACTACTGAAAGTTTTGATTATAATGAGCTTGAATTAGTCTTTCTTGAACTCAGTGAAAATCATGAAAAGTTAAAACTTAAAAACGCTGCTCTAAAAAAGAAGCCTCTTTCTTTGATAAACACCGTTGAGGAGTTGGAAGGAGAAAAGGAAGAGCTAGATGAAAAAGTTGAGTTTTATATTTTTGAAAATACTTTTTTAAAAGACAATTTGATTGCTTCAAAGAAGAAAAATTATTATCTGTCTTCTGAAATCCAATCTCTCAGAAGTGTAAAAATCCTTGTAGAAAATGAGTCTTTAAAATCTCAATTGGAAAAAATTTCTACACAAAAAGGGGATTTAGAGAAGGAGATCGAAGATCTGAACTTCACGCTTTCAAAATTTACACAAGGAAGAGAGAATTTGGATGTACTTTTGGGGAGACAAAGATGTGTTTTTGAAAAAAAAATTTCTTTAACAAAAACCTTGGTTCCTGCTCTCCATTCACACTCTGTACAGTGTGTAACAAAAAGGGTCACTTAGTTAAAAACTGCCCTCTTAAAGTTGCTAGAAATCAAAATTTTTCTTCAGTAAATAAAAATAATATTAAGTAAGTTTAGGTGCCAAAATCTCGTTTATCTAATCTTCCAGGACCCAAGAAAATGTAGGTACCTAAAGGAACGAAACCAGAATCTGTTGTAGGTATGCTTGAAAGCAAAGGTGGATTCAAACAAATGGATCCCCATCATCGGATGTTCGAGGCATATGACAGGTGATCATTCATTGTTCTCTCACATCACTCCGAAGGATGGCGGTCTTGTTACTTTCAGAGATAACTCAAATGGAAAGATCTTCGGTAAAGGTAAAATTGCTATCGGTTCAATTTCCATTGATAATGTGTCTTTAGTTGATGGTTTAAAGTTCAATTTGATAAGCATCAGTCAACTAATCGATAGTGGACAAAAAGTTCAGTTTGAAGGTGACAACTACCTGATCAGTCATGCCTCAAATGGAGGCACCTTGGTTGATAAGAAAGACGGGAATATTTATACTTAATCTTTTGATGCATCTGACACTTCTCGAGAAGTATGTCTTTCTGTTCAACATAATGATATTTGGTTGTGGCATAGTAGATTAGGTCATGTGCATATGGATCTTATCGAGAAACTTCTCTCGAAAGAGCTTGTCAGAGGCTTACCAAAGTTAAAGTTTGTCAAGGATAAGGTTTGTGATGCCTATCAATACGGAAAACAGTCAAAAACATCTTTTCAAGCAAAAAATGTTGTTTCTACCTCTCGCCCTCTTTAACTCTTTCATTTAGATCTTTTTGGTCCTACAAGAAATGCTAGCCTAGGTGAAAATTTTTATGCCTTCGTCATTGTTGAGGATTTTTCAAGATACACCTAGGTTCTTCTTCTGACTCATAAAGATGAAGCTTTTGGAAAATTCTTTAACCTTGTAAAGCTTCTACAAAATGAAAAGGTGTTGAAACTTGGGAAAATTCGAAGCGATCATTGCGGTGAATTTGAAAAAGATTTTATACCTTTTTGTGAGTAAAATAGCATTGCTCATGAGTCTTTTGCTCCTCAAACTCCCCAACAAAATGAGGTTGTCGAAAGAAAGAATCGAACTGTTCAAGAAATGGCTAGAACAATGCTTCATGAAAACTCTTTGCCAAAATATTTTTGGGCTGAAGCCGTCGGCACTTCCTGTTATGTATTGAACAGGGTTCTTCTCAGACCAATCCTTGATAATACTCCTTACGAACTTTTCTCAAATCGAGAATCAAAAATTGATTATTTCAAGGTTTTCAGTTGTAAATGCTTTATTTTGAACAATAGTGAGAACTTGGATAAGTTTGATGCAAAATATGACGAGGGTATTTTTCTTAATTACTCCTTAAAGAGTAGAGCCTATAGAATCTATAATCGTAGGACACTTGCAATTGAAGAGTCCATGGGTGTTGTATTTGAAGAATCTAACACTGAATATCTAAGTAAGCATGCAAGTGATGACAACGAGGAACTCTCCCTGAACTTAAATAACAAGCTAAATGTTTCCTCAAATGAGGGGGAGTGTTCATTATCATTCCACAATGACAATACCGAGACTCAGCCGCTTCCCAAAAGCTAGAGAAATTCCTCCAGTCACACGATGGAGCAAGTAATTGGTAATGTCGAGCGTGGAGTAACGACACGGTCTTCGGTAAATCTTTTATGTGCTGATTTTACTTTTCTTTCTCAAATAGAGCCTAAAACTATTTCTGAGGCTTTAAAAGATGACGGGTGGATCCTTGCCATGCAAGAAGAACTAAATCAATTTGAAAGAAGCAATGTTTGGTCTCTAGTCCCGCCTCCTGTTCAACAAAAGGTCATTGGCACCAGGTGAGTTTTTCGAAACAAACTTGATGAAGATGGCCATATTGTTCAAAACAAGGCTAGACTAGTAGCCCAAGGATACAATCAGGTTGAAGGGATTGATTTTGACGAAACTTTTGCCCTTGTTGCGCGACTTGAAGCTATCCGAATACTTTTGGCATTTTCATGTCACATGAACTTCAAACTTTTACAAATGGACATAAAAAGTGTCTTCTTCAATGGGGTAACTCAGGACGAAGTGTTTGTTAAACAACCTTCCGGTTTTGAAAATGAAAAATACCCCAATCATGTTTTTAAGTTGAAAAAGGCATTGTACGGTCTTAAACAAGCTCCTCGAGCTTGGTACGATCTTCTTAGCAGCTTTCTTATTGATCATGGATTCTCTCGTGGCAAGGTCGATACTACTCTTTTTACAAAATCTCAAAATTCTCATATTCTTATAGTTAAAATTTATTTTGATGATATTATTTTTGGAGCTACTAACAATGATCTGTGCCAAGAGTTTGCTTAAAATATGCGCAGGGAATTTGAGATGAGCATGATGGGAGAACTTACTTTTTTCCTTGGACTACAAATCAAGCAATCAAAGGAAGGAATTTTTATAATCAGTCCAAATACACGCGAGAGCTTTTGAAAAGGTTTGGTATGGATAATACTAAACCTAGAGGTACTCCTATCTCTCCTAGTGTCAACCTTTCAAAAGATGAAAATGGTAAAGATGTTGATCAGAAACTTTATTGTGGTATGATTGGTAGTTTACTTTATCTCACTGCCTCTAGACCTGATATTATGTTTAGTGTGTGCATCTATGCTCGTTTTCAAGCTTGTCCCAAAGAATCTCATCTTACTACTGTTAAACGTATTTTTAAATATCTCTCTGGGTCTATAAATTTAGAACTATGGTATCCGCGTAATTCATCCCTTGATCTGGTAGGTTTCTCCGATTTTGATTATGTCGGATGTCTTGTCGATTGTAAAAGCAGTAGTGGTACTTGCCAATTTCTTGGTGATGCACTAGGGTCTTGGCACAGCAAGAAACAGACATCTATGGCACTTTCCACATCAGAGGCAGAATATGTTGCGGCTGGAAGTTCTTGTGCTCAAGTTCTTTGGATGCGTCAAACTTTATAGGATTTTGGTGTTTCTGTAGATAATATTCTCATCATGTGCTATAGTAGTAGTGCTATTGATATCAGTAAAAATCCTATTCAACACTCTGGCACTAAGCACATTGACATACGTCACCACTTTCTTTGAGACAACGTTCAGAAAGCTTTAATTGAACTCAAGAAAGTTGATTTGGAATATCAGCTTGCAGATATTTTTACTAAACCTTTAGCTGAATCGAGTTTTTGCTCTCTTCGTCGCCGCTTAGGATTGTTTGATCTGAACTGATTATTGTCTTATTACTATTTCTATTTTATTTTGTTGGTGGTTTCAGTCAAAGGGAATCATTTTCCTTTGAATGAAAAGCTTTCCTTCGGAAGGAAACTTTTCATTCGAAAGAAAACGTTTCCTTCGAATGAAAAACTTTCCTTTGAAAGGAAACTTTTCCTTCGAATGAAATTTTTTTCAGTGGAATGAAAAGTTTTCCTTCGGATGGAAAGTCTCCTCTAGTTCTTGTTTAAACCCTTTTGTCGATTTCTTCAAATGAAACTTTTCATTCAAATGAATTCTCACTTTCATTCGACCAAAAATCTCCTTCTATATATACCGCAGTCATTTTTTTATTGTTTACCTTTTTCACTGTTTACAGTATTCACTTTACAGTCAAACCTTTTTCACATTTCCTTCGTCCTGTGTTTCAAAAGCTTTCTTCAATGGACCCCTCCACGCGCCGTTCTAGCAGTTGCCGTCGTCGTCGCCTTGTGTTGCAAGAATCGTCATAGTCCGATAGTTCGCCTGAAGTTCTCTTTTCTCTTTCCCGTCGCAGCACTCGGGCTACTACTCAAGTTGCAGTTGTTCGCTCCCCTGCTCATGCTACCCAACCTTCCACCACTCCCACACCTGGTACAAGTACTGTTTCTCCTCCTCCTCCTCCCCCTCCCTCTGCTCCCTCTTATTCTTCTGCTCCTCAACCTACCCGTCCTCCTTATACTTGTCCATACACCTCACCTACCGACTTACTCCACATACCCTATTTTTTTTTGAAACCCCAGAAGATCAAATCAACTTCTATGCAAACTTTGCTGATCGAGAAGTAATACCCGGTCGCCCTAGTGACGTTGTCCTTATGGGTCAACTTGGTGTCATTCCTCTCTTTGAATGCAAGGGGTGTCTATCTCTCCTCTCTCCTTCAAGTGTCTTTTTTCCCTACTTAATCTGCATGTTTTATTCAAACATGATGTTTCACTCCTCGCCCTCTGCATCTCTTGTGACTTACGTAAATGGGGTCACTATTCACCTCGATGACGCAACCCTTGCCCATATATTTGGTTTCACAAATCAGTCCGCCCTTGTTGTCTTTCCTGGCAACACTTGGTCCACTCGTGGCATTTTCACCTCACTTGACCAAACTCAAACCATACTCAATAACTCTTCCATTACTCGACCCCGCAAACTTAACCTTAGTGAACCACCCTTCTATCGTTTTCTTCATCTTATTCTTTCTTATAAACATTCTGTGCTCTCTGGTTCTTATGTCGCCTTCACTTACATAGATATCATTATTCTTACCCATTTTATTGGGGGCTCCTTTAAATATTGCGGGCATCATGCTTTATGTTATGGCTACCCGTAAAAAGAAACCTTTTGCTTATCTTCCCTTTGGTCTTCTTCTGACCTAATTTTTTGAATTCATCAACGTTCCCCTTCCAATAGTTGTCTCGGAATGTGTGTCTATCCCGAGCATGCACATTCTTGATGAGACATCCATTCGTCATGTGGACTTTACCATCCGCACTTATCCAGTTACTCACACTCTTTCTCTTGAGCGTGTTGCCTCTGAGTGCCTCCCTGCTCCTGTTCCTACTCTGTCTTTTCATCTGCCTCCGTCAACTGACCCTTTTTTCTCTGTGCCACCACCGCAGACTGACTCTTCTTCTTCCCTACCCCCACTGCCCACTGACCTTTCTTCTTCTTAAACCTCCCGTCCACCGACTGACCCTTCCCCTTCTGCACCCCTGCCACCCACTGACCCTTCGTCTTCTATACCCCATCTGCCTACGCCACCTCACCCTTCTGATCCTCTTTTAGGATCCCTCCCTAATTTTTTAAACTTAAACTTTGACGATTTTTTATCTTCCGACACCCCCGACCTCTCCGAGCAGCTCTCTTGTCTCTCCAACACAGTTAAGCTTATCTTTTAATCCCAAACCACCTTAGCTACTTCTGTCACTGCCAATCATACCGGCCTTTTTAAGGAGCTCTCTTCCCTTCAGCAATCCCTCCACCAATCCCTTCCTCTTAACTACACTCCATTTTGGAAAGATTAAGCCGCATGCAGTACGACCTCTATCGCCAACAGGAAGCCGCCCTTCAAGCTCACCGTCGCCAAGCCTATCTCACTACCGGTATCTTGATTGAGCAGAACCGCTACCTGGCACATCAGATATTCGATCAGGCGCATCCTGGTCACTCGTCCAGACATCTTTCCCTCCTGTCATACCGGCACCAAAGGTGAAGAATGGTTCTTCAACCCACACTTCCCTACAATCCTTCGATGCATGCTCTCCCCGTGTCGTGAAAATTGTTGAAGTCCCCACTTACTGCTGCTCCTCCACCGACCGATCCTTCATCCTCAGCTCAGGGTTCCCGTCGTCGACAGTGGTTTATTTTTTTAGTTTTGTTTAGCTTGTCTATCCTTCTTTTTGATATGACAAAAGGGGAGACAGTGTAACAATTTATTGATTGAACTGTAAATTTTTTGCTAAATATTTAAAATAGTTCACATGCCAGTTGTTTGATTATGAATGATTATCTTAATTATCCAGGGGAGTATATTATATTATGTTAAATTAATGTTGTCATCATCAAAAAGGGAAAAATTGTGAACTTGACTGTTTTTTATAATTCCAACATTAATCTAACACTGCTTTTAAGCTAATCTTCAGGTTCAATCATAATCAAACATTGACGTGGAATATTTCTTGGACTCGGACTTTGGACTTGGACGTTGACCTGAATGAAGATTTGGATCTGGACTTAACGTATACTTTATCTTCATGTAATTTACTGTTTGTATCTAAATCTTTCTTAAAGATCTTTAGAATATTCAAGTAAAGAACAAACCAAAAATGATTTTCATTCAAAGAAAAGTGATTTTCATTCGAAGCAATCCTTCAGTGCCATTCATTCTTGTTTTCACAAACTTTTCGGTCGAAGCCAAAACTTTCACTTGAAGCCAAAGTTTTCAAGTTTTCGGTCGAAACCAGAACTTTCGGTCGAAACCAAAGTTTTCATTCGAAGCAACGTTTTCATTCGACCGAATTCTTCAGAGTTGATTTTCATTCGAATCAACTTATCTTTCATTTGAATCAAAACTTGTGTTATCCCTCTTTAACGGTTCTTTTCTCTTCAGGTATAAAAAGGGATTTTGAGAGCATTTATTACCAACTTGGCTAATCTTTGAAAAATCTCTCTCTCACGTCTCAAAATACTCTCTCATCTTATTTCACACTTTCATCTATTTTCTTTTGAGTGAGTTCATACTTTGAGAATTTGAGAAAGCAAGCTTCTTTGTTTAGTTCTTGAAAGAATATAGATCTTCCCACCTAAGAAAGCTTAGTCTTGTTGTATTCATTGTAATATCAACTCAAGAATGAGTTTGTTATTGTATCTCAATTGTAAATCCTTTTTTCATTTGTAATTGTTGAAAACCTTCAAAGGGTTTCGAAATATGTACTGCAGTTTGAGCTAGCTGGTTAGGGAATATAGAGTGTTCAGTGACTATACGTAGGCTGGTGGGGCCGAGCCAATATAAATCTATGTGTTGATTTATATTTGTTATTACTTTGTAAATTCAGTTTTAAATTTCCCGCTCAAAGTTGTAAACACCTATTCAACCCCCCCCCCCCCATCCTCTAGGTGTGTTTAGGGACCTACATATGGTTGGTACATTCCTGTGCCTATTGATGAAGAGAAGCCAGGGCCAAGTAAGAAGGGCAGGCTTGGCCCAACAACATTCAACTTGGCCCAACAACATTCAAATTCCTAGGAATAGAGTCAGGCAAGAAGGTAGTGGTTAGGTAGTCAAGAGTATATAAGCCTCTCCTTAAAGAGAAATGAAGAGGGGACCACGCGATTTAAGAACCCTCTATTTAACGAAGTAGTTGGCATCACTCGACAAAACGTTCAGGGTGATAAAGAATAGTTGGGTCCTAGGTTTGGAGCCCAACCTTATTATGAGTTCCATCAAGTAGGCAGGTCAGGGGTACAAGATTATTGATAGGCTTCTTTACAAAAAAACAGCATCGTGATGAGGTCAACCAAATAGAAATCCCCAGGGGAGTAAAAGTTCCAAAGTTTAGCCTATTTCACAAAGAAGGGAACCATTACACCATTGAGCATGTCACAAGGTTCACTTTCTAATACAGAGATTTGGGCCAGCACGAGTGGGTCAAATTGAAATGGTTTCAATATTCGCTTACTACGTTAGCTTTTTCATGGTTTCCAAATCTACCACCAAACTCATTGTTCTCTTGGAGAGACATGAAAGATATATTTCATGCATAATTCTTCAAGATGGAACCATAAATTTCTCTGAGCGATTTGGCTAGATTGAAACAATTCTCAGGGGAAAGCGTAGACCAATTCTTCAAAAAATTTAACGCCTTTAAGTATAAATATTTTTTTCAAATGCCAGAGTCAAAATTGGCAAATCTGGCTCTTAATGGCCTAGATCTCGAGATTAGAAATAAGTTTGAGGATATGGAGTTCATAAAGGTAGCTTGATACGAAACGATGTTAAGATACAAGCAGGTTAAGAAAAATTCATCGATGGGAACCTATTTCTAAGACATCGTCGATTTGGAAGTAGACGCTACAAAATGGTCAAAACAAATCTGTCATCTGCGAGCCTTTGGTCAAAGTTAGGAATCCTATTAGTCTACCTTCGAAGCAACCTAATAAGTTGAACCCATCGCCTATGTTGCAAAAATATTCATTTGAAATTTATCAAGCTAATCAGATTTTTTATCATCTTCTGAAAATAAAGTTCATCCAGCTTCAAGGCCCCCTTAGAACCCCAAAGGATAAGAAAACTAAATTTTGTAAATAGCACAAAATCATTAGCCACAATACTAATAATTGTGTCCTTTTTCATAATGTTGGGCATGATCAAATTGAAGCAGGGCTCTTGAAGTTTGTGGATAAGGATAAAGAAGTGATGGAAGTTGATAGTGATCCTTTTCCAGAGATGGTGCTCGACGTCAACATGGTATCGGTTAGTTTTGCTCCAATCGAGTGTTCAAGCAATGAGGAAAGTTCAAAGGAGGAAAATTTCAAGCAATGAAGCCATTGAAGAGGAACATTGAAAGCATTGGGTATAATAGTGAAAGAAAAGAAAGAGTCGTATGGGTTGACGAAGAGTCTAGTTCCAAGAAAGGAAGTTTGTTGTTAAAGTTAGGGATACATGTGTCTACGATCGGGCCTATTGGGGAAAGTGTTTCAAGCTGTGGTTCTTCAAATGAATTGTCAAAAAGAATGTCAAAAAAAGGGCGAATGATATAGAATTTAAACCGAAAGAAAATGTTGAACGAATGTTATCAAAAGAAGAGTCAAGAACAACGGGATTTCTCAAGTCAACCAAGTATGAACTTCAGACAACCGAATACGGCCAACCAGATGATTTATCAGAATAATGTTGGGCCAGGACACTTTGGCTTTAGAATGACGAAACCAAGATTTGGGCCGTTTGATCCCATATGTGTGTCTAAGAATTACGAGCGCAAAAACCCCATAACGGCCGGTTAAAGAAGTAATCCAAGAATGATGAATGAGTATCAAGCAGAGCCAAGAATGCTCAAACCTAAAATCTCACCCGATAATCATTGGCACACAGTCGGTCAAGAGAAGTTCTCGTTAACGGAAACTTATCAAGATTTGAGCAGAACACAAAAGAGAAGAATTCTGAGAAAATTTTCCACTATAAATGCGGAAAGAGTTAGAAATCCAACAAGCTCAAATTGAGCGAAGAAAATGGACATGGACAAGGGGAGAAATACAGTTGGGAGTGTAAAGCAAAAGCAAGCAGGAGAAGCAATAACTCTGATGATGGTTGAGAGTTGAGGTAAGGGTATCGACACGGTTTGGAATTCAAGCAAGTTAAAGAGCCATCGACTAGCAAGGAGTCAAAAATAGATGCTTCAAGCAAAAAAGAGGAAGAAAAAGGAGGCATGATAGTTGTAGAAAGCAAAAAAGTTAAAGTGAAGTGGAAACTGCTCTTTCGCAAACATGAGGTCACTACCAATTGCAATATGGTATTTATTTTGCCTCTCACATTTGAGGCAAAAGCAGAGTAGTCCCTTCAGGATGCAGAAGATGATGTTGAGGATGTCAGAACCCCAGTGCCAAACAATTTTGTTCTCGAAAAGAAAGAGGATACATTTGATGGAATGAAACATAATCATTCTAATAAAGGTATCATTATTGACCATGGAATCAGGTAATACTTACCAGGCCAGACCCACAAAGGACTAGGAATTTGAAGCCCTTGTTCATTTCTACATTAATGGACGGCTAGCCAATGAGCAGAGTGTTGGTTGATAATGGTGCCATGGTAAACATTCTGCTTACTAGGATGTTGAAAAGATTGTGTAAAGATGAGAAAGATTTGATCCCATCCTGGGGTTGTTTCAAGGCCAAAAGGGTGGTCCTGAAAGAGCTCACAATAGGCAAAAAGACAAAGATGTCACCAATATTTGTCATTGATTCTTCATCGAGTTTTAATGCCTTATTTGGAAGAAATTGGATTCATATCAACGGTTGCATTTTGTCTTCGCTTCACCAAGTACTTATATTCTAAAGGTAAGAGAAAGATGGCAAAATTGGTTTGAGTGGATGATAAACCATTCTTAACGAATTCAAATCGTGTAAAGACGAAGTTTTATCATCAAGGGATAGAACCATTGACATTAGCTAAAGATGGGATAATGACATATGGTCAAGGTATTGATTTTGGAAAATCTATAACAAATAATAAGCAAATAAGGGGAGAAATGGTTGGACCTAGCATCAGAATTAAGGTCCTCGCCAAACGAGTGTGAAAATGGTTGTTGATGGATAATTACGAGGAAAGAGTATGATGAGCAACGGGAGGAAGAAGAGTTTTCAGTTGTTAATCGAGGAAGTGAAAAAGATGTTGGAAATAAGAAAGTGAAACCGGCAACGGTTGATGCCGTAAATAAGAGCAAAGTAGGACAGGATGCAGTCATGGCGACCTCTAAAAAACTGATGATCTATGACATGAAAAAAAAAAAAGATTGGCAAGGTTTTCTTCTGTTAATTGGGCGGAATGTATAGAAGATGTTAAAGAGGATCGATTAGGTGGAATCCATTTACAAGATTTATGATCAGCTCCAGCAAAATTGGATGATTTGAAAGCAAAACACTGAATCCTTTAGTAGAAGTACATTTGGGAATAGAGGCTGATCAGTGCTATCAAAGGCATGCCTAGGCGCAAGGTGCACTCTCTGCGCCTTGCCTAGGGCCATGTGCAACCTCTTCAAAAAGGCACGAGCTTAGACGCCCAGCGCAAGTCACAAGGCGACGGTGGAGCCACAAAGAAAAGTCCAAAAATTCTAATTTTTAATTTTTGCATCATGGCATCATCTCAACTGTTCACTATATGTTAATCTTTATTTCATAACATAATAAGTAAATATCTAAACTACAAAAAAAAAATCTAAAACCCAAAATCTCTAATCAATTGATTGTCGAATTGTTGTTCATTGTGCTAGTGTCCCGTCTTCAGTTATTACTCTTATGTAAGTAAATATACTCCTTCACTTCACCTTGTAGACAAAGAAGATGAAATTGAGAAGGAATCTCCACCAGACTTGGAGCCTATGATTCCCCTTTGAGGAAAAACATTCTTGCATTAGTCTTCACTAATGATAAGGATAACGTTATCATATTTAGTTAGGATCAATTACTTCTCATTAGATCTGAAACGTTTTCTAGTGTTCAACGTTTGTTAAATTACCATGTTCTGAAACTTTTTTATGTGATTTTTGGTTCAATGCACTAATATCTATTTATTTTTATTTTGCACCTCGCTTTGAAAGGGCATGCGCCTGTGCCTTATGCTATAGGCTCTAAGGACCGTTTGTGCATTAAGTGTAGCTACGCCTTTAATAACTATGAGGCTGATCCATAGCCCATCTTTGTTAGCACTCAATTTCCAGAAGATGTACACAAGCAAATTATAGAACTGGTAAGAAGTTATAAAGATTGCTTGCTTTGAGCTATGAGAAAATGCCTGGTTTGGACATAAAAGTAGAGGAACATAGGTTGCCGATCAAGTAAGGATTCAGACCATTCATACAAGTACCTAAGAAGATGCCAAACGAAGTGATGCTGTTAGTGAAGAAGGAAATTGAGTGACTGATTAAGGCAAGGTTCATCCGACCAGCCATGTATATTGAATGGATGTCTAATATAGTTCATGTGTTGAAGAAAAACGGTAAGTTAAGAGTGTGCATGGATTTTAGAAATTTAAACGTGGCTACTCTAAAAGACCAATATGTTATGTCCGTTGTCGATTTATTAGTTGATTCGGCATCAGAGCATACTGTCATGTCGTTTATGGATGAAAATACTGGGTATAACCAGATTTTTATTAGGGATGACGATGTTCATAAAACAACGTTTAGATGCCCCGGAGCAATCGGGACATTCGAATGGATAGTAATGCCTTTTGGCCTAAAGAATGTTAGGGCCACAAATCAAAGGGCAATGAATTTAATTTTCTTATTATATAATTGGTAAGTTTCTAGAGGTATGTATTAATAGTGTGGTTGTCAGAGGATCATAAAGAACATGTATAGCATCTAGAAGACGCCTTCATAACAATGAGAAAAAATAATTTAAATATGAATCCTTTGAAGTGGCTTTTGGAGTTTCTACAGGGAACTTTTTAGGATTTTTGGTCCATTAAAAAGAAATTGAAATCAATAGAAATAAAGCAAAGGCTATTATAAAGGCTAAACCTCCTTCAAACAAGAAAAAAACTTCAGAGTATTTTAGGCCAAGTCAATTTCTTAAGTCGATTCATTGCTAACCTAGCAAGAAAACAAAAGCTTCTCAACAATGTTGGGCTCAAAAGGAGATACCGAATATCGCTGGAGAGCATACCATCAACAACCTTTCCAAACGATAAAGGAATACTTGGTCAAGCCCCCTTCTTGTTACCATCGAGAATTGGAAAGCCACTGAAGTTGTATGTATAAGATGTGGAGTCTTCACTTGGCAGTTTGCTGGCTCAAGAAAACAATCAGGGCTTTGAGCAGGCAATTTATTATTTTAGTTGAGGTTCAAACATAAAAAAAACAGTTTGTAAATCTTTCCATTGTACTTCAGCATTGAAAATGATCTGATCCGCAAAGGCAAGTTAAGAGTGGGCCCTTGCTCGTCTTTTCAGTGGTTCCTAAGCCTCAGCCAAATCAATTGCTTCCTACTAGACTACACTGTTGTTGGAGTAAAATTTTCTCTTTTTACTTTAAAGCAGCCATCTTGATCTCCAATTCCTTCATCTCAGCCACGACTTGTTCAATGTCCTTTGAGAGCTGCAGGCTGACTTGATGTTTCTCTTGGATCTTCATGTTTAAGACATCAATATCTTTATCCGCCATTTGGGTATTTTGCTTCCAAGAAAAGGATTCAACCAGAATCTATTTCAAAGTAGTGATTAATGTTGCTTGTGCATGATTCAACACAGATGTGTTGTCAGCCAAAATGTCTATCAAATTATTCAGCTTCGATACTGCATCATCATTGGCCAGTACATCTAAAAGTCGATGGCTGAGTAAACTTTTGAAGATGCTCAACACAACAGTGGCATCAATGCTTGTAGCAAAAGATGGCGTCTCTGTAGGAGGCAAAGAATAGGTACTAATAGCCTCTTGGAATTGTTCATTTTCGCACACGTGATGCATGTGAGACAATGAAATTAATAGTACAAATTTTGTTATATATAAAAAAATGTACACATGTTTATTATCATATTCAGTAAAATGAATCTAAAATTGTAGAAAAATAAGTTAGTCATAAGTGTTCAAACATAAGTTAGCAAAATATTATTATTGGCCTTTAACTTTTACTTTAACTCTATCTTTTGATGAATTTTAATTTGTAAAAATAAAAATAATTTTATTGCCAGTTACTTATCAATTAAAATTTTTATTTGTCACTTTTAAAAAAATTTCTTGGAATATCACTTATCATAATTGTAGGTTGATAGTTATGTAACACTAAAAAGGTGTTACACCAAACTATATTTTTCCTTAATAAGTAGTATATATATAATAAGCGAAGTGAGAGCTTCTTTGCACGACACGTCATCACAGAGATACCTTCTTTGTTGACACGTCATCACATTATGTTTTCAATGTGAAATAAAATTATAATTATTATAACTGTCACTAATGGTCTGAAATATTATCTTGTATGAGCTCATGACTTTGTGATAAGTTAATTTTCATATTACTATGTCGTATATAATTGAAAAATATAATTTTGAACGTTCTAAAACTCTAGTTAATTAATGAATTAACTTATAAGGACTTAATTTTAAGTATTTAATCCTTAAAAGCCACTCTCTGATGTGACTATAAAATTTTATAAACCTAAAAAACAAAAATAATATTATCTTGAATGAGGTCCTTATTTCTTGATATGCTAATTTTACATTAGCAAGCCTTATAAAATTGAAAATTAATACTCCATTAACTCATCTTCTCTCTCATGTCCTATTTTCTTCCCCACCTCTTCCTAAAGGGTGCAATGAGAAATACACAATATATCATTTAAATCTATAATCTATGTGAAAAAAAAGTTGATCAAATTATGTAGGATGCAGAGAGTATCTGTAATACCCCGAACCTAGGTTTGAACTTTTTAGTAAAATTTTAGCAGCTTTACTTATTAATTATTCTTATTTAGCAGCAAATTTTACAAGTAAAAATATTTTTGTTTTTGGCGACGATTGACATGAACAATCTGATCGTGAATTACTAATAGCGAGGGAAATAACTTGAGAAATTGTTAGTAAATTAGGATGTAGTATATAGTTATCAGTTTTGGTTATTTCAAATATGACAGAGAGAGTAATTTATGGAAAAAAAAATGTGGCCTTTGAAGTGACTGATTGGGAGAAAAAGGAGGAGACTGTTGAAGCAATTAAAACCATATATGTTTTTAGGCAAAATAAAATAAAAGAGTCAAAAGGAAAAAAAAAGAGAGAGAAGAAAACGAGAGAGAAAGAGATGAGAATAGAAGATAAGAGGGGAGAGGAGATGAGATGAGAGACTGCAGTCGGCCCTAGATCGGCGGCGCCACTCCCACCACGGGACAACCCCACTGCTGACCATGGAACCCATCACCGGCGATCAACTCCGGTGCTCCCTCACTGAATGCCACCGCCCAACACCTCCACAACCACCATGCCGCAGTCCACGTACTGTTGCCACCACCGTCGAGACTCATCACCAGCCGTCTTTCAACGCTGCGATGGCCTTGAACTTTATCGTTGTCGCCATGCCGCCAAACTACCATTGTCGCGGCCAGATCCGCTGCAGTCGCAGACTACCAGTAGCCATTGTGGCCACCGCGACTTCGGCCAGTGGCAAATCGCTATAATGGGTACCAATGACAGCCATTGACACTCTTCGATCGCCACCGTCAAGCTGTCGTGGATCACCATCACCAGTGCCATCTCCGATCAGCCCCTCCCCAGATTCCGGCCACACTCACAGATTGTCGGCGTCGAATTTCGATAGTGGCCGCAGCCTTCACTACCGCTACACTGTTCCTTCATCTCCATTAGAGGCACTGCCCACTGCCATCTCCAAGTCGTGCGATTGCTATTTTCGGCAACGTATTCGGTCTTCGATGGCCGATTTTGGCCTGTGCCACACCAAGAGTACTGACCAATGACTAAAACAAAGGCCGCTATTAGGGGAGACTGGAAGAACCTTGACGGCCACCGGCAGAATTCTAGCTACGGGATGACCAAACAACGAAGGTAACGTCAAGGCGGCCACATCTACCTTTCAATTGTCGTCGCTGCCGCGATACCATGACCATGGTGTAGAATTGGTTTGTGTAATTGTTTTTGAAGCGGGGTTTGGTGTGTTGTGATTTTTAACAGCGGTGCTACAGCAATTTTAGTTGGGTTATATGTGTGCAAACATTGGCGGGTGTACGGTGCATGTTTTTATGCAGGTGTATATAATATGTAGGTGTGGTTATTGTTGGACAATGTGTAATAGCGGTGCTTGTGGGGCACCGTTATGTGGGTATATATTAGCTGTGGTGTGCGGTTATGTATGTGTGGAAATGTGGTGTATGTATTGACAGTTGTTATATGGAGGTGTTGTACAAGTTGGTATACATATACAGCACAAGTGTGTGCACAGGAAAGAAAGTCTGTTTACGTCACGCAATCATTGGTGCACAGAGAGTATGTTTGTGTGTGGTTGTATTGTTGGCAAATGGTGATGATCATGGCACTGCTTACCACAGTCAAAATAGTATCGTGGCATTGTTTGCAGTGGTTTGGCCGGAGTAGTGTTGGTGGTGTTTATGGCGGTGTGAATTAGGTATGGATAGAGTGTGCAGTGCTACTAGGTGTATTACATGTCGTGGAGTACGTATTCTGGGTGAGGAAGCACCACGTGAATGGTGTTGTCTGTGTTATTGATGTGTCGTAATTGTTTGGCGTAGGGGTGTGTTTACATAGAGATTTATGGGCGCAGGCGGGTATGTGCATGGAGGGCTACGTGTGGTGGCGGGTTTGTGTAGGGCAGCGGCGCACAGAGTGTGCATCTGCACTATGTATTGTGGAGTGTGTAATGTGAGTGCATGCATGTTTGTAAGTTATGTGAGTGTGTACGGTGTGCAGTGGTGCACGTGCAAAGGCATACTTATATACAGGGTGTGCCTGTATGTGTGTGTATTGTGGGTATGGGTGTACATAAATAGCAATTGCATGAGTTATCAACGGGTATAAAGCGGTGTTATGATTTGACAGAGAAAAGAAGGCAGAAATGTGAATGAAGTGTAGAAAATGTTTACGGTGATGGAGAGGAGAGACATTATTTCTTGGAATACCTTGGGGGTCATCAAAACTGGTGAGTTGTGGGAATATAAAGGTCGGACTTTGAATACGGCGTTTGAATGGTTGAGAAGAATTCTAAAAGGAATATTGTGTTGATCGACATTGCTTTCGAGTTACAGAACGGATGAGGATATGCGAAGGAAAGGAATGGCCGTACCAGTTCTTTTAGCTAAATGCAGCAGTGTGGTTGTTGCTTCAGAGATTGTGAGGTGGGAAACGCGTAGCATCAAGTAAGTGACCCTTTGATTCAATTAGTGTTTTTATATACAACGTATATGTTTATCTACTGTTAAAAATGTAGTGTTTTCAGCATTGATCGTTTTAAGTACGTTTAACTGCTCTGGCTTAAATTATCAAAAAGATTTTAGTGTTTTATTCTCGTTAAAGAAAAACCGGACCAGCATGTAAATGATGTTTTGCCTAGAAACTGAAAAGGAACTCGGATTTGAAATGTTTTGTATTGACGTTATTGTGAATATTGAACATGTTGATGATTATTGAAAGGATGTGAGGATGGTTGAGAATCAATTGATGAGTGATTTTGTTCACGATGAACCCAAAGGGGGTTTTTGGTTTACTCGATTTCTGTGCCCTATATCCACGGGAGAAAGTTGGATTTCGGGCCCTGGTCAACGGGGCTTGTATGTTGATGCAGAGTACTGTGGCTAGTGGTGCGCCCTTGCGTCCACATGATTATTTTATCCCGGGTGTAGGAGGGATTTCGGGCCCTAGTCAGGGGGGCTCGTACGCTGACCGCAGCATATCGTTTGAGCTAATGTTGGAATCGAACTGGTTGTTATGAGTTTTGCGATAATCATTTTATACTTCAGTTTTTTTGTTTCATGTACTCTGTTTTGTTATACCCGATGATTATCAATTCTATGACTTTTAGATATCTTAATGATGCTACAATATGAAGTGAGTTATTTTCTGACATGCTGTGGTCCACCTAGTTGAATCATTGGTTAGTTACTGAGCACGTGTGAGCTCATCCCTTACTTATCATTTCAGGTTGAAAGTAAGGTGATGGTGAGGAGCATAGGAGGAGAAAATTTGGTGCGGAGCTTCGGAGACTGCATGAAATGAGTCGCTAAATATTAAATTTTCTGTTTAGCTTTAGCTGTTGACAATCAGAGTTATGAGGAGTTGTAGCATGAGTATTGTATTCAAATAAAAATATGAGAATGTAATTTAAGTTTATAGAAGTTTTAATTTCCGCTGCAGCACATGTTGGTTTTAAGCAAGTAAGGCCTGGCAGAGCCCTCGGTTGGAGTCCATTGGGTCTGCGGCCGGTCACATGCCTAGCTCGCGGGTCTGCCCATGGGTTCGGGTCGTGACAGTATCACTACAAGAAAACAGGCTTTTAGCGACGGGAAAATCCTTCGCTAAAAGCCCAAAATCCGTCGCTAAAAGAATTAGCGACGGATTCACCGTCGCTAAAAATCCCTCGTATAAAAGCCCGTCGCTAATAGTTTACCGACGGAATCCTATCAATCCGTCGCTAAATATGTCATTTTTTTCGACGGATTTATTTTTAATTAGCGACGGATATTCCGTCGCTAATTATATTTTTAAATTTTTATTTATTTTCTTTTTTGTTAAATTGGCGACGGATAAAATATTTTAACGACGGAATATTCCGTCGCTAAATAACTGATTGTTGGAATACTTTTAGCAACGGAATTAATCCGTCGCCAAAAGTCAATTTTTTTTTTGAAATTTTTTTTTTATTTTTCAATTACCCAGACCTGTAATACAATTTTCAATTCTCAACAACAACGCGCAATAATCAATACAGAAAGAAATATATATAATCAATTATAAAAAAGACTCATATGTACAAGCCGGGAACCGGATACAGCCGGTTAGGAGAGGGGAGAAGAGTACAAGCCGGGCGCGGGGGGCGGGGGGTGAAGCTAGGAACGGGCACGGGAAGGGGCTCATCAGGGGTTGTCGAGTCCCGGATCTGGATCCTGCTGATCCGGGGCCGGCTCGGCCTGTCCAGCAGTGCCCTGCTCCCTGATCATCCTCACCACCACTGTAGCAATGCGCTGGATCTCCTCGTCGTCCAACTGAGGACGAGGAGCCGGTGTCTGTGGAGGGGCAGCAGGGGGTGAGGACGCTCCTATCACGGCACGAGCAGTCGTGCTAGGCAGGCCGCGTATGCGGCCTTTCGGCCGATTCACGACCTCCGGCGTATCCAGCCATCGCTTCAACCCCCCAGTACTCGCAGCCGTACTAGTGGACGCTGATGGCTGTCCGGACTGCTGCTCGGACCCCCTTAGCTGTTCATACGAGGCCTGCAAAAATAGTGGTTTAACGATATGTTAGGGCATTAATTAACGAAACAGACATTGAGGATAGAAAGAAAAAACATTAACAACTTAAATAAATTGACTCACATCGATCCGCCGGGCAATATCTGAAATATAGTCGCCCGCCCGGTGCGCCTCGTCCTTGTCCTTCTTCCGCACGTGCGTCTGATTATAGGTCAGAGCTACGACCTCATCCTCCTCCAGATCCGGGTGCTCGACCGCGTTCATGTGTCGGACGATGTCGTGTGGCACCGACCCCCCCGTGTGCGTCGGATCTCTGTTCTGTCTGTTCTCAGCCCCGCTCTTACTCTTGGCGTCCCAACCTGGATCCGCAGCCCACCGATCTATCATCTCCCCCATACACGGTGAGATATCCAATGTGGGGGATATCTCGTCATGTCCGTCATCGGGGCACCCGCGGGCAGCGCCTTCTTCGCCCGGTCCCGTGCATCGTGGAGCCATCGGCGGTAATTCTTGCCGATGTAGGCAAAGAAAGCCTGCTGCCCCAGTACCTGCTGCTGAGGCGTGTCAAACGTGAACCCCTCCTGTAAGGCACAAATTAACAACATAAAACAAACTGTAATTAAACATTTACTAACGCTGAAAAAAATACTTCACCGTACCAGCCACTCCTCCCATAAGGCCTCCCTCGCAGCGGCATCCCAGTCCTTCCAGTACAGGCGTGGCTCGAAGAATCGGCCCTTCACAAGAACGCCGATCTTCGTCCTCGCCTGATTCTCCAGGATCCTGCCAAAGAAGTAAATAAATAATTAATACAGTTCAAATATAAATTAACAGCCCAAAATTTTAAATATAAGGCATGAGGTGATATTTTTAGTACTTACAGGCCCTCCTGCGTGAGCGTAACTCTCTGTTTACGCTGGGGGTCGATGCGTACCCCGCGTGTCGGACCACGGCCTCGTCGAGATCCTACAAAACACAGACATTAATACAGTTCAAATATAAGGCTAGCAAAAATGTACGAAACACCGTTATCAACTATACCTGAGGTAGAACCCACGGAAGATGGAGAATGCACGCGCGTGTGGGATGAATCTGCGTCGGGCTGGGGCGACGGCTCGAGCTGGGGCTGGGGCGACGGCGACGGTGACGACTGGGGCTGGGGCAACGGCGACGGCTGGGGCTGGGGCCCCATCTGCTGTCCGCGATCACTCTGTGCCTCGTCATCAGTAGGCAATGACGAGGTGGGACCCACCGGGGAGGAAGCAGCTCGGCGTCCAGCCCGGCCACGAATAGCCCGTATCCTATCCATATCTGACTTCATATAGATAAATTACAAAGACATTAACACGTTAAAAACAATAATTTGGCAAAAATCATCATCGGCACAATAGCTATATATATACATATGAACGGATGTGCAAAAACACATCATTAAACACCAAGTTCTAAAATGTTACTACATTTTTCCCGTGATGTTACAACATTACAAGTCAATCATTTTCAGTTTGCGAATCATCTTCATCACTTTCCCCGCCGTCCTCTTCTTCGTGGGACTCGTCGTCCTCTTCATCTTCTAATTCATCCTCTTCATCAGTAGACTCGGTCACATCATCTCCAACACTTTCCACGTCTTCCGCGTCATCATCTACGACTTCTTCTCCTACAAGAAGTGTTGTTGGAAGAGGAAGATCGTCCTCCTCGTTGTTGACCTCAACAGGGAACAAGACACGTGGTTGGTCGGCTTGAAAGGAGTCTAGCTCACTGTCATATGTCACGGGCAATTTCTTGGACTTGATAGTTGTATACCAATGAGATTTGGGATTGGCGACGTCCTCCGCGTAAAAGACTTGTACAGCTTGACTAGCAAACACAAAGGGCTCGTCTGATGCAAGTCTTGACTTGACATTGACATCTACAATCCCTTGAGAGCTAACACGGATTCCTCTACTGCATGTGACATCGAACCACGTACACTTGAACATTACCAGGCGGTTTTGGGAACCCAGATATGTTAGCTCAACAATCTCATCTAGCTCTCCGTAAAAATCCATGCAATTCTCGGCATAACAGTCGCCGTTGACCAAGACTCCACTGTTTTGGGTTTGTTTTGTTCGGTCATCATCTTTTACGTTAAACCTAAACCCGTTGATGATATAGCCTCCGTAACAGGATGTTTGTTTGTTAGGGCCTTCGGCTAGTAATTTCAAGCAGGAGGCCACTGGTCTATCCATTGACTGAACCTATTGTAGATGACGGTAAAAATTAAGGATAAATCAGTATACTAATTGGCCACAGAACTGTATATAACACATAATATAATTTCGTTAAACAATCTTACACGGATTTTGAACCACTGTACAAATTGTGATTTCCGATGAGATTCAAGTCCAGCGGGATCAGTGATTAAAGATTCCGCATCGAACTCACTGCAAACCAATATAGTTGACTCACTTAACACACACTTTCAATTATGTACAGCAATGTAAGTGAATTAAGACTTTAACTTACTCAACGAATGCCGAAACTTCATCGCAATTTAGAAGGGCATATATTGTTGCAGCACTGTACTCTTCATCCGTTAGCCATCGAGTATACGTTCGGCCGAACGGACTCCCTGGCTGCTTGAATATTGACAATTGCCCTTCCAAATTTGTGCTTGCTCCGGGGTCATTTCGGCCTAGTTGATTTAACCTTGTACCAACATCAGGCCCGAAATATTGACTACAAAAGTTTACAAGTTCTTCCATTACGTAAGCCTCCGCAATTGAGCCCTCAACCCGAGCCTTATTACGGACTTTTTTCTTTAAATGGAACATGAACCTAGAAGTTTAGCGAATCGAGTTAGGTGGAATATCAATGATAACAGATGTCGCATTAAGTGTAAACGAACAACTGTAACAATTTAAGGATTACCTCTCGAAGGGATACATCCACCGATATTGCACGGGTCCACCCATCTTAGCTTCATATGCCAAGTGAACAGGCAGATGCTCCATTGAATCAAAGAACGAAGGTGGGAAGATTTTCTCCAGCTTGCAAATCGTCACCACAATGTTCTTCTCAAGCACTTCCATGTTACTCACCCGGATCGTAGAAGAGAATATATCTCGAAAGAAATGAGATAATTCAGTCAAAGTCTCGCAAACAACCCGTGGCAACAGTCCCCGGAAGGCAATAGGAATGAATCTCTCCATGAATACGTGGCAGTCATGACTCTTCATCCCTTGGAACTTGCATTCCGATACATTGCAACAACGAGATATGTTGGACGCAAACCCATCCGGAAGCTTCAAATTCTTAACCCACTGACAGACCTTCTCCACTTGTTTCTTGTCTAGACAGTAAGGTGCTTTCGGAAGTATGGTCCTCCCACTGACTGTCCAAGGATGCAATTCACGACGTACACCCAACTGTTGTAGATCCCTTCTCGCTTTAAGGTGATCTTTCGATTTTCCCTTGACATTCATCACTGTGTTGAACACATTATCAAAAATGTTCTTCTCAATATGCATCACATCCATGTTGTTTCGGATAACGAGCGTCCTCCAGTAGGCTAACTCCCAGAAGATACAAAATTTTCTCCAGTTGTGCTCTTTCCCGAACCCTGCAATCTTCTGATCCGGCACACCCTTACCGTGTGGTATGTCAGTATCAAGTGCCTCCAGGTGTGAGAGTACTTCTTCACCAGATGGGTAGTCCAGTGTGACAACCTCACGCTCGATTGTCCCGTCAAATTTATCCTTCTGCCTACGAAACTGATGGCCCGGTGGCAAAAGCTTACGGTGACATCCGAACCACGAGGCCTTTTCGCCGTGCTTTAACGTATGACCGGGGTTCACGCCCATACAAGCAGGGCATGCTAGCTTCCCATGTGTGCTCCAGCCACACGTCATTCCCAATGCGGGGAAATCATGTATAGTCCACATCAAAGCAGCCCTCATCTGAAAATTTTGTTTAAGGGATGCATCATATGTTTCGACTCCATGATTCCATAACTGTTTTAACTCATCAATCAACGGCCTTAAATACACATCTATGTCCTTACCGGGGCTCTTCGGCCCCGGAATAAGCAACGACAAGAACATATACGGCTTCTTCATGCACATGCCTGGTGGAAGGTTGTAAGGGACAATAATAACAGGCCAACAGGAGTAAGGCGTGGTAGACTGACCGAAAGGGTTGAACCCATCGGTTGCCAGACCAAGTCTAACATTCTGAACTTCCTGAGCAAAGACTGGATGCCTGCGGTCAAACTCCTTCCACGCCTCTCCATCAGCTGGGTGTGTCAGCACATCGGCATCGTTGCTGCGAGTCTCGGTGAGCCCTCATATGTTCAGCCGTATTGGAGGAGTAGTACATTCTCTGAAGCCGTGGTGTGATCGGAAAATATCGCAATATCTTCCATGCAATGTTTTTCTTCTTCCCTTTGTCCGGTTTGTACCTCGAATGATCACATACTGGACACCGTGACAAATCCTTATTCTCTTTCCAAAATAACACACAATCGTTATTGCACGCATCTATCCGGTCATAGCTCAACCCAAGTTTCCTCATCATCTTCTTCGCGTCATAGTACGACGGCGGTAGCTTTTCACTTTCGGGCAGTATTTCTTTGATTAAGGTAACAAACTCGTTAAAACCTTTCTCACTCAGCCCGTGGTCTGATTTCAACTGTAATAACCTACTAACCGCAGACAGCCGTGTGTGTTTCGGAGCTCCATCCCACAGCGGCTCTTCCGCAGCTCTCAACAACTCATAAAACTGATGAGCCCCCTCGTTCGGCGGTTGTGGACTGTCGTCACCCCAGTCAACATTAGCATGCCCAGCATCCATAATCATATCTCGGTAATCATATCGTGCCTCCTCCCTAACTTCAGTTTGACTAGTCGGGTTAGACGACAATACTATCGTTTTCCCGTGCTGCGTCCACCTTGTGTATCCACCCATAAAACCGTACCGACAAAGATGCCATTTTACTTCAATTCTTTTTCTCCAGTGCAACAACTCACATCTACCGCACGGACACCTTATCTTATCAAGGTCAACATGTGCAGGATGCGCATAAGCGAAGTCGAGAAATTCGTCAACGCGACACTCAAAATCTTCAGCATTCTTCCTTTTCATCCAACTTCGATCGACTGACATGATGACTGAATTATCGTACTGTATACCACCTTCAATTATGACCAGTGATTAGGCATTGCCGATGTAAATATGAATGCATGAATGTTACAAATTTCCCCTCCACTCTTCAACAGGTAGTGGTCCTATCCCATTCAGAAAAGCACATGTTTATAAAACAGTTTTTAACTCATGCTTAGTCCCATGTCTGTGAAAAATTCGGCAGCACCTCCCCGCATTTCTCCAAGTACACGACATCGATTAGGTGTTCTAACATTCATCTAACCTTGCTCAAGAAGGTTTGACGGATGTTAGAAAACCAGATCTGTATGCACCCGGAGAAACACACGAGAACGTGTACCAAATATCCACGACATAGAACACAAAGCATGAGTCAAAACACTGTTTTATAAACAATTAGCTTTTCCAAATTGTCCAAACTGGACATCCAAAGGCTCATTACAAAGCATTACTTTGTAATGAGTACCTTTGAACGGGAACTAAGGGTTTTTATGCATGCATGCGTTCAGAAATTGATAACATATGCAAGAATCTTTCCGAAATATCAAAACTGCAGAAAGATCGTTACATATGTTACCAATTCCACATTAAATAGAATTCGTTGGCAACGAGTTGAACCATCTCGTTGCCAATGGACTTCTCAAAACAACAACTAATATAAAGAAGGCAGGGTTTGTAAACAACGAGTAATTGAACCATCTCTGGGCAATATGGAGTAATTATAGGATGTACAAGGGCTAATTAGGGCTAACTGGGTTATTAGGGTTAATTAAGAGTATTAATTATAGCTAATTAGGGTTGATTAAGACTAATTAGGGTTATTTAATCCTAATTAGGGTTTAATTGTGCCGAGTAGTGCTGATTAGTCCTAATTAGGGCTGATTAGTCCTAATTAATTGGGTTATGTCGGGGCTAATTAATGTTAATGAGGGCCAGTTTCGGATAATTACAGCTAATTAGGGTTGATTATGACTAATTAGAGTTATTTAGTTCTAATTAGGGTTTAATTGTGCCGAGTAGTGCTGATTAGTCCTAATTAGGGCTTAATTGGGTTATGTCAGGGCTAATTAATGTTAATGAGGGTTACTTCCGGATAATTATAGCTAATTAGGGTTGATTAGGACTAATTAGGGTTATTTAGTCCTAATAAGGGTTTAATTGTGACGAGTAGTGTTGATTAGTCCTAACTAGCGCTAAAAATGTCGCATTAACCTAACTAACCTAAATTTAATGCACATTCAACAATCTCAATTCTGACACCTCATATAGGGTGTCGATATGGTGTCCGATACGTGTCTGACACCTCCGGACATGTGTCCGACACATACCGACACATGTCTGACGCCTCCGAACACGTGTCTGACGCCCACCGACACGCACCTCCAGACACATTGGCATACGTTAATTTATTTTTTAAATGTCAGACACCTCGATCAGACGTGGTATCTGTGTCTGCGCTAACTAACAGGTATCTCAATCCAATTGGGTCCCATCCTCCGTCAACAATCTCAATTCTCAAATGCTCAATGCAATAAAAATTAACAAAAATCACACATTCAATCCAATTGGGTCCCATCCTCCTTCAATAATCTCAATATCTCAAATGCTCAATGCACAATTAACAAGATATGAAAATACACTTGCAGTCACGGCTGCCATCACTGCGACTCCATAACCACCTCCTCATGCCCAGCCCAAAACACACCAACCTGCAGACCCCTCTCTCTCGACAGGGCAGTATCAAATCAACACCTCAATTATTTTAATTTTTTTTAATATTCAACCATAGTTTTCGAGATAACCAGTCAAAACACCACATAATTAAACAAAGTAGCATCATCTAATCCCAAAAATTACAACAGTGGGTGCTAAATATTGACATATGTACCATGCCAAACCAAAGAAAATCGATAGTGGGTGACTTACCTTCTAAGTGCGGCTGACGAGTAATGGTTGTCGGCGGCAGTGGACGGCGGCTGTGTTGGTGGCGAGGCGGCAGTGGAGGGCGGCGCTGGTGCGGCGGTAATGGAGGTATATATCGGTCTACCGACGTCGAGGGGAGGATGTCGTGTCGCCGGAGGTGGGGCACCGTGGAGGTGAGAACGGCGATGAACCGTGGAGGTGAAAGTCGCCGGCAGAAACGGAAGCTGATTTTCGAATAGAGAAACAGGGAGAGAGAGAAGAAACAGATCTGGTTAATTTTAAGGATAACTTTTAGCGACGGAATGACCCCGTCGCTAAAAGTCCGTCAGTGAACGTCGTACTTTACCGACAGAATTATTAGCGACGGGGACATTCCGTCGCTTCAAATTTTTTATTAAACCCTCCAAAAATTTAAAAAAAAAAACTAAAAATCTTTTAGCGACGGAGGTTCCGTCGCTAAAAGACCGCCGGAAAAGCCCGTTGCAAAAAACCTTTTTCAAAGGATTATTCCATCTCTAATAATATTTAACGACGGAATTTTTTCGACGGATAATTCCGTCGGTAAATTACAATTTAGCGACGGAATCCAGTCCGTCGGCAATATTCCGTCGCAAAATACCTATTTTCTTGTAGTGATATAATACAGTGCCTGACACATATCAAAATAGGAGCCCATATGGCATACATCATACACCCTCCGTCCCACAAAAATAGATCATATATATTTTTTTTGGATCATCCCACAAAAAATTGCTCAATTCTCAAATTAAAAAAAAAAGATTTTGTAGATATTTTTACATATTTACCCATTTTACACTTTTTTAATTATATTTTTCTCTCTACTTTTTACTCTCCACTGACTTATTTTCTCTCTCCACATTTAACGCTCCACTATGCATTTTCTCTCTTCTCTCCTAGACCCGCTTCTTTCCCTCTTCTCTCTGAAGGTAGAATGAAAAATGAATAATATATGATTTAAATTCTTAATATATGCATCTAGTCAAAATTGAGCAATTTTTTATAAGTACGGAAGGTATATAATACTGTGATTTTTGGTGGTTAAGATGCACATATCAAAAGAGGAATGCATGTGACACACACACACACACACACACACACACACATATATATATATATATATATATATATATATATATATATATATATATATATATATATATATATATATATCGTACAATGATAGGCCATATGAGATGTTTGGCTTTTGGATGAAGTGCCATATGACGTGCCCAAGGTTGGAAAAAGCTAATAACAGACCTGCAGGTAAGAATACTTAACTACCAAGGTTTAGTTGGACAACTCTAGCTATGACTGAAAAGTCACTTTTGCCCAGCAATTCAACCCGTACTCGGCGGATATCCGTCCTGCTTCGCTCCTATAGGAGCGGATTTTTTAATTATAATCGGGTCATGTGGCGGGTTTGGTATTTATTTTCACAACCCATAGCGGATACGGGACGGATATGATTTTAAGTGCAATTGCCCCGCGACCCGACCCGCTCCGCTTTATACCCTAATTGAGCTTTAATCTTAGTGGTCCATATTCCATCTATATAAGCCATTGAAAACCCTAGCCCCTTTCATCATTTTTCTCATTCATTATTCTCTGCCGCACCACCAAGCACGTCACAAATCGGTTGCCTCCTGCTATCGACCGGTGATTCCAAGCATGTCACAAACTTCGGTTGCCTTGTGCCGTCGCCATGCATCGATCACCTTCTGCCGTGGTCGTTTGTCGTTCGCCCTTCTGTCCATCTGTCGTTCACCGTTATGTCCATCAGGCTTCCATCGTTGCCTTCCCTCGCACCTCTTAACCATGTCATTGAAGATAATCTAAAAGCAGATTTGTCTGTGGAAGACCAGACAACCACTGTCCACCGTCGGTTCTCTATCCCGGTCTATCCATCGGCGAATCCCCACTTTGCCGCGGTCATAGACCGTCACCAAATGATTTTCTAAATTTCCACTTTCAATCTTCAAAATGGCTGTACAGATCGGATCGAGGTCGGTGTACCAAAAGGGGCATCGGATCAGGGATGGTATCATCATCTCCCAACTCGATAGCGGGTGTGGATCTCGTGAAACCGCATCCAACCCGCCCCATTGCCATCCCTACTACCAAGGTTTACTTGGACAGCTCCAGCTATGACTGAAAAGTCACTTTTGCCCAGAGTACCTTCCCCTAAGTGTCTCTGTCCCACAAAATATTTCAGGAGACTATAACCGTATATTCAACTTGTCAAGCCTGCGTAGTAACAAAAACTGGAGCGTCCACATCAAAATCTATCGATGCGTGCTGGGCAGAGGTGATCGCGTGGCAATTCAAGTCCGCCACCGATTTCGACGTCGTGTGGGAGGGTTTCCTCCCGTCCGATCATCCCGACATTATAGCGCGATCGGTGTCTCCGGTGGTCTACGCCACCAAAAAGCAGCTTTACTTCGGCATATGCGACTCCCCAATACTCATTGATGGTGGCAAAATGGTAATATTTCCATGCTCCCATACTGGTATTGTCATCACACAACCTGCTTTGTGATCATCTTTGCTATTGATTTTCATTTGAAGTGGCAGTGGTAATTCTGGCTTGGTCGCCGCTTTGCACTAACGAAGCATAATGGGAAGAAATGCTTCATGTTACAAGCTAGAGAGCTATCAATTTCATGGAAGGATGCTACGTGCTACTGGAAATGGTCTATATATTTCACTAAAGAAAATTGTGCATACTCCCGTGTCCATTGAGGTCTCTCCCCCCCCCCCCCCCCCATCTCTCTCTCCACACCTACTTGTGGCACTAGCTGCCATGATCTATATATTTCACGGAAGAAAATTGTGCATACTCCCCTGTGTCCTCTCCATCCAACCTCACACCGGCCCTTTTCTGTAGTGATCAATGATCACCAGACATCAGCTGTGTCCGATGACTATGTGGAATTTATGACATGGCTATGCGAGAACCAGAAGCAAATGCCCGACTTGCGTAGAATAGAAAGGATGGGTGGAAGGAAATTGAACTGGGAGAGTTATTCAGTGACGAGGGAGATGATGATTATGACAAGATGCGATTAATGGAGATCAAGCACCTACACTGGAGGGGGGGCCTTATTGTGGAGGCATCGAGGTTCGGCCAAAAGTAGAGGTAATAAGCTGAAGAAATTAGGTCCATATTTCCTGGACAAAATGTGTGCAATGGCATGCTGTCCTTTGTAATCTATGAATCTGGTGGCATTAGAAATTAGATGGCACCGTTTATAAGTAGATCATCTTCATCGCATATTAGATTCCGAAGGCTCTCTGGTGTAGGCCTAATGGCCCTCTTCACGTGCATGGATAATCAAAAGAGCATCACATAATTGCCCTTTTCCTTTGGTGGAGCAGGGATTTATTTATTTATTTTTTTGAGGGGGGGGGGGGGAGAGGGAAGGACGAGAGGGAGAGAGAGAGAGAGAGAGACCAAAATCCAGAAATGGTAAAAGAAAAATGTCTTTATCTCAATAGTCTAAAGAGATAAATTACCAAAACCACAAGCCATATCCCACGGGTATGCCAATGGGTGAGAATACTTTTTGCATCAGACTAGGGATCCATGGCTTCTTAGGTCACATGATTAAATATTGCCAAGTGCTCTTAAGTGGCACTTCTAGGAAATGTTTTTGTGAAACAGTCTGCTCGGTGTTTCAACACACAGTCATTTTAGGTGCCTAAGCTTTGAAAGTTGTGTTGACTTCAACATGAAAGGCAAGATTGAAACTCGAAAGCTGTCACCAAATACTGCTTGCTAGCCTGCCTTGTGTACAGATTGATTTGTTCATTGAAGATTGATGATAATCATGAAATTGTTCAAGGCCCTTTTTTTCCTTTATCAAGGCTATGGCCAACCAAGGAAACAAATTTACAAGTCTTCATTTGGAAAAACAGGCGTTCAATGGTCTTGAACTGCCAAATGATATATTGATATTCTTCAATCCCTGCAGAGATAGCCTTGCTTTGCTCTCTCCTTTGGCTTTAGACAACAATGAAAAGGTGAAAGGTACAACTTATTTACTCATTTTGGCTCGAAGATGGAGACTTAAGAAGGGCCGAATATTGTTTATCTGGCCTTTTTTTTTTCCTTGAAAATAATTGGGACTAAAGGGAGAATTCGAGATAACGATGAAACTACAAGTATTTTTTGTATATTCACTGAATATATATAATAGATGGTCTTCTGACTACTAAAATGAAGCTTTCTGTAGATACTACTATGAATAGTTGCAAAATTTGTAGGCATCTAGTATAGAACAATTGCTTTGCGTTTCTTGCCCACGATCAAAAAAATAATAAAATGACAAAATTATGTGTCTATTTAGAACTATCGTCGATATGGGAGGCGATGTTGTGGTGGCGTTGTCTTGAGATTAGGTTATTAATTGTAAAAAGATGTGAAAGTGGGTTGTTGGTGGTGGTGTTGATGGAGATAACAGTGGTGTATGGTGGTGATTGTGGGCTATCTAGTGGTGGCGATAAAAATCTCGGGGATTGAGATCCACTATCTAGCTTCATATGAGGAGTGGGTTGATGTGAAATATGCACATTGGTGATAAAAAAAAAAAAGTCAAGTCGTCAAGTGTGGAGCGTGGTGGGGAGGAGGGAAAGGGGTTAGTGGTAATAAAAAGTCTTGGGGTGGGGTGGGGGGTGCGCGACGGGGGGGGGGGGGGGGGTTGGAGGTGAATGGTGGTTGTGGTGGAAATAACCACCTAAAGAGTGGTTTCGCTAGATGTGGCTCATTCATTGCTTCTAATGAATTTTGAAGATTGCATATAAAAAATCAAAACTGAAAATCTAAAATTACGAATTACGGACTATAATTTAAAAAACAAACTGAAACTGGCAACTAGTTTACAAAACTAAAAGGAAAATGAAAAACATAGGCCTCGTTTGGCGCAGTTTATTTTTTCAATTTTGTAAACTGGAGAAAATAAATGCGTTTGGCGCACAGTTTTTCGTTTTTTTTTCTTCAGTTTAAAAAATCAGTTTTTAAACCATGACTGTTTTTTAAAACTCCAAAAATGAGTTTCGATTTTTAGTTTTGGTTTTTATTTCGAGACCACCACCACCCTCCCACCGCCGGCAGCCACCACCACTGTCCACCACTGTGACCGCCGCTGGCACACCGCCACGCCCCATCACAGCCACCGCAAACCACCACCAAAGAAAAATTCAAAATAAAAATTGAGTAATCAAACACCCACTTATTTTTGTAAAAAAAAATTTTAACTGTTTTGATTTTTGTTTTTGAAAACAGAAAATTAAAATTGAAAGTGTTGTCAAACGGAGCCAACTACTTACCCTTTTTTTATTCAACACTGAACAAAAAAACTGTAAAGGAAAATTGTCAAACGCATACTGTATTATCCCATGTACATCGACATTAAACTTGTCAAATAAAATACTCTAAACTATGTTATCCCAGAAGAAAAAAATAAAGAGGAAATTTCACGAGTAATTATTTTTAGCTAATTTTCAGATTTGCATGGATATTAAAATTGAAAATATGTGAAAGTTATTGGCATCATTGCCCAATGATGTTATAATACAGAAAGTTATATATATCATATACTCCTTCCGTTCCACATAATTTAATCAACTTTTCTTTTTGAGTCATCCCCAAAAAAATTGCTCAATTTCAAATTAAAAAATATTATGTAGGTACTTTTACATATTTACCTTTTTTATATATATTTTATTTTATTTCTCTATCCACATTTAACACTTCACTAACTCATTTTCTCTGTCTCCCGGCCCACTTTCTTTCCCTCCTCTTTTCAAGGTTAGAATGAAAATCATGCAATCTATTACTTAAATCCACAATCTGTGTGAAAAAGTTGATCAGATTATGTAGAATGCAGGGAGTATAATCCAGTACCTGGCACATACCAAAATAAGAGCCTATATGGCATATATATCATACTCTTTCCATCATACGAACGTATTTTTCTCTCTACATTTAACAGTCCACTAACGCATTTTCTCTTTCCTGATCCACTGTCTTCTCTCCTTTCTCGGTGTGTTTGGATATTGGATTTGAACTGGGGATTTGACTTAGGTAGGATATTTGTAAATCACTTGGACAAAATATCTTGCTTGGATAGTTCAAAAGGGAATTTTTGAAATTTCAATGTCATTCAAACTGTGGATTTGGGGTCACCAAATCTAAAGTTCAAATCACTAGTATGAACAAGTTATTTGTCAAATCCACTCCAATCAGTAATTTACAAACCCACAATAACTAGTTTCCTAATTTTTAGGAATCTTGCATCCCACATTTCTTAACAACCTTTTACTTCCAAACAAGATATTTCAAAATGATAGAATTTGTAAATCAAGGGATTTTGAAATGAGGGGATTTAGAAATACACAGTATTTCAATATACGTGTCAAGTCAAAATTGAGCGATTTTTATAGGTATAGTATAATACGGTGTCTGGTTTGTGATGGATATGTTGTGGTGTGTGTGTGTGTGTCTCCGGTAGAGAAATAGCTATTTCTCCACTAGATCTAATACCGTCCAGGTCGCATAATTATCAGTTCAGATCAATTGTTCTTTTCCAAATTTTTGCCTAACCGCCCATCTTAGGAGCGGGTAGTCACTTTTCCAAATCTGTCCTTTAATTCCATTTATCATTTCCAAGGTCTACTTTATCCTTTTCTCCGCCCAGAGCTCTCTCTCTCTCTCTCTCTCTCTCTCTGTGGCTCTTTGCTTTGAGCCTTCGAACCAAGAATTTGACCAACGACATCACCACAGCCCGATAATACCACCACTGCCATCACATCACCATCTCCGTCGCATCTCATCTTTGATGCCACTGCTGTCGCATCTCATCACCGATGTCAATGCCGTCGTATCTCATCTCCGATGCAACTATCGTTGTCGTCGCATCTACCCATTCCACATGCCGCCGCTGTCGCCACCACATCTTCCCTTCGCCCATATTTGTGGTTGATGGAGATTTTGATTTTGTAGGACGGTGGTGATTTCGGGTGATTAACCCATAAAGAACGATACGATGCCGACGCTGTAAACGACAAAGCTGGCGACACCACCATCGTGCATTGCATCGTCACTTCAGGAAAACACGCCGACATAGGTGCACTTTGCCATGTCACCGTCTTCAGATCTGCCCATCGCCCACCATCGTCGCCGCATCTGTCCATCGCGCATGCCCCTCGCTCTCGCCACCGCATCTTCTCTTTGCCTATATCGCAAGCGCCGCATCTGCCCATACCCCATGTTGCCGTCATGGCACCACCACATCTGCCGCCGCTGCCCCATAATCTCCTACCGCCGCACCTACCCTTCTTTTTTTCATATCTGTTGTAATTTTTTCAATAACCAATTAGTTTCCTTTGTATTTGATATCATTTATCAATTTTGACGTATGTGTTTGGTAGATTTTAGGTGTAACTGATATGCAATTGGGTTTGGTGATGAATGACTAAAATGGGGAAAGAAGTGTATGCCCGTGTAACCGCCGCACTTACCAGCGGTTAAGCTAGTTAGAGTAAAAAAAAAGGTGGTGGAGAAATATAGTGTGTGTGTGTATACCTTTATTTATTTTTAGTGTAACACTCTTTGGTGTTACATTGAAAGTGATTCTGGAAATGACACGTGTTCAAAATGAGGACAAACTCGTAAAGCACATTTTTGGTGTTACATAACTACTTCCTTACAGTAGTGACAAGTGGTATTTCAAGAAACTTTTAAAAGAGTGACACAAAATAGGTATCTTAATTGATAAGTAAATACCAATAAAAATATGTTTAGTTTTTACACGTTAAAATTCATCAGTTAAAAAAGATTTAAAGGTCAAGTTTGATACTATAACAATATTTTGCTAACTTATTTTTGGACACGTATAACTAATTTATTTTTCTATTATTTAAAATTTATTTTACTGAATATGATAATAAACATATATACGTAATGTTTTAATATTTTTTTTACCAAAATTCGTACTGTTAATTTTAATTTTACACACGCATTGCGTGTGCCACCGTAAGCGTAATTTTAATTTTGACGTTTTGGTGAAGTGCCGTATGACGTGCCCAATATTGGAAAAAGCTAATAACAGTCAACAGACCTGGAGGTAGGAATACTTAACTACCAAGGTTTACTTGGACAGCTCCAGCTATGAGTGAAAAGTCACTTTTGCCCAAAGTACCTGCCCACAACTGTCTCCGTCCCACAAAATCTTTCAGGAGGATATAACGGTATATTCCACTCATCAAGCCTGCACAGTAACAAAAACTGGAGCGTCCACATCAAAATCTATCACGCTCTAATATATGAACCACAAAGAGGGGAAGGGGGAAATGGCGAGTTTCTCGGAATTACCGGAAGGCTGCATTGCAGAGATCTTGTCGCTAACAACGCCCGCGGATGCATGCAGGGCGGTGGCGATTCAAGTCCGCCGCCGATTCCGATACCGTGTGGGAGCGTTTCCTCCCGCCCGATCATCCCGAGATTGTCGCGCGATCGGTGTCTCCGGTGGTCTACGCCACCAAAAAACAGCTCTACTTTGGCCTATGCGACTCCCCAATACTCATTGATGGTGGCAAAATGGTAATCTTTGCATGCTCCCATACTGGTATTGTCATCACACAACCTGCTTTGTGATCATCTTTTCTGTTGACTTTCGTTGGAAGTGGCTGTGATAATTCTAGAATGACCGTAAATCGCGAAGCCGCAGTGAACCACATAATCTTTCTCTAGGTAGCGATGATAGATATGAAATGGTGTAACGGACTAGTGAGATTTGGAGTGATTTCCGAGGGTCAATGTTTTAGTATTCTCTCGTGTCATTGGTTAGTTACGCCTCATCATCACTATTACCGTTGTTATACGTAAGTTGCAAAGGACACTGTGATTAAGGCCCATCACAACGCTAGTTTTATTGTTGAATTACTAGCGAATAACGTGGCCCTATATTTCTGCCAAACACTACCCTTTTAACTGTATCGCACTAGTATTTAGTATTAGTGACCAATTGAACCTTACAAGGGATTGAGGTCAACTTGCTCGAGATGTAAAGCACTGGACAGTGGAGACTACGTTTACATTTTAATTGGCAGCCAAGTTATACAAAGGTATGCGAATGATGTTTTTAATGAAAGGACATGAAGAATAATGAGATATTTATGTGGCTTTATCTTTCAGTGGTAAGATCCTGTAGCAAGAGAATATCATAATTTGTCCATGCCTTTATACATCATGGTTTAGAAGGAGTAGATAATTTTGAAAAAAGCATTTCCTGCTTTGCCATTAGGCAAAAATTTTGGAGAAGAACCGTGAAAAATAAATAAATTATAGGGGTTTTGTCAGGATGAATCTAAAGTTTACTAACATCATCTGTTTAAATTTGGCAATCTTGGAGCAGTCTGGTGATTGTGAAATTGTGCTTGCCATCCCCCTCTTTCTAACTCGTAAATTTATGGAACTACAGATTGTTCTTATATACTCTCTGATCTTGTCCACATAAGTACGTGAAATTTCATATGCACGCAGTTTATAAGAACAACACATTAATCACCTTTGATCTTTGTTTGGCTTGTGATGTGGTTGTTTAATGGATCCGTCGATTTTGCTATTAGATATGGTGGATTAAACTAACATTTTGTTATGGGTTAAAATATGCTATACCGAACAAATGTTCATGAAACAACAGGCCTCATTCATTAACAATCGTTGTTTCTCTTCCTCTTGGGAAAATTACACTCGACATAAAATTTGAATTCTGTTACACCTGCTAAGGCAATTTAGTCATTCTAACAAAAAATCTACCAGCATCTACTACAATCTTAAGACAAAGGGTTTCAGGACAATTTCTCGAATAAGAGGGGTCGTGAGTGTATTAAACCCAAAACTCAAGGGCGCCAAGTGTAATTTCCCTTGTTAAACTTGCTATCCTGTCGTATACTTGATTCAAAGAGCTTGTGCTTGATAGGTGGTAGTACTTGATGATTGAAATACAAAAATGGGTAAAGGACTTCATCCTAGGTCGCACCAGTTTTTCTTTTATATGTGGGTTCTACTAATATAAAGGTCATTGCTGTGATATGAAACAGAGCTTTATATGTGGGTTCTACTAATACAAGGTCATTGCTGTGATATGAAACAGAGCTTTGCACTAACGAAGCATAATGGGAAGAAATGCTTCATGTTACAAGCTAGAGAGCTATCAATTTCATGGAAGGATTCTCCGTACCACTGGAAATGGAGATCATTACCTGAATCGAGGTCTCTCTCTCTCTCTCTCTCTCTCTCTCTCTCTCTCCCTCCCTCCCCTCACACACCTACTTGCGGCACTAGCTGCCATGATCTATATATTTCACTGAAGAAAATTGTGCATACTCCCTCGGATCCTCCCCATCCTTCCTCACACCGGCCCTTTTCTGTAGTGATCAATGATCAGTATTTCCGCATGTGTAGATTTTCGGAGGTGGTTGAGCTTTTGTCTGTCTGTTGGCTTGATATCGGTGGGAAGATAGGCACTAAATTGCTGTCACCAAAGGCAACCTATGGCGCTTATCTTGTGTTCAAACTTGGAGAGCGGCCCTATGGGCTTGATTACCCAGCAAAGGCAGTGGTTAGGTTTGTTCGCGACAGAGAGTATGAGGCTGAAGTTGGGCTTGGCGAGTTGGGAGAAGATGGTATCAGCACTGTTTATTTGACATCACCAGACATCAGACGTGTCCGACGACGACGTGGAATTTATGACATGGCTATTCGAGAACCAGAAGCAAATGCCCGACTTGCGCAGAATAGAAAGGATGGGTGGAAGGAAATTGAACTGGGAGAGTTCTTCAATGATGAGGGGGATGATGATTATGTCAAGATGAGATTAATGGAGATCAAGCACCTACACTGGAAGGGTGGCCTTATTGTTGAAGGCATCGAGATTCGGCCAAAAGTAGAGGTAATAAGCTGAAGAGATTAGGTCCATATATCCTGTACAATATATGTTCAATGCCATGTCGTCCTTTGTAGTCTATGAATCTGGTGTAATTAGAAATTAGATGGCATTGTATGTAAGTTGGGAGAAGATGAGAATGATTTCGATTATATTCATCGCATATTAGATGCAGAAGGCACTCTGGTTAGGCCTAATGGCCATATTCACGGGGATGGATAATCAAAAGAGCATCACATAATTGGCCTTTTTCTTTGGTGGATTTGGGATGGGTGTTTTTTTTTTTTTAGGGGGGGGGGGGAGTGCCTAAATCCTAAATCAAGAAATAGTAAAAGAAAAATGTCTTTATCTCAAAAGTTTAAAGAGATGAATTACCAAAACCGCAAGGGGTCAATTACATTCGGCACCCTCCAAATTTTCGCACGGTAGTGCTTTGCATCACGAAATTATTTTTTACTATCTGTCACCTTAAACTTTCATAAGTATGGCTCCTAACACTCTTTATCCATTTTTTGCCAACAAACTCGCCGGAAAAGTAATTTAACTCGAACAAGGAGGGCATTTTGGTCGGAACAAACAAAAAAGGGAGAGAAGATTGTAATGTGTTTAGCGGGCGATGGCGCGGCATTGTAGCAGCTGCGATAAGAGGAAGGAAAGGGGGAGGGGGCAACGGGGGAGGGACGCTACTGACGTGCGATTCTGAAGGAGGGACGACGGGGGGAGGGGCTATTGCAGCCGCGGGGGGAGGTAGGGGAGAGAAGTAAGGACGAAGGAAAAGGGGGATCAGCGTCGCCGACAGGCAAGGGCCGTTGCCCCCGGAGAGTGAGGCGTCAGCTTGAGATGCTGCAGGAGGGGCGACGGGCTGTTGCGGCCGCGAGGAGTGGGGGGAGAGAAGAAGAAGGAAGGGGGGTCAGCATCACTGACAGGGGAAGGGGCGCTGCAGGGTGCCGGCGTGAGATGCCCAAGGAAGGGCGGCGGGGCAAGGGGCTGTTGTGGCCGTGGGGCTCATGGGGAGAGAATAAGAAGGAAGTAAGAGGGGGAGTCGGCGTCGCTGAAAGGGGGAAGGGGCAGTGTCGGCGGAGGGTGGGGCAGTGGCGGCAGAGGGTAGGGCGTCGGTTTAAGGGGGTTGACGGTGCAGGGGTGATAGAGATTAGGATTTCTATTGGGGTGATAGAGATTAGGTTTTCATTCACTTGATATTTCAAAAATGCCCCCTTAAGTTCAGCCGATTAATTCTTTTTGTCCGAGATTTGACCGGAATTTGTACGAATGGTGTTAGGAGCCACACTTATGAAAGTTTAGAGTGACAGATACTTAAAAATAATTTTATGGTGTAGAGAGTTACCGCTTGAAAATTTGAAGATGCTTAATGCAATTGACCAAACCACAAGCCATATCCCACGGGTATGCCATTGGGTGCGAATACTGTTTGCATCAGAGTAGGGATCCATGGCTTCTTAGGTCACATGATTAAATATTGCCAAGTGCTCTTACGTGGCACTTCTGGGAAACGTTTTTTGTGAAACAGCCTGCCGGGTGTTTCATCACACTGCCATTTTAGGTGCCTGAGCTTTGAAAGTTGTGTTGACTTTGATATCAAAGGCAAGATTGAAACTCGAAAGCTGTCACCAAATACTGCTTGCTAGCCTGCCTTGTGTGCGAATTGATTTGATCATTGAAGATCGATGATAACCATGAAAATTGTTCAAGGCCCTTTTTTTTCCTTAAAAAATTCATCGAGGCTATGGCCAACCTAGGAAACAAATTTACAAGTCTTCATTTGGAAAAACAGGTGTTCAATGGTCTTGAACTGTCGGATGATGTATTGATAATCTTCAATCCCTGCAGGGATAGCCTTGCTTTGCTCCCTCCTTTGGCTTCACACAACAATGAAAAGGTGAAAGGTACAACTTATTTACCTATTTTGGCTCGAAGATATGGAGACTTAAGAAGGGCAGAATATTGTTTATTTGGCCTTTCTTTCCCTTGAAAATAATTGGGACCAAAGGGAGAATTTGAGATAGCGATGAAACCACATGTACTTTTTTGTATATTCACTGAATATATATAATAGATGGTCTTCTGACTACTAAAATGAAGCTTTCTGTAGATACTACTATAAATAGTTGCAAAATTTGTAGGCATCTATTATAGAACAATTGCTTTGCGTTTTCAATTTTTAAACACTTGCTTAAACCTTCTTAAATACATCTAGTATAGAACAATTGCTTAAACATTCTTAAATACATGCCTCCTCTTTTGGCCGAAACTCCATGACCTCAACAATAAGGCCAGTCGCCACAACCATATTCTCAAACATAGGTGCCTCTGCCCCGCTGTCATCTCCCTGATCCATGGCGTTGCGCATCTTGATATCCATCGACCCATCTCTTTCTCTCCAGTTGAAGCTGTTCATGTTGTTGTCTATGACCATGTCGAGATGCTTGACAAAAGTTCAAGCCTCTCTGGCCATCTTTGCTAGCTGTTTCAAGCCCATAGGTTATTTGTGCTAGTTTGAACACGAGATAAGCAACATAGCTAATGTTTGGTCGATAGCATCTCGGTTCCCACCCTGCCACGGGGCAGCCTTAAGCCGGCCGCATCTGCACCGATGTGCAGATGTGCAGTAAGCCATATTATGTACACGCACTAATCTGGCAGGAGATGAACAGAAGCACAGTATTAAGCCTGGCCACCTCTGAAAATCTGCATAGGTAGTTAACAATTGTAAAATGCTAAACGCACGCTGATCTGGTAAGTATAGAAACCAAGACAAATACTTGCACGGCTCAAAAAGCACAGGTGCGATACTTTGGATTAAGTACCAGCACTAGGTGCGGCCTGGTTGCGTGTCCTGTTTTTTATTTATCTTTTAATGTCTTATTAAAGACGGGGCGGCTCGGGTGCATTTCACTTATTCATGAAGTGAAAAACATAATTTTCAAAAGAAGTTTCGAGGGTCAAATAATCTATATACTATATAAAGAGAATATTGTTTTTGTGTAACACCTCTTTTAGTGTTACATAATTACTTATCTAAGATGGTGACACTTGACATTCTAAGCAATTTTTTGAGAAGTGATATGAAATATAAATTTTATTTAGTAAATAACTATATACAAAGACATTTTGATTTTCACAAATTATAATTTATTTTATAGATTGGTGAACACACGCACACACAAGCATGTCATGCTTGATTTATTAATAACTTCAGATTAAAAACTTTACTTTTCAACACACATCCGTAAGCAAGGATATGTTTGGTTTTTAAACTTCAAAAGTCATTTAAAAAAAAGTGATTAAAATACACTTAAAATATTAATTATGCTTAATATTATAAAAATATCATATTTTAACTTCATATATGTATATGCATCACTTATGTCACGGTTATGTTGAAACACGTCCCGATGCTTGAGAGGGCGAAGAACTGTGCTCTACTATATTCGTGAATGCTGTTCCTTTAGTACAAAAAACAACTCTAGACCCAGTCAGCCTGGAAGCTGTCATGAGACTCCTTAGAATTCTGTATTTGTATTCACCATCTAACAAATATGGCCAGCCGAGCCGGAACAAAATACTTTTCGAAAATCAAATCTCGTCAGCAAATAAAGTTAAAACCCTGGCTCTCCAACGGATTCACAAAATTGGTCTGTCATGCAAAATCCCATCAAGAATTGGTCACGGGCACAACAAGAAGCTGATTAAATAGCAAATACAGTGCGACAGCTGCGTAGAACAAGCAACGGACTTAGGGGCTCAAAAAGATAGTAAATCTGAACATCGATGCTCTACTGGTGCAAAGGTTATTGTCCCGTTAACATGATGTTTCCCTCCGCCTTGCTAACACTTGTTAGTTATTGTAGGACCTTGCTACAGCGTGATTGGGGTGTTCGGACAGGATACGCCTATCGTTAGGTGAATAAAGTTACAGACTTAGTCGTCAACTCGTAAGAACTTCTCGAGGAGCAGAATTTTATTATTTGTTTATCCAACCGTTTATGTTGTAGTTTGTTACTTTTGGATATTTGGGGGGAAGATCAACCCGCTTTGGGCGGTCCCTGAAACTCGACCGTGCAATATATTTTCCTCTCGTGGTTTGCTCAAAAATAGAAAAGATGTTCAAACCAAGTGGTGCGTATTCTGTTACATGACATCCACAACTTGTAACAGTAGGATCTACAATTATCCGATTATGCGTGTTATAAAGTGGAAGGAGGAAACATGCATAAGATGTGAATACACCACCACCCACAGATCGACAGCCCTTCAACCACAAAATTACTCCCTCCCACTCGCTATCCTCATATCTGAAAAGTTTTTTCAGATCCGTCGCGATCACCGGACCTTCGATCCGGTTGGTTTCGGTTGAGATCTTCGATGCAAATCCAAAATGGCGGGATTGTGGTTCGAAGTGGGCGGATCTAGCTGAGCGAGATGATGTTCTTTCCCTTTGAGCTGCGGATTTTTCAGATCTGGTCTTGAGATCCCTCTCCATCTCCGTTGGATCTGATGAAAACCACGGCAGTTATATAAACTATCATCTTATGCGGCCCTTGAAACCGATGCCCCATTGCATCTTCTCCACCCTGTTATTATTTGATATGAATTTTCAAAATTCAACAATGGTAATACTTATGTTTAACGCTTTCCTCCGAAGCCATGTTATTCACGCATGTATTTTTTTTGCTGCACGTTGTTGTACTTTTCAGGCCAAACATTAATTTGTGCTCTTTTAGTTTGTAAATTATTGTCGTAGTAATAAAATTTCTGTTCGACAAAAAAAAAAAAGATGTGAATACTTACTGCACTCAAGACATGTTCAATGATCCCGTTTGCGACACTAAATTAAACTTCGTACAAGTTCTGTATCCCAAGTTGTATGTAGCCATTCCCTTTATATTGGCTCCTCCTTAGGCCGAAACTCAATTCCCTCAACAATCAGGCCACTCTTCCCACCATGTGTCTCTATCAGCCTTGCCTCCACCTCTCCATCAGCTCCCCCATTTTGATCTCCATCCACCCGTCCCTTTTCTCCCGCAGAATCTGTTCATCTTGTTGCCTGTGCTCGTATGCAGATGACTGGAAATCGAGGCAAACAGTGTCAGCCTCATTATATGGCACATCTTCTATCTGATTGATGAATCTAATTGCGGCCTTTGCTGTTTGGAGCCCATGGCTTCTCTGTGCCAGTTTGAACACTAGATACGCAGCATAGTTGGTCCTGTTGAAAGCATCTCAGTTTCCATCCTGCCCCGAATATCAAGCCACCAGACAGACTTGAGCTTGGCCACCTCTGAAAATCTGTACATATGGTTAACCAATGGGTAATGCTAAAAGCACGTAGAAGATATTCGTATGCATTGGTATGGATGAGAGCAGGAGAAACCAATTTTAACAAACAAGTTACCGATAGCTTTGCTGGTCCTTTAACCAAATGTAAGATCAATCAGTATGCAAATGACACGTGCCGTTTAACGGCGACATCATTATTCAGAGAGAGAGAGAGAGAGAGAGAGAGAGCCTGGAGCCTGGGTGGGAGATCCATTCCCAGTTAATAAGAAAAGTTTTCCCAGCTTTGAAACTTGTTTGCTGTTCGTTTATCCTTTTAACTTTCAGTTTTCGATTTGTATTTTTATCTTCATCATTTTCGTATTCAGTTAGGAAATATAATTATGTTCTTTTATCACTTTTAGAATTTTTTTAACTAATTTTTTTTTTGACAGAGTGAGAAGCGGCCGAAAAAAGTTCGTATTATTTGGATTAGATTTTTTCAAATAAAAAAAGAAAACGATAAACATACACGATAAAAAGAATCTTTTTGACCATCATTGTAAAAACCGAAGATGAAAATGATAAACGAACGGGGCCAATTTTCGTTATCAGGGATCAAGTATTGCGTATTGGCTGTATATTGTGATGCGATATCCTTTTTAGCTTTGACCGGCAAGGTGAAATGCAGCAGCCACCTAAAAAAAACGTTGATTAGATCTTTAAATGTGTAACAACTGAGAGGTCGTTTAGGATTGATTCTGAAAAATAGATTTCAGCTTAAATCTGAATTAGTTTTTAAAATCAGATTTAATCTACTCTAAGCAGAATTACTTTGTTGTTTGGCAAAATTAGTTATGATCTAACTTAAAGTTATAAAAAGTTTTTGGATAGAAAGTGATTAAATCAATTTTGATGTGACACAATGACCATAAAAGATACTACATAAATAATTTTCTAATATCTATTCAGTGAAGTAATGTTAACATAACTTTCATTTGAAAATAACTACAATATACGAAAAAAATTTATTGAAGAAGCTATTTTCAACCACCTACAAAAGTTGTTATTTCTTATTTTGTACTAAAAGTAGAAGAGCATACAGAAATGGTGGAGAGGAAGAAGGCGGCTGTTGATGAAATGATGTGCTATCTCTATGTGTTAGCGTAGAAGAGAATGTAACTCCAGAAACTAATTAAGAGTCACACCTAATAATTGGTTAAAAGGGTATGAAGTGTCTTTTTGTTAAAAATACGGGGATATGATGGTAAATTAAAAGGTTAAACCTGATTATGAAAAAAATAATTATGTTATAATCCACACTTTTCAGGATTATGGATTTAATCAGTTTTTAACTTTTTGAGCCAGATTAACTATGATAATCTCTTTTGCCAAACACTCATATACCTGATTTAATCTAAATTAAATCAGGTTTGACCATCCTAAAATCAACCTGAGACTATGACTAATATTTCCCATTGCTATGTTATGATCCAAAGAAATTTTGTTTACAGATTATAAAGTTATACTACACTCGCCACCAAATAGATGATCTGAACACATTTGTTTTCCTTCTAAAAAATGAGAAGTTGAACGAGTATGCAGCCACCAAGAGTCAGAGATCTGCCACCGAAGTTAACCCCCTCCGGAAAATAGTCAGTGCCGCAATGACTTCATAAACATGTAACCATTAATTTGAGTTGTTGTTGAGCACAAGATGATGGTGTTTTAACTCAACCAAGCTGCTAAAACTAAAGAAATCAGGGCAATTGCAGCAATGGGGATTCCTGCAATCTGACTCGGATGATGTCGTTCAAAGAAACAAAAGAAGAACGAATTCAGAAGTTTGGCTCAAATATCCTTCAAGAAAAGGAAATCAGATGCTAAAATGTCTTGCGATAGTTACATTCTATGCTATATGTTCTTTCTTCCAAATTAACCAAAGGAGCATGAAGATCCAGTTCACTGCCTTTGTTCTTGAATATAAAGTCAAAAGGAGATCAAAAAGTTGTAAGAGTGAAGGAGAAAACTGCCGTGCCTTCCCCTCCTATAATGTGTGCTTATTTTTCATAAGTCCGTCGATTGCATGGGAAGAACAAAAGCTGCAGGATACCTTGTAGTCTAAGATGTTTGTCTTTTTATTTGACAACTTTACAATCCTTCCAACAAAGATGATTTCAGGAATTCCAATTCAATATATAAAGAGATTCACGTAATAGATTTACATCTCTAACCACCTATATAGGATTCCAGTTCCAGGAGAACACGAAGCAAGACATGAAAGTCACTCTCAAAGTACGGAAGGCAATAGCCTTGCCTCACCAAGCTTCCACCCCACTGATTTTGCTTTCACTTGTACTTTTGCTCATTAGTCCATCTTGAGCAGATCCAAACATGAATGGTGATCCCTTAATCGCAACTGTTTGTCGTCAAACCCCAAATCCAGATTCCTGCACAAGCATTCTAAAATCCGATCCTCGTACCGGCACAGGCAATATCAACGACCTCATGCTGATCTCAATTGACTTGGCAAGTTTCAATGCGACGGCCACAAGGGTAAAGATTCATTCACTTCTCCTTGGAACAACCGATCCCGGCCTGACGGAACCCCTAAAAGATTGTGCGAATGATTACGAGAGTGTGGTAGTATATCTTGATCAAGCAGTGGAATTATTTAAGTCGGGTGCCAATGGTGAAGTTGAGACTCAAGGAACATCAACTTACCTTAGCCGATGACTGCGAGGACTATTTCACAAAACAACCGGTCTACCAATCTCCGCTTACAACTGACAACTATAACATGAAGAACCTCGGTTTCATCATTGTCAGTATCGCTTATATTCTGGAGCAGGGGGGCGTGATACATCGCTACCTGCAATTGGGAACTCGTCTTATATGAAGCAAGTTTGGGTAATAAAAAGTTTCATGATCATATTTTTTCCTTCTTAAAGGAAAATTCAGCGTCACTGTGGAAATGTTCATCGTTCAAGTAAAAAGTTTCATGATCATATTTTTTCCTATGAACACATTAGGACTTTCAAAACAAGCTAGAAAAAGGGTTACTCAAGATGGAATCGATGCATTTACTATAGCATCCTGGATATCCTGCCAAAGGAAATGAACTAAGCAATATGACTTCTTGCCATGAGATTTTTAGAAAGGGGATCCCCTATAGATCAACATGAAATGTATCCATTCTTCTATCCAGCAATGCGACTATACTCGTCTGTAATGAACTCCACTTACAAGAAAAGGCGACTACACTGGGAAATAAGACGAAGCATAGAGGAGAAACTGCCTTGCTTTTCCCAAGTTCTTCCTCAAACATTCTGCATTGTCCGCCCCGGTTTACCAAGCCAAGCTAGGAAATTTCCAGGAATTTGACACTTCAATTATGTTGCTATTTGTATTTCAATAAAAAGTATTATTTTCATTTTGGTCAAAGTTAGACACAAATGAGTTTCGGCCAAGTCTTTTATGACCATTTGCTTCATATGACCATTAGATATCTATATCGCATAATTTACATTACCAAGGCATTAAAAACACTGTTGATAAGTATTTTACTCCTTCGGCCGTTACTGTCACATGACATAATCTTTCTGTTGGAAAATGTATTTACTTTGTGTATACTTGTACAGAAAACTACTACGAAAAAATACTTAACAAGCAGTATTATAACGCTTCTAATACTAAAAACAAGGGGTAAATGCACTTTGCCCCCCCCCCCCCCCCCCATACTTTAGGGCGATTGCAATATGACCTCTTCTTCTAAAAAACGTTGCACTAAACCTCCCTGCACTCATCAAAACTGTGCAAAACTAACGGTTTCCATCCAAGTTAACACCATTTTTTAGCGGGAAATATTTGGAACCCAGAATCTGCAATTTAGGCCGAAACTACCCTTTTGACCTAATAAAATACTAAAGATTTGCAAAATATCACCCAAAAAAATCACCAATTTCATTTTACTCCATTTGCAAACCCTAGAAAATTTGCAAAAAGTGACCATTTTCATTTTCACTCATTTGCAAACCTTCCTTTTAAAGACCAACATAAAAAAAAAAAATTTTAAAAAGTTGAATTTTCAAAAATGCAGTGGGTATAACCCGACCCGCGCCTGCCCTTTTCCTCACAGCAATAGGCCGACCCAAACCCTACCCGACTGACCCGACCCGACCCGACAGTGCCCTTCCAAATCCCTAATTTCCCCTTCCCCCACAGAAAACCGTAATCTCTATCACCCCTGCGCTGCCAACCGTGGCATCTCACGCCGGCAGCCCCACTCTCCGTCATCGACGATGCCGACCCCCTCCTCTCTCTTCCTTCCTCTTCTCTCCCCCGCCCTCTACTACCGCAACAGCCGAGATCGCCGTCGGCAGCCCCCTCCCCCCATCTGCGATGCAACCCCCGCTGCTGTAACAACCCCGCTCCGTCGGTAGCCCCATCTCCCTCTTCCTTCCTCTTCTCTCCCCTCACCCCCCGCGGCCGCAACAGCCCCGCGCTCCGCCGGTAGTCCCCCTTCCCCCTATCGGCGACGCTAACCCCCCTTTCTTCCTTCATCTTCTCTCCCTTCGCCACCCGCGGCAGCAACAAGCCAGCGCCCCGCCACCGGTCCTTCCTCTTCTCTTCATTTTCCCTTCACCACCACCTTCACCCACCAAAAATGGCCCAAATGGCCTGAGAATGGATTTTCAATTCTATTTAAAAGAAGGGTAGTTGTGACATTTCGATAAGCTCAGTTACGGCCGTTTATTTTTACACAGTTTTGATGAGTGTAGGGAGGTTTAGTGCAACATTTTTTAGAAGAGGGGGCCATATTGCAATCGCCCTAAAGAATAGGGGGCAAAGTGCATTTACCCCTAAAAACAAACATAATTAGAAACTATAGACTACATGTAATAACTCACAACAGAAATGCAGAAAACTGAAAACCAATCCTTAAGACTTTATTTGTCCCGCAATGGTGCTAACGGTCTCTTGACGAAAGTCTCTCAAGATACAACGGCTACGTCTGGAAATAGGAGGACTCCAAATTTTTAGACTTGGCGAATCAAACAATGTGCAGAACTCTTTCTTTCGAACACAAGAAAAACGGACAGAAAAAATGGACAGTATATGACAGAAGAAAATTTCGGGATTGAATTAATTATAACTTTTGTACTTGACTCATTTTTATACAATGAATATTCACTGGGAGGTGCAACTCTTCACAGCCGGTTGGAAAGGTTACACCTTTTCAGAAAATAAAATAAATAAATAAATAAAAATTTATTTATTTAAAATGTTTTTGTCCCAAAAAGAATAAAGCCTAATGGCCCTAAGCCACAGCCAGGGACCAGACCGGGACGGGCGGGCGGCCCGCGCTTGTGTGGTTGACCTTGGGTCAACCTAGGTCCTCCCTCCTTACAAAACTTGGGTACCCCCAACCGGTCCAACCCTTAGCTCAAGGCTAAGCCTTATAATGAGACAACATTGGTTTTATTTTTTCAATGTGAGATTCTCTTTTTCTTTCAAGTTGAATCAGTAACTTCAGCTTCAATTTTCTCATTCACCTCTCATTTGTTTTAAACTTGTGAATATACTACGATCATCTACTCCAATAGATGAACGTAAATCATATTGTTTTTAACCAAATTATGGTTTGGAACCCATTTGAAAATTGAGTCAAAGATGGCTTCTCCATCATCGGTTTAAAACCCAATTTCAACAATCCCCCACATGAATAGAAAATTGATTGGACACTCTACGCAAAGAAACACTGACACTAGAATGAGTTCAATTAGAACGACACTGCATCGGGATAGGTAGCTGATGGCCTTGAACCTTCCCTAGTGAGAACTATCGAATTTACTGGTTAACCAGTGAACGTGATGTCTTGAACTGTTTAACCTTTAGTGTAAATCGAGACAATAGAACTTCACACAGTATCGCTTAAACATTGTTTTGAGGTTCTCATTGTTGTGTTCATTTTTGCCCTGAACAACTCCTGATTTTCATGAGTACTCTATGAGAATTCAGCCTTACAATTCTCATAGAGGCAGCCCACTTCTTACTCACATAGGTGACTTCTTATTAAGAGGTTCCTACGACACCCCTACTTGGATTTCCAAGATATAAGAGTCGTTAAAAGCATAGCTTAACCTAACCTTTTGTAGGTGTCACTATCTTCTCATCATAGGAATGGATATGAGGATATTAACCACCCACAGGGCTCCATCTGAGTCGCATTTACATAATTCAGTTTTTCCTTTGAACCTAGATCTTGGGATCTCCAGTCAGCTAGGTAGGGTTTCCATTATGGCAACTCTTTAGTTCATAGGCTTAACACCCATTCCCCTTGATGACGTATCTACTTTTTCTCTAGTCAAAGTTTTTGTTAACGGATCCGCAATATTATCCTTTGACTTCACATAGTCAATAAAGATAATTCCACTATAAAGTAATTGTTTAACGGTATTATGTCTGCAACGTATGTGTCTAGACTTGCCGTTACAAATACTGCTTTGTGCTCTTCCAATTGTAGATTGGCTATCACAATGTATGCAAATTGGTGGCACAGGCTTAGGCCAATTTGGAATATCCTCCAAGAAATTACGAAATCACTCCGCTTCTTCTCCTGCTTTATCTAAAGCAATGAATTTAGACTCCATAGTGGATCTGACAACACATGTCTATTTAGAGGATTTCCAAGAAATAGCTGCTCCTCCTAATGTAAACACATATCCAATGTGGACTTTGTTTCATTAGAATCTGATATCCAGTTGGCATCACTGTATCCTTCTAATACACATGGATATCTTGTATAATGCAACCCATAATTTAAGGTATGTTTGAAGTACCTTTAGACTCTTACAATAGCTATCCAGTGATTCATCGCCGGATTGCCAGTATATCTGCTCAGTTTACTGACCGCATATGCTATATCGGGTCTCGTGCAATTCATGTTGTACATTAAGCTATCAATTATACATTAATACTCTAATTGAGATATTTCTTCACCGGTATTCTTTGTTAGATGTAAATTTACATCTAGTAGTGTCTTCACCGGACTATCATTATAACTTTTAAATTTGTCAAGTACTTTCTCAATATAGTGAGATTGTGACAAGACTAGTCCATTTGATTTTTTGGTAATTTTCATACCAAGTATAACATCAGCCACACCATATCTTTCATATCAAATTTACTGGTCAACATTTTCTTTATAGCCTTAATGAATTCATTATTGCTCCTGATAATGAGCATGTCATCCACATAAAGACAAACAATGACATATCTTTTTTCTATGCCTTTAACGTAGACACATTTATCACATACGTTGATTCTAAAGCCATTTTAATCATGACTTTATCAAACTTTTCATGCCATTGTTTCGGAGCGTGTTTTAGTCCATAAAGTGACTTAACGAGCTTGCACACCTTCCTCTTATGATCAGGAGTTACAAACCTCTCGGATTACTCTATATAGATCTCTTCATTTAGATCTCTATTTAAGAAGGTTGTTTTCACATCCATTTGGTATATCTCAAGATTAGCAATAGTTGCAATAGCTATCAATATTCAAACGGGTGTTATTCTTATAACTAGTGAATATGTACCAAAATAATCAATGCCTTCATTGTCTATATCCTTTGACAACCAACCTGACCTTATATTTTTCGATCGTTCTATCAGCTTTCATCTTTCTCTTGAAAATCCATTTACACCCTAATGGTTTATTTTCAGGAGGAAGATCCACCAGTTTCCACGTATGACTTTGCATGATGGACTCTATCTCACTGTTAATAGCCTCTTTCCGATGTGGAGCTTCAGGACTTGACATTGCTTTACTGTAACTACGAGGCTCATTTTCTAACAAATATGTTAGAAAATCAGGACCAAAAGATGTAAACGGTCTAGCTCGCTTGCTACATCTTGGCTCATCTTCCTCTTGTGAGAGTTCTTGGTCCATATTAGTTCGTTCTAAAGAACTCCGTTCTTGTGCAACTTTTTAAGGAAATACATCTTCAAAGAAATGTACATTCATTCTCTCCATTATGGTGTTGACGTGTATATCATCAACTTCAAATTTATGCACTAAGAACCGATATCCCGAGTTATGATTTTCATATCCAATAAAAATCCCATCAACAATTTTCAGTCCTATTTTGACCATTTTAGGTGGTGGGATAGCTACCTTTCCTAGACATCCCCACACTTCCACGAGTTATCCGGTAGTCCAGAATTTATCAACAAAGCATTCATCATTTCCTTTAAAGTACGATTTTTGCGCTCAGCAATTCCATTTGACTGAGGCGTATATGGTGCCGTGGTCTCATGAATGACACCGTGATCGGCACAATATTTTTCAAGAGGAAAAACATATTCCCCACCTCTATCACTTCGTAGAACTTTGATTTTCTTGCTAAGTTGGTTTTAAACCTCAATTTTGTATTGCATAAATACTTACAAGGCTTCATCCTTGCTTCTAAGCAAATATACATAACAAAATCTTGTACAATCATCAATAAAAGTAATAAAATATTTTTTTTCCTCCTCTAGATTGTACCACCTTTAAGTCACATATGTCACTATGAATAAGATTTAAAGGTTCCATACCTCTTTCAATTGACTTGAAAGACATTTTTGCTAATTTAGCTTCAACACAAATTTCACATGCTTTATGTGATTCAAAACGGCAAAAAAAAAACATTTTTCACAAGCTTTTGTAAGGAACCATAATTCACATGACCTAATCTACGATGCCATAAATTAGGAGATTCAACAAGTAAGCAGAAGAAATACTATTATTAATATCAAAATTCGGTACAGCTTTAAGCATGATGGTCATTATATTTAACTTAAAAAGACCATCACATAGGTACTCTTTTTCTACAAACATCCCACTTTTAGTGATTACAAACTTATCGAACTAGAATACTAGCTTAAAACCATTTTTCCTTAACAATGAGCCTAAAATAAGATTATTTCAAATGTCTGGCACATGAAGCACATTGTTAAGACTCAACCCCTTACCGGATGTCATCTTTATGACCACATTTCACATTCCTTGCACCTTTGAAGAAGAAGAGTTTCCCATAAATAGATTCTTGTTGTTAGCACTCTCATATATAGTAAACATACTTCGCTCGGAGCACACATGTCGAGTGGCACCCGTTTCTACCCACCACTGTTTGGGATTTCCAACCAAGTTAACTTCAGATACCACCGCAGATAAACTCAAATTTGTAAAGTCCTTGGTAATTTTGGTAACTTCCATCACGTTGGCTTAAGAATGCTTTCATTTCTTTCCTTTGTTCTTGCGACTGTAGCAATCCTTAGCTCGATGGCCCGGTTTGTCGCACACATAGCAATTCCCACTGAACTTCCTCTTTTTATCACCGTCCTTGGAATTTGAGCCACTGGCTCCACTTGGACCATCAGAATTGGATATTTTCCTCCTCTTTGATGGACCTTGCTCAACCACATTTGCCTTGGCCTCTTGATGATAATTGCTAGCCTTTTTTCGGATTGGCGATTATCCTCTTCAATCCTCAATCTCACAATCAAATCCTCAAGCTTCAATTTGTTCATCATCCCTATTATTAGTATAATCCTGTATAATTTCATTCATCACTAAAACTAATAAGATAACCCTAAAGGGGGTGAATAGAGTTTTAAGACTACTTTGAAAAATAACAAGTAATCACTACAAACTTAAATAAACTATGAAGAACACTTAAATAGCTTCAAACACCAAACCTCAATCACAATATCTCAAATAAGCAATCTAACCAATCTCAACACAAGTATAAGATAATAATTTTAAAGAGAGAAGGGTTTAGAGATACTTGACGTTTGAGATTTAGATGGTTTGACTCGAATTATCTTCAAGCCTACATCCACCCTTTCAAGGAAGTCCCTTGAAAGGCCCTATAATCCGCTAGAATGATCTTTCTTATAGGTCAAGATTGAACCTCTTACAATCCCTTGATGCTATACCCACATCAAGAACAAGCTTTGGCAATCCCAATGCTCCAAAGCTTGGCAACCCCAAGCTTTGATACAAAAAACTTTAGATGAAGTATTGTGTACAAAGATTCACTCTTAAGAAGTAGATGAGTAAAAGTTTAAGCTCTAGAATAATAGAGATTCACTCTCAAGAAGTAGATGAGTAAAAGTTTAAGCTCTAAAACAAGAGAGATTCACTCTTAAATGTAAGCTCACAATAAATGCTCTCTTGAATTGGATGAGAAAACAATGAAAACCAAGAGAGATTGAATAATAGCTTTGACCTTTGAGTATATGCAAGATAAGAGGGCTTTGATTGCAATTGATGAATCAAATTATGCCCAAAATGAGTTTATATAGTTGTAGGAATTTATATGATCGTTTGGAAATAGGTAGGGCATTAAATGCGCCAAACGGTAAACGCAGTCAACTGTATTGCACCATTGCAGTCGACTGTATTCCCAAAGTAGCCATTGAAAATTCAAATTTTCTAATTGCATTCAACTGTATTCCAATGCAATCGACTGTAATAGGCTACTGGAAATCATTGCAGTCGACTGCATTCCAATGCAGTCGATTGTATTCCAAAAAATACAGTTTTTTCTGTTTTCAAAGTATGAAAAAGTTTATGCATGCAAGGAAAATCTATGGGCAACTTCTAGGTCACGGTCATCAACACGATCAACTCTTTATATCTAGTTACAAAGAAAGGAATGAAAGCATTTATAAAATTCAAACGAAGTATTCCATCATTGAAGCATTGCATTAAGTATCTTTGATCGATCTGCTCGTCTAATTATCCATTTGCATGAGTGTGAGATTGTACATGTTGCTTCATGAACTCAATGCATGTTAAACAACATAATCATAAAAATGTTAGATATCATCAAAATCAAATATAATCCGAAGTTAAATAACCGTAGGGTTAACAATCACGTTGAGAGAGGTTTTGTAATTCTATTCGGGGCACAATGTCAAAGTGATCGTATTTATCGAATATTTCTCAACTTTCGGGACGTTTATATCCCCATCATTAATTAGGCATTGGATTTGTTTATTCAAGGTGAAGCCCTTGTCAATAGGATGACTGATGACGCGATGATAAGGGCAATAGTTAGGACTGGCATTCTTTCCTTCCTCCTCGGGCCTTTTAATCTTTGACAGAGTTAGAAGGCCTTCCATCACCAGCCCATCAAAGAGTTCTTTGATGATTTCATTGGGAAAGGAAAATTTTACTCTATTTTTTCTTTCAAGGAAGACATATTATATCTATTTTCAACATCACTTTGGTGGCCATTAGCGAGCTGTTTTTCCATCATTCCTACAATTGTTGTCTCGACTCTTTCGGCCACTTCAAACCTTGTTTTCTTTAGAGCAAGGTGAATTTTAAAATCATGTGCTCTAATACATAAGTCATTGAACCCTTTAAAGGCTTGGGACAAAAGGTGTACAAAGAAGAGCTCACGCCTAAAATTATAGAGGCATATTCTTAGCAATTCGCACTGGTTGAAATTATGAGAATAACTAAACGTTAGAGTTCGCCACCCTGCAATAAAGTTGGATGCCGACTCATTGTCACACTGCTTTGTATTGATCAATTTAGCTATACTCACTCCTCGTTATGTATTACTGAACTGGTTGTAAAATGTCCTGATCAGGGTGTCCAAGTCAAAAATTGACCCTTCCACAGATTCGAATACCATATGAAAGCAGGTCCCTCGGAAAAAAAATTTCCCGTTAAACCTTCAAAAGTCTAGTTAAGTAAAAGTGGTTGGAAAAGGGACTTGGTTTACCCAGGATGGGTACGGTTTTCTTACCAAGCTAGTAGTAGGAGCGGTCCCATCTTTGACTTTTCTCGTTTCCCTTTTGACTACACCGTCGATGTAAGATAAGAGGATTGAGTTCAAACTTCCACTGGGTAAGTGATGTTTTTTAGGGCCCCCTCTCATGTAAGGGTTACGGGTTTGACTTGTATTGGCCTCTGCATATAAGTACCGAAAGGTTTGGAGTTATGGTTGACATAACTATCACCTTTCATACGGTTTGGTCCCATGGCCGTAAAGCCTTTTGCTTGATCATGATATCTTGATTTGTCATGGCGGGATGATGATTTCTTCTTGGTTTGAGCTGTTAGGCCCTCTATTTGCTCCATCATCGTAGCCATCTGATGCGCCATCTGGGCTTCTAGGCAAACAAGCCTGTCATCAGAAAAGAAGTTATCTTCACTTTTATCTTTCTGTCTTGAACACCGACCTCCTTCAAAATACTCACTTAAAGGAGGAGGCCGGGTAGTTGAGGCACTTTTAGGAGACGTTACCTTATCAGGCACTTCCTTAAATAACGGATTAACGACCCCATTGACAGGTACCCCTCCAGCTGCCATAGAGCTACACGAACTGAGCAGTCCTCCTGAGGTACTATTTTCTTATCTTTCATTGGGTTCTTCTTTCTTAGGTCAGTGCTGGAAGCCGTGGAACTTTGACTATCAACCACACACATTTCTTCCCTTCCTTTCCTTTTAGGTTTTAGCTAGCGGTTTTGTCCTTTCCTTACTTCATTTCAAAATATCGGTGACTCTGGGGCCTTATCTTGCATGTTTCAAGGCTCAATGTCTTATTTATACTAGTATATATTGCAGCTCCGTTAACCTGGGATGACTGATTTTGAGAAGTAGACTCGTCCTTATGCCCTATTGATTTTGATCCTACTACTATTGTAGAAACAAACTTAACATTTTTATCATGTTTGTGTGGTCAGACAGGTGGAATATATCCCCTGGAGTTTCCTAATGGCACGTGCCTATTCGGTTCGACATTGGTTTGCATAGATCTAGCCCTATAGAGGACTTTAATTTCACCAATATTCCTCGGTTGATTTACTTGTATTTTTACCGGAACCCGTCCATGTTGATCATTTTCCAATGGACTCTTTTGAGACCCAGTACACTTTCTAGATAGTACACCCCTGGGTGGTCCAGTCATCGCTTTCAGGCGGCATACTTGAGTGGATGATAAATACCCTCGTGGGTATCCCAGAGGTCCATGGGTTCCAACTGGATGTGGCCTTAGCCTATGCCTCAATGGCTTTACTACTTTAGGCACCTTTGCCTTAGGCTATGGGATGCGGACCTCAAAGTCTATACTTCACAGATTATGGCCCTTTCAAAAATTGAGGCGGTGTTCTATTTTCCACAAGCGACAGTAAAAACTCACGGGCGTAGCCTATGTTCCAAAAGGGGTGATCCCTAAGGAAACTGTGGCCGCAGGCCATGTTCCGCAAGCGAGGAGCCTCTAAGAACTTGTAGCCTTGGCCTTTGTTCCTTAAGGACTGGCCCCTTGGGACTTTTGGCCGTGGCCTGTGTCCCAAGGGGTACAAGTTTGTGCGCAGCTTATGTTTTGCAGGTGGGTGGCCTCTAAGAACTTGTGGCCTTGACCCTTATTCCATAGATGGCATGCCCCCATGAACTTATGGCCTTGACATTTTTTCCATAGATGGCATGCCCCCAGGAATTTGTGCCCTTGCCCTTGTTCCGTAAATGGCTGGCCCTTAAGAACATGTGGCCTTGATCTTTGTTTCATATGAGCTAACCTTGTAGGGACTTGTGACCTTAACTTTGTCCGGAGGTATGAGGCCCCAGGCTTGGGGATCTTTGGGCAAGTAGTTATAGTATTGCATGATAGCAATGAATCCTTAAATGTCATCACTTCTTTCATTCGGATCACAAGCTTGAATTTTGATCTTATGATAGTAATTTCATTCCTGTCAAGCACTCAAATATATAAGTTAGCGTGCGAAAGAAATATATATATATATATATATATATATATGCATTTCTCTTTTTCTTTTTGTCTCCTTTTTTTGGAAAGAATTTTCTTTTATTATTCCAAAATGCCAATCTTAATAATAAGAACATATGGCAAAGAGAAAAAAGAAAAGGAAAAAAACATTAATACAAAAACAGTAATTTCTATAGCAATGGCCAACCAAGCAAAACAGTTGTTGTTAGTCTGCGATTTGGGCCCCGGTACCACTCATGCTTTTATTTTCGGTGATTGATGGATGATGCATAAAAGCCCAGGTGGTAAGCCACCTTTGCAATCCACCGTAGTGTCACATGATCAAAGCTCCTCAATAGCAGAAATGAAGGATCGTCCACTTTTTCCGGCCGTAGCCACCTTTCTTTCTTCTTTTTTTCTACTATACTCACTACGCGTCAACACCAACCAGAGCAGGTTGGGTTGACAAAAAGGAGCAGCAATGAAAAAAAATAACTGAAAAAACGTGACTGCCTCCTATATATATATATATATATATATATATATATATATATATATATATATATATATATATATATATATATATATAGGAGCTGATCCGTTGCTCGAGCTAGCAAAATAGGAGAAGTTGCCAACCCAATCTAGCCAATGGCTCAGATCTTTTTTTAAAAAATTGTTAGCCGTCCGCAACATTATGTAGCGGACGGAATTTTTTTACCAAATTTCCCTCTCATGTTGTCCGCTACATTGTTTAGCGGACTACTTTTTTATCCTGACAATTGTGAGTCAAAAATTAGTCCGCTACACAGTGTAGTGGATGACTTTTTGACTAACACATCTCACATCATGTTCCCCCACACTGTTACGTTGTCCTCATCCACTCTATCTACCACATAATGTGACGGACGGTCTATATATATATACAAAAATCCTAATTTTCAGCTCTTTTTCCATTTTCATCTCCTTGAGATCCACTTGCTTCCATTTTCAGCTCCCTTCAAGTTTCAAGCTTCAAGTAACACTTGTTTCAAGCTTTACTCAAGTAGGGTAAGTTTGTGAATGGTGAAGTTGTATTTTTGGATTGAATGATGAAGTTTCTTTTTTTTTTGGTTGAATATATAAATTTTTTTGGGACAGTCTATTCATCAAAGTAATTTTAATTTGTAATGTTCAAAAAATTAATTTGTTTACTCCAAAAAATTTATTATAGTTAAGTTCAAATTTTGGTAAATTATGTTTGTTGTATTTTGGCATGCTAAATTTGTCTACTCATCTTAGTAATTTTAATTTGTTATGTTGAAGAAATTAATAATTGTTAAATTGGAGATACTTTTGAGATTATGTTTGTTATACTTGCTATGCTAAATTGGTCTATTCGTCAAAGTAATTTTGATTTGATATGTTCAAGAAACGTCATTTGATCATTAAGCGTAATATATTTCTACATAGGTTTTGTTTCACAATGTCTAATTTCATGTCATGCTCTAACACCTTAGTAGATGCTAGTGATCCGTATCTAGAGCAAACATTTCAAATATTGGAGGAAGCCAAAGAATTTTTTTCGAGCGTATTCGTTCAGGGTTGGTTTTGGCATTAGAATAAAGACTACAAGAACAAGCAACATAACAAAAAAAGATCCTCTTGCTTATACGAGTGCCATAGGAGCAGACACCCACTGCAAAATGAGACACGTCGATAATGATGATAGTGACGACGAAATAGGATATGCACGGAGAAGACGGGACTGCTATATGCGCACGAATTACAAGGCAAAGATATTCATAAGCCATAAACCCAAGTAAGATCATTGGCTTATTAATAGCTTGGAATTGGAACACAATAACCCGTTAATAACCCTTTCTAAGGTGAGTCAGATGCATCAACACAAGAAGATGGGTAATGTTGTCAGGAGCCTTATTCACACAATGAGTAATGCACGGATAGGACCTATCTACGTTGTTAATGTTCTTGCTGAACAGGTAGGAGAAATTCAAAATCTAAACTTTAACACGACAGACATTCGTAACGCGGTCCGAACCCAAAGATGAGCCACGTATGACCTCGTTGATGCTCAATCCATAATGAGCCTATTGAAGCAGATGTAGATGGAGGACCCACAGTTTACCTATGATTATAAACTTGATGACGAACACCGAGTTACCACAATTTTTTGGGTCGATGGTCGTTCAAGACTTGCTTATAAGCATTTTGGGGATATTGTGACTTTCGACACCACATACCATACCAACAAATACTCGATGCCGTTTGCTTCTTTCACAGTCTTCACTCATCATTATCACTCCATCCTGTTTGGGTTCGCTTTGTTAAGGGACGAGAGTGAGAGTTCTTTTGTATGGTTGTTTAGGACGTGGCTGGAAGCAATGAACTTCAAAAATCCAAAGTTATCATCACCGGTCAAGATTTGGTAATGAAGAAAGCTATTGCTACCGTCTTCCTAGATAATCGACACAACTTGTGCACCTGGCACATAAGCAACAAATACCCTGAACGTCTGCATCACGTGTATGCAAAGTATCCAGAGTTTAAACAGGATTTTGATAGGTGCATGGTTAAGTCATTAACGATTGAGGAATTTGAAAAGAGGTGGGAAAAGCTTGTTCGAGATTACTCATTACAAGATAACGAGTGACTTCAACACTTGTATGAGCTCAAAGAGCAATGGATTAGCATTTTCACGAGAAGGTATGTTTCTACGGGCATGAACACGGCGGGTAAGAGTGAATCAGTGAATGCCATTTCTTATAGTTATATAGGCACAACTATGCAATTTAAAGAGTTTCGTCACATCCGTCCAAGAAGCAGTTACACAGATATTCGTGAAAGAAAGGGCTGTGAACTTCGCAAGCACGTACAAACAAAGGAAACGGTTGTTTGAGACCCCGTTGGCGATGAATGGTGCAAAAGTCTATACGAAGGAGATGTTCATGTAATACCAAGTGGAGCTGCAAAATTGGGACGTTACAGTATAAACAAAGTGGCGGAAAAGTCGACACGTGAGTACAAGGTTTATTCACTGATGAACGACCTCATCCTAGAGAAGCTGCGTAGAATGTATACGGTGAGCCATGACACATTGACGGATTCAGTGACGTGTTTGCAAGAAGTTTGAGTTCCATGGCATCCTATGTAGACACATTCTGTGCTTATGCTGGAATTGTCTGGGTGAATTTCTTCTATCCACAGAGAGAGAGATAGGCAAATCTGGGTGAATTTTGAGAGAGAGAGAGAGGAGAGTTGAGAGAGAGAGAAACAAGCAGACAAATCTGGGTAACGGCTGTTACCTCCGTCTGCTTCTTTTTGGGAAATTGATGACGTGTCTTAATCTCGCACGTCCGTTTTGATCGGACGGCTATGACTGGGGCTACAGCACGCCTGCTGTAATCCTAGCCACAGCAGGTTATCCGAATCCATTGGTATTTGGTCCCACCGATGCTCTCTTCGTGAGGCACTTTCGAGGGTGATGTTGCACGGTAATCGAGGCTAAGGTGCATGACGGGGCCACATGTCCAGAATATGGGTTAGGGTTGACTCTCTACGGGTATTGTTCATTGGTTGCTTTTTTGTGTAATTATCTTGTTCTTTGTTCTTATTTTGTAGGTTTGTATCTGTTTGTTTATTATTTGTAGGTTTATATGTTTATTATTAAAAAAAACAGTTGTCCTTATCTTTGGTCTGCTTTAATTTTATGGTCTATTTCTCTTTCTTTTGGTGTTCCCTATCGGATGGAATTATCATCCGTTCTTAGTATTTTATGATTATGTATCCCAAATGTTAAGGTTGTTAGCCTCGTTTATTTTTTGATGGTATACATTTCTAATAATTCTCAAAAAAAAATACATGTAATTACTTGTAAACCTCTCAAAATGATGAGAGGCACAAAAAAGAAGAGAGAAAAGTTGTTCAGATGTATTTGTATTGACATTTGGATTATATTTTGTTCGGTCAAAGTTATATATCTACCATCAGTGGGTAGGCAGTGCTTGTGCAAACAGCTTGGTAAACATATACAGGAAGTTTAAAATTTTCAATAGATAATCTTGTCAATCAAAAGGTGAACATAGAAATTTTGAAAATTACAATAGATAATATCGTAAACTAAAGAGTGGACTCCAAAATGAAAACCTCAAAGATGGCGAGAGAAATCAGGAGAAAATAAGTATAGAGTTACAAATTGATGGTGGGCAGTGGAGGAAATTATATTAATGACCGGTGTTAATTTTTATTTTTTTTTCAAACTAGGGGTAAAGTAAATTAAAAAGAAAACTAAAAGGTACAATTGAAAGTTCAAGGAAAGCTTCACTATCAAGGTACTCCCTGTTAAGAATACTATATTATTTAATAGTAGCAAAGTTACAACATTCACTTTTTTAGTTGGTTAGAATACTAGTAATTTAAATACTACTAGGAGTACAACTATTGCAATAAACTTTCTTGCCAACTTCAATGATAACTAAGGGTCGTCAAAACCTAATAATCATTTCTTTACAAGTGCCAAAGAGTACATTTTAGCATTTGCCCTTCAACAAATTAAACTGTATTTTGCATAAATCTAATTTGACAATTGCCATGTACATGTCTCCGAGTTGAATTGTGTTTCTGCTAATAATACATTTTCCGATGATCAAATTCTTGTTTGCAACTTAGAATGACGCTACACTCAATTTTCTTTTTTCAAAATAATCAGTCATTTACAAGGAGTGTGTGTGTGTGTGTGTGTAGGGAGAGGGAGAGAGAGAGAGAGAGAGAGAGAGAGAGGCCATGCTTAAAACAAGGGAGGGACATTAACTAACTAGAAAGGCAAAACGAGGACCGTTAAACCCATCAACCAAATTTATATCACTGTTTCAACCGGCCGTTCGACAATGCCTTTCTTCTTTTCACGCCTCCTTTGCTCCCTGTACGTGGAAGCTTCTGGTGATCGATTCTCCAACCATTGCACCATGATGATCTCACGCTGAAGAAGACATGAAGATGTCTGCGCGTGCCTCTCAATTGCATAACCACATTCAATCATGTTCATAACATTCTCAGAGGCCATTTCCCACTATCAAGGAAAATAACACCAGGATGGCTACCTCAACAAGTCCCAAGAAATCATCATCCTCGTCCTCCTCGTCAGGACCCAATCGCCCGGGTCATCAAGGGGTCAAATTTGCACGCAGGACATCGAGCGGACGTGTCGTTAGCCTGTCTAGGGATGATGATCTGGATGTCTCGGGCGAATTTGCAGGGCCAAATGATTACATCAACTACACGGTGCTTATGCCCCCGACGCCCGATAACCAGCCAATGGCTGGGTCAACCAGTTCCAGCATCTCGGGTGACAAACCCGACGGGCCTGGACCTTACGGCACTGGGTCCCGGTTTGGCACCGAGCCCCAACGAGGTAGAGTGAGTAGGCGGGGTGGTGGCGGTGAGGACGAGGGGACTTATGGTGGGAGTGGCGGTGGCACTGGAGGCGGAGGCAATAATGGTTCCGGAAAGCTGGACCATAGGATGTCTGTCATGAAGTCAAATAATAAATCAATGCTGTTGAGGAGTCAAACAGGGGACTTTGATCATAACCGTTGGTTGTTCGAGACAAAAGGGAAGTACGGCATAGGAAATGCTTTCTGGTCACAGGATGAAGATGCATATGATCATGATACCGGAATGAGCATGTCTGATTTTATGGACAAGCCGTGGAAACCGCTTACGCGGAAGGTTAAGGTTCCATCTGCTGTTCTTAGCCCTTACAGGTGCATACCTTGTACTCTGCATGTGTTCCTGTCAAAAGTCCATCCACATTAAAGCCTACTATTTTCCTCCTCCCATACAAGCTCTTCAAAGTCACTGTACATAGTAGTTTGTAAACGGGTCTGAATATTCTAACTTGCTGATAATTAAGAGGATTATCAAGAATAAATTTTACCACGGTCAGATATTTTCCTACAACCGAGGTAACAACCAAAATGATTACATTGGAACATAATCAAATCATGAGTACTTTTAAGATCTTTATCTCACCTTCTTCACCCACTCATCGGTGAACTATTAGAACAGAATCCCACATTTCTCCATATTCCTTCCCCTTAAGGTACATCTTTTACATCAGTAGGTACAACTAGCAACACTAGTTTACTCTGCATAAAAGGACCTGTTCTGGACTATTGGTATCCTAAAAGACTTGCATCTGCTGGTACACTCGTAAAAGTGATTCCTTATGAAAAACTTGTGCAACATTTGAGAACTGAACTGTTGAGAAAAGCTAGTCACTTTCAATTGGTAAAGTGCCAACAGAACTTACATGCAACGATATCAGATTGGGTGAGACTTGTATCCTCTAAACTCGTAATGTATTTGAATCACTGACCTGGGTTTTCTTTTTCTCTTGGCGTAGGCTACTGGTGGTGGTCCGTATGGTAGCACTTGGTCTCTTCCTTGTATGGCGAGTACGAAATCCTAACAAGGAGGCAATGTGGCTATGGGGTCTATCAATTGTATGCGAGATATGGTTTGCGTTCTCATGGCTGCTTGACATACTTCCGAAGCTCAACCCTATAAACCGAGCAACAGACCTGGCCGCGCTCAAGGATAAGTTCGAGGCACCTTCTCCCGGCAACCCCCACGGTCGGTCTGATCTCCCGGGTATTGACATCTTCATCTCAACAGCTGACCCAGAAAAAGAACCACCTTTAGTCACTGCTAACACCATTCTTTCCATACTGGCTGTCGACTATCCTGTTGAGAAGATCTCTGTCTACATCTCAGATGATGGCGGTGCCATCCTTACTTTTGAAGCCATGGCTGAGGCTGTCAACTTTGCAGAGGTCTTTTACAGTCTTGATTCACAATATTTACTGCAAGATGTTTTGTGTGTGCATGCGCGTGTGTGGACACGCACGCCAGCTAAAATGTTCAACAATTCTGGTGTTCAGTGCCATCTAAATACTAAATCTATGTGTTGCCTGCCAGCTAAAATGTTCAACTATTCTGGTGTTCAGTGCCATCTAAATACTGAATCTATGTGTTGCCTGGTACCCACAAGCCTTCATCCATCTCTAAAGTCATTTGCATATGAAGTAAACTCAAACCAAGAAATAACTATAGCAAAGCTAAGCATTAGAAATAAGCAACTAAGAAACGGCTCCAATATGTCAAGGTGTTGAAACCTTTGTCAAACATCCAGTTCAGTAATCATCTCGGAAGGACCTTAAAACTTCCAAATATTGATGAACTTTTTTCTCAATTTTAGCCAGCAAATCCATATCTGAGTCAGAAAACCAAATTTTGGGCCTTGATTTTTAAGAATGACCTTTTTCCTTTTAAATCCTTTGACTTTACAATCTATATCTAAACACAAGATATATAATTATAAATATACATGCATCTATTGTGTACGATTTAGATTGTAGCTGAATGCACCCTTTTGTACTTATGTTCAGAATAAAGTACGGTTCTGATTGCCTTTAACTCACTGCCAATATAGGTTTGGGTGCCCTTCTGCCGTAAGCATAACATTGAGCCTAGGAACCCAGACAGTTACTTCAGCATAAGAACTGACCCAACAAAGAACAAGAAACGTCCTGATTTTGTGAAGGACCGTCGTTGGATCAAGAGGGAGTATGATGAGTTCAAGGTCAGGATCAATGGTTTACCAGAAGCGATACGTAAGCGATGTGATTTGTACAACTCCAAGGAAGAAATGAAGGAGAAGAAACTCTATAAGGAGAAAAATGGGGGTTTGCTGCCACAAGAGGAGATCAAGGTCGCCAAAGCCACATGGATGGCAGATGGAACACATTGGCCGGGCACATGGTACACTCCAACAGCTGATCACTCAAAGGGTGACCATGCTGGAATTTTGCAGGTACTGAAACTTTCTCCCTTATTTTAGTTGAACTTTTTGCTGACCAAAGAAATCAAGATATTTTCTAGATATGTTATACTCCAACAAAATGCATGTAGTATTTGATGGTTTGTATAGACATCCAATCTTTATGCATCATTCTTATGGTTTCATATTGAAAAAAGTAAATGGTGTTCTCACTCAGTTTACATGACATCTTTACCAATACTTCAAACATCTTTCAGAATTAAAAGTGCCTATAATTAAACACAGCTAGAAATCCTGAAAAAAAAATTAAGATCATTTAACATTATATAGTAGTGCATGTAGCTCTAAAATCAAGATACCTTGACTCTGCAGATTATGAGCAAGGTGCCAGAAAATGATCCCTTAATGGGTCACCCAGATGAAAAGAAGTTGGACTTCAGCGGTATAGACATTCGGATCCCCATGTTTGCATATGTTTCACGTGAGAAAAGGCCTGGTTATGACCACAACAAGAAGGCTGGAGCCATGAATGCCTTGGTGAGAGCTTCGGCTATACTGTCCAACGGACCATTTATTCTTAACTTGGACTGTGACCATTATATCTATAACTCTATGGCCATAAAAGAGGGTATGTGCTTTATGATGGACCGTGGTGGCGATCGTATCTGCTACATACAGTTCCCACAAAGATTTGAAGGCATAGATCCCTCTGATAGATATGCAAACCACAACACTGTCTTCTTTGATGGTAAGAGAGTTTTGTTTTGTATCTTCATCTAAAGCTTAATGTTATATAAGTTGGTCGAAGTTTAAAGGATGACAAAGGAAAACTAATATGCCTGATGGTACGGAAGTAGGGACTGAAGATCCTAGTGAGTTGTTAGGGTAGTTTCAGAAGTTCATTTTGCAAAAGAATGTAGACTTCCACAGCTTTTTTGTTACTAAAAGCTGGTCTCTTATATTGCCGAACCTTGCCTCTTGAGTTCCCTAGCAACTCCAACGGATCTTGATTCTAAAGCTTCATAACTGGGACGTGAAACAGCAGAATAGATATGCAGGAAGCCATTCTTTCTTTGAGGCCTCATACAAAACTGCCTTCTTATTCTTTCAAATCTGTGTTCTTTGTTTGCTTTTTGTTTCATAATGTAGAGCTAGATTCCATTTTGTAAATCAGGTAATATGAGAGCTCTGGATGGTCTACAAGGCCCAGTGTACGTCGGAACTGGATGTATGTTCCGTCGATATGCACTCTATGGGTTCCACCCTCCGCGAGCAAACAATTACTTGGGCATTGTCGGGCAACATAAGACCCAGGCATCCAACATCCAGATGCAGGGTGATGAAGAGGACTCGGACACACAGCCTCTAACGGCACATCCCGACTTGAGCCTGCCAAAGAAATTTGGCAACTCAACTATGTTCACAGAATCCATAGCCGTCGCCGAGTTCCAAGGACGACCACTAGCTGACCACATTTCTGTGAAGAATGGTCGGCCTCCCGGTGCATTGCTCATTCCACGTGCCCCCCTCGATGCACCAACTGTAGCTGAGGCTATTGCAGTAATCTCGTGCTGGTAATTTGCTTCCTTTATTGTCGATATAAATCTTAGGAAGATTTTAAAGCAAAGTCTAATTTGAGTTGGAAGAAACATGGCACTAGTCTATTGTACTACCTCCGTTGCTCTAGAAGACACTATCTTATTAGTCCTCCCCTCCACCTGAACATATAACGTGTCGGTTTATAGAATACCTTTATAGAACACTTTTACTTTTTAAAAGCCTAGCAGAATAATATCTCTTTTCAAGGGATGGAAGGAGTATGTTCCTAGTAATCCTAATTTTGGTTAAAACAGAATCCGTTCTATCCTCGAGCATGGTATGTGTAACTATGGTTTGAAATGAAACGCAGGTATGAAGATAAAACTGAATGGGGAGACAGGATAGGTTGGATTTACGGGTCAGTCACAGAAGATGTGGTGACCGGTTATCGGATGCACAATCGTGGATGGCGTTCCGTCTACTGCATCACAAAGCGTGATGCTTTCCGCGGAACGGCCCCTATCAACCTCACTGACCGTTTGCACCAGGTCCTCCGTTGGGCCACTGGTTCAGTCGAGATCTTCTTCTCTCGAAACAACGCCTTTCTCGGGAGCACTCGCCTCAAGTTCCTACAACGTGTAGCATACCTTAATGTAGGCATCTACCCCTTCACTTCAATCTTCCTTGTGGTTTACTGTTTCCTACCAGCCCTCTGCCTCTTCACGGGCCAGTTCATCGTGAAAACCTTAGATGTTCAATTCCTTTCCTACCTCCTTACCATCACTGTTACGCTCACTCTCCTCTCCCTTCTTGAAGTCAAGTGGTCCGGTATCGGCCTAGAAGAATGGTGGCGTAATGAACAGTTTTGGCTTATTGGTGGCTCGAGTGCTCACCTTGTAGCCGTACTCCAGGGTCTCCTCAAAGTCATAGCTGGAATCGAGATCTCATTCAAGTTAACCTCCAAATCTGCGGCTGAAGACGAAGATGACATCTATGCTGATCTCTATGTTGTCAAATGGACGAGTTTGTTCATCATGCCACTAACAATAATAGTGGTTAACATCATTGCCCTTGTCATCGGGTGTTCAAGGACTATCTATAGTGTGATTCCCCAGTGGAGCAAGCTTTTCGGAGGGGCATTCTTCAGTTTCTGGGTTTTGGCTCACATGTACCCTTTTGCCAAAGGGTTGATGGGGAGGAGAGGAAAGCTGCCTACAATTATATACGTTTGGATGGGGCTTGTGTCCATTACTGTCTCTTTGCTTTGGATATCTATCAGTCCACCAAGTGACAATAGTACTGCCTCCTCTGGCGGAAATGTGAACATATAGTCTGCAAAACCTTTTTCCGAATCAGTCAAGTTTCCTGTAATGTAGGCTCAAAAATATAGGCAATGAAGGACATGTACTGCCCTGGGGTTCCTGTGTGCCTCCACTCTTGAATTAGATCATTTCATAGGATACCTTGTATGGAACTCTAACTTCTAAGTGTAGGACATGCATATAAGATTGAAGTATCAAACAGAAAGACCCTTACTGCTAATTTTTTAATACATGCGCAAATGCACTATATGTTACATCTGTACCAATTCCACTCGATACACATACAACCAAGCACTCTCACTCCAAAAAGAAAGCAGCTTTAATAAATAAGAGGTGTTGTAATGAGTAAAACTAATATGCGCTAAAAAGGTAAGTACTTCCAGTGCTAACATCTGAAATAGATGTTTAGCAAATTACCAAGTGTGGAAATAAAAAATATATTCGCTTTATTTGGAAGCCAAAAAGTTGAGACTGTTGGATAAGTGTTCTCTTGACCACCTAGCCAAAATTAATATAAATGATAGATTGCGTGTGTATGTGTACAACTTGCGAAAAATAACTTTAGCACCTTCATATTGCTTTAGTGTCTTGCATCATAGAAGAAATTCACGAATTCGAACTGGTCTTTTGACTGCATTTGTGAAGCCCTGCAAGAATTGACGACGACAAAAGCTGTGAAAATGAGCTTGTGGATACTTCATCTAATAATAGCAGGAAACGGTTAAGGAGCAAAAGTATAAAATCAAACCAGGAACAGAAGAGTTCATAGAACAAGTTGAACTGATAAAATTCTTCCTTTTGAAGAAACAAATCCAAAGAGGCTTGCATAGATATACCTTGAATTAAGAAAATAGGTTCCCAGAAGTCTATAACTGGCCTCATCTTGTGCAATTCAATATAGTGAGGCTATCTACTAACCCAGAGAAATTAACAAAGAAATTCGGTTTACTCCAGCAATCAGGTGATTGTACATGACATGTGCACATGCCTTATACACCTCAGCTTTTTAAGGGCTGTAATGATGACTGAATCTAGAGATAAGCCCAAGAAATAAGGGGCACTGGAGAGAAAAGCTCAAATTTGAAATAGCTGTGGTCTTAAATCCGTTTTATGGACCTTAAAAGTACTTGGGCTGTGAAAGGAGCAAATTAGAGGCTAGTAGGCGAGCAGCCACTGACATCTATCTATGCGGAAAAGCCACTGAAGTAGAGTAAATTTTGACCTTGAGATTCATCTCTATATACAAGTCACGTGCTAGTAAGCACAGAACAAGGATCATGTAGGTGTCAGTAGTTTTGACTTTCATCAGGCACACGTCCTGGAGCAAGTAGGAGAATCATCATGTAATATGCCCAACAGAGGTGTGTCCATGCCTCTTAGAGTTAGGGGGCAATGTGCACTGAAAGCATTAGGTGTATATGTCGGTGCGTATTGCGATTCCTCCCAAGGAAGGGCGAAGCTAGAGTATCGATCTCAGGTCCATAGGTAACTGCCGGAGGGAGACGCCTATGACACGGGGTGTTTGTCAGATGCGTCGAAAGCCACCTATTTTCTAGATACTCGGATACGCTTGGACATTCTAGGATGCATCATAATATGGTTTTGAACACTTTAGGACTATTTCCAGTTAATAATTAGAGTTCTCTAACATTCCCACTAATACTTTTGTAGGTTGAATCCTATAATAAAATTACATGCAAATCAATTGTTGCCAACATCGCCCGTTAAGCTATATGTATCCTACGATAAAATACAATGTGATACAGGCATAAAAGATAAAAACAATTACGCCAATCGAAAATGATATCATACTGCATGTATCTTACGAGAGATTTTGATACGCGATATGCCTAACGATACACGATATAATATCTCCAATATGTAACTTCCTTTTTGGGTATTTCTCATCACTTCTAACATATGGATCATCTATTCATATCACAGCTAGAAGCAATTGATCTTTGTACTTGGAAGCATAATTGTGTCATGAAATCAGGTTATTATAAGATGATTTTTTTTCCAGTATATGCTGTGTTCCACATCGTTAGATATAATTTCCAGTATAAGAGACCTTACTGTCTTTTACTGTACGTGATATAATATGCAATACTCAAAACTGGGATTTCTTTATGTCTCTCGGTATGACAACTCTGCAATTGACATGAGATTGAGCCTTAAAGATAATCGTCATTGTCAAATATGGTGTGTACATTATAGTTTTCATCTGGATTACGTGTTCTTGGCTTCTTGTATGATTCAATGTGGACTTGGGAATTTCTATATCCATAACATTTACATATGTACAACATATGGGTATATATACATGCTATGTTACATTGGCTCCTCAAAATGCGTGAAGTACCCATGTCGGACACTTGACACTTGGACAAAGGTATGGGATATGTGTCCGACACATCACACAGGATATGGTACTATGAACACCATCCTATAATGTTTCTTAAACCATTTTACCTTAGACATAACTGAAACTAATAATAGATTTCAATATTTTGTTGTGCCCCGGTGTCTTGTGTTTTGAAAATTTGACGAATCCGACACGTATCCGACCTGGACACTCATACCGAGTCCATGTATCAAAGTACTCATGTATATGCTGATGTGTGACACTAGATACTAAATCCGCTGAATTCCCAGCTTACAAGTTCCTAACTTCATGTGAAAATTTCAAAATGGAACTACTAGTGTCACTTTGTATCTCTATACCTTGTGCACGGAGCAACGGCAGGTCTTGATACAGGACACAAGTGTGAGAAAATTCACAGTACCCTCAATAACTTATTTCCATATTCGGTCTGTATCCAAATTACTGTGCCACACACATAGGGATGACCTCAAGAAAATGATGACGGAAGTTGCAAGAAAGTAATATACCTCGTTGAACTTAAATAGTAGTGGACGTGAATCTCTCTCCATTGTTGCTACTACTTTTTTGGTGTTCTCAGTATTCTGAGAATCTTTTCCACTTACCTTTCTAAACCTGCTTTGAACCAAATAAGCAAGCATAAACCAGTTAGAATCAGTTAAAAATTAAGATTAGATGCCACTTATGATGGGATGATGCAACGATGCCACTTATTTACAAGTGGATGCAACAAAGTCCATCTTTAGTTCGTTATAAACAAAAATTTGTTCCTAGATGAAACCATAACTGCTATTTTATCCTTAAACAATTCCCAACAAAGAAATTCTGAAATCAAATGAACATGCAGCTTCGCATTATCCTTGCTTTTCTGAAAAGACATAATGCCTAAAAGTTGTGAAATTAAAAAGAAAATGTTGACATGTATGAGATCAGGCTTGTTAGCACAAGATCATTTAGCATCTAGCTGATAATCCCTTTTCATAAAGCCAGAAATAAGTTTCAGTTTCAAAGAATGCTATTATGTATCTAGCCAGGTCTAGTTTTGTCACTGAAGAATGAAGAATTTGTCACAAAAAAGAGCCACTACATGCTATATGGAGTGGGCTAATTCAATTTTATGAGAGGAAATATTAATTCCAATGTTTAAACCGAAAAATAAGAATTTTATCATTTTTTTTTCCTTTCAATTATCCATAGTTCAAAGTGGAATGGGAATATAACTCCCAAAAAATTTTCATACAAGATCAATCAAAAAAATCTAATATCTTTTTTCTTCCTGTCCTAATGGCAAAAAACCAACTGTACCTGTCAAAGAAATTTGACCCACTAGAAGGCTTCTTTGTGGTTTTTGAGGATCTTAGTGTTAAATCTGGCGTGGCACTTTTACAAGAGAGTGAGATCGACTGTTCAGAAGGGGCAGTCACTTCACATTGCCTGGAAGTTGATAGACTGTTTACGTCCACTATCGTAGTTGCATAATCGGATAAAACAGATTGCGCTTGGCCATTTTCATGCATTTCCAAAGGCGTCTTTTCCTTATTGCACGAGTTAGCATAGAGCATAGATCTATTGATGCCTCCTTGAAGAATCTTTTGCTTTTCCACCTAAAAAATTAGAATATTGTATACATGATGTTAAGTATATACTGAAAGTAAACCTATGCAGATAATCTAGAGTACAGCTCGCCTATTCTGATAAAAACAGAACACACAGTGTACCACGAGCAAATAGGGTGATTTGGCAAATATCTAGATCACAGTTACCAAATATCAGATCTGATTAAAAAACGGAAATAACTAGGAGAAGACTTAACGTGGCTTGGCTATGCCTACAAGACCAATCACAAAGAAAGATGCAAAAAAGAGCCAGTAAAAACCCTCTCTAATAGCCGCAGGCAAACATTCTCAGTTGAAGACGAGATAAACGAGAACCTAAATTCACCTTATATACTGGCAATGCTAATTGAGTTGAACCCGAGAACAAAAACTGGTTAATAAACAACAGTCATCGTGGTTTACTGTTATATCTTCCATACGATGTCAATGCCAAGCTCAGACAAAAAAGGAGACTTGTCATAGGTTGACAGTCAGCGCCAAACGTTGTCACATACAATGAACATGGTCTTTGGATGCCCAGGTGAGAAAAGGTGATTTGTTCCAAGTCGAAGGGGTAAGACAATGTTGGGGTATCCCAACAATAACATGGGGAGAAGTAGTGAGAATGGTGCACCTCAGATACGACAACAGAAAGCACGATGAACTCCAGACATTATTCACAGATTCATATCGCTTATGCTTTTTATGAACTTCTATAAGAAACGAAACATGTGCATCGATGAATGCTTTGAGAAAGTTAAACTCTAACTATCTTGACATTGTAATCCGTGAACATTACTGACTGCAAATACTACTCTGTATTAGACAGACCCAGTGATTATACTTTTTACAGAGAGTTGGTTGTGGGTACTAAACACTTTGTTCTGATACATCTAGTGCTCTCCCTCAAATGATTAATATTCTCTTCTGGTAAATGCATCGATGTGCGTAATGAAAAACACATTTAAGTCAAAGCATTTCAGTTCGCTAAGTTTGAAAAGTCCAAAGAGCACAGACTAGCCATGGAGCTTGGATACGGTTTCCCGATCGGATATCCATGGATCACAGATGGTATCTCCCCATGGCCTCTTGCCTCTGAAAGCGCCCTTCCTTCTCAATGCCTGGGCATCATCCAATGGATTCTTTTTGATCTTGTACTCTACCAACCGAGGGTGCGGTACACTGAACACCAACCCTAACATGCACAGTTTCTAACTTGTGCTGACAATTTCACCCCACAACTTTGCACCAATATATCCTAGTAGTTCGTGTCAAAGCTTCTAAACAAAAGCATCCTAAGATTAGATACTTGTTTCCGATTAGGTTAAGAAGAATATATGCACCCTTAACTGATTAAGAAAAGAGATACTACATAGAGATCAGTAATTTTGATTTTAAACTAATGTCGGTGGTGGATACTAATTGAGTAATTGTAACATCATGCTAACAATTGTTTATAGTGATTCTAAGATAACGTGGGAAGTTATCTGTTATCAATTCCGATCGAAGTAATAACAAATCTTTGCGACCCTATTTTTTTCTCTTTCACTAAGTAATATAATCTATATGCTAATAGGTAAGTTAGTTGTGAAATATCATTTCTTCTAAGTACCAATCTCCCTTGCATTATATTATGATTATAAGTTCTTCGTCATCCAAATCAATAGCGTTGTGTCACAACCCTAGAGTTTGACAAGCACAACTCCACCCGAAACATGTGGCCATTAGGCTATTCACTCCCGTGAATGCCTAAGTCAACCTTGCTCTCCTAATGGCGCGTCTTGGTAAGTCTCGCTCCAATCCCCCTTTGCCCCCACTAGGTGTGTCGACAACTCACTCCTCACTCGAGCCTTTAGGCACTCACACAATGGCAAAGTTGGCACAAGAGAAGGAAAGGAGATATAGGAGACAACCCCTTATGATTATCTGGTGAATGATTACAACTGAAGTCCTACTCCCTATTTACATTTACAAGATAATGGTAGAACATTCTAGAATACCTCCATGCAAGCATCCCTGTAAGGAGATCCGTGTCATCCCAGTAAGTGACTGCATGGCAAAATCTCTAAAAGTGGGCAAGCTGACATTCTAAAATCCGTAACGCCCTCGTCATGCTTTTCCATGCATTCCCATCACAAAAGCTGCATACACTTGACTATCTCGAGCACTTGACCCGTGTGAAGAGTTGGCCACTTCTATACGTGGCCCATTCCTGCTCTAACCCTTGATGAGCTTAAGGTTCCCACCTTAAAGTTGGCATACACCTTATGCACAAGTGGGGCAAGTGTTGGGCCCTCCCCACCCAACAAGTACATAGCGTTAGCCTGGAACATCGAAATGCATGAGCCTCTCTCGTGAAGTCCATTACACGCATCACATCATGGTTTGGAATCTCCATTAGCATACCTCGGCGTCCTTCTCAAGTGCTTCAACCCGCTCCACCAGATTTGGAATCTCCTCTCTCTTCAGCTTGAAGAAGGCATCCCCAAACTTTTGGTGGAGACTGAGCACATCGCCTAGCTCACTTGGGCATACTCCGAGCTTCTTCTCGAACTTGGTCAAAGAGCTCTCCACAGAAAGACGTTCTTCCTCCATGCTGACTTGCAATTGAGCAACCAAGACATTGAGATTTGCGATTGCCTGGGTATTCTTGTTACCCTTTCGTCGGCACCTCCATGGCATACCTCTCTTCGGACATCTTTCATCCACAACTGCTCCCAAGAAACGATTGCTCTTATACACCTGTCACGGCCCTAGAGTTAGATATGCACAACTCTACCCCAACAGTGCCACACTTAGGCGATTCACCCCCCGAGGATTCCTATGTCAGCCTTGTCTCCTATTTGCACATCTCGGCAAGTCCCACACTAATCCCCCTTTGCACCTACACTAGGCGTGCACAAGGGAGGGAAGGAGATACATGAGAAAATCCCTTATGATAATCTGATGATAGTCCTACTTATACTACTCTGCCTCCTCAATGGATGGTGGCGATCAATCCTGTCTAACATTACAGTTCTAAAATTCTCCCTAGAATTCCGGAAAATACAAGCTTCCATTTCAAGATTATTCTACTATGAAGAGAACATACAAGATAATCCTAGAACATTCCGGATTCCTTCCATGAAAGCATTCCCGTAAGCGCATGTTGTCATCCCATTAATCGCCTATGTGGAAAAATCTCTAACATAAGGTGCGTTCTGATAGTTGACTACCTAAATCTCAAAAATATATTATTTGTACATTCTTTAAAATTTGACATACAAAATATTTACTGGTACCTTAAAAAGAAAAATTAATTTGCCATTTATGGATTTTACAAATATGACATACTATGAGGGGGTTTATGTAACTATTTCACCTAAGGTAATTAAGTGATAATTGCAATATATAACTAGATTCAAACTTATAAAAGAAAACACTTTGGATAACCTGTAAATGAAAACACTTTGGATAACATGTAAAAGACATGGCTTAACAGTAAGGAAATGAAGTATGTAATCAGACCTAATGAACTCGAAAGCAAAATAATTATATTATCAACCGCATTCAATCTTGGGATCTAGCGAAACAATTTGATAAAGCAAAAGAGAAAATAAGAAACTATGCAAGTTTCCAGGTAATTTTTTTTTTTTGGATTTTGTATGTACTTTTTGTTTACTTTTTCAAAATTTTCCATGTGAAATTATTTTCTTGATATAATAGATTATATTCTTTTGAAGTATTTTTTAAAGACTGTTTCTAGACTTAAAAAAAATTTATTACCTTATATTTACTTGAAAATTCTATATACTTTTGAAGTACTTTACTATTCTAGAGTGTTTTTAGGAAGTACTCAATATAAACTTAGTGAAGTGATTGACAAGCGTCCACTTAAGAATTGTTAGGGAAAAATAAAACAACAGAACTCCAGACGACACAAGTTGCAATGATAAAAACTAGGAAAACACAAAAATATTCACTAAATAAAGAGTCCTATGTGAGTTGGACTTCATGAGAGAGCACGGAAGAAAGGAGGACACGTGGTGAAAACCATAGACTTGCTCTTCTTTTATTTAATCATATTCGTTATTGCTTGGTTTGACCTAGAAATGGCACCAAGTACCATGCATGCTAAATAGAAGTCCACAAAGACTGGGAAAAATACACAGCATCTTAAGGAACTGCATCTTTTACCTCGTGAAGTAACACCTGCTTCACAGCTAAGGCAAGAACATTATGGGTGGATTTGTATCCCTGATTAACACAATATAAATCATTTAGACAATTTAAAAAACCATATTCATAATTTATCAAACAAAAGGATCAAAACTGACCTTGAAGTTTATGAAGTCACCAATAGGAGGATCAAATGACAACACCGACACATCTAGAGCAACTTCATGTCTCTGGTTACCCGGCAAAGGATCAGACTTCATATTCTTGTACGTTACAGAATAGGACACCATAGTATTCACTAGCTGAGCCAGATCATTCTTCTCTTTGTCCGATAGTAAGTGAAATGCCACCTGATAAAGATGCCAACAGTCTCACAACCACAGCTTGTCATCAATAAGGCATGGAGATTTTTTTTATTTATTTTTTTTTTTTTTTTGGGGGGGGGGGGGGGGGAAGAGACACAGAGGCTATGTGCATTCTCACATTTTTCCAATTTACAAGTGTTTGCAGTTGTTCTGTGTTGGATATCAGCTAAGAGATTTTCAAGCCTTGATTTCCTTCTCTAGTATGGGGTTAACTGCTTGGTGCAAGAATAACATCCATGACATCAAAGCCACTTCATGGCAGTTTTTTTGAAGGTAAGATACAGATCCAAAGTAGTCCACCAAACATCCTGCATTTGCAAGACTAGCGTTGGGAATTGCTTTGATTACTGGTATGAATGTGGGTCGGTTACATAGTTGCCATGACACGGGCTAGTGATGCTGGTGAAACCACACAGATCACAATCAAACATACTCATGCCTACAATAAGGATGATAATATATGGGTCAAATACATTCCTCAACATCAAAAAGATTGTGTTGTGACTGACATGAAAATTTTACTTGTTTTGGACAGTCCATATAAGATAGGTTTTCACTTTGCACGGACCTAAAACATGAAGTCAATGTTGAGAAGAAAAGGAAGAGCGCAATAAATTTCTATGGATATACACCGCATGTAGAAAGTTCAAGCAAAGTGGAAGATCCTGGTACTCATAACTGGCACAGAAAACTTCCATTTATTAAAGAAAGGCAAAATTTAAAAAAAGGAAAAAAAAAGAAACACAGTCAGAACATGGTATAAAACAGAGGAAAAGTAAAAAGAGAATGCCTTTTTGTAAAAAGGTAAAAATACAGCTAATTACCGGCCTTAGTGTTGGTGGTGATAGAATATGAAGTAACAGAGATATTGAGTCTTCTACAAAAGATTTAGGTGACAAATGCCTTGAGATGTATGGTGATATTTTGTTGTGCCATGAATGTAATGTGTCCATCTTTTCCATCATTACTGTCCGATACCTGCAGGTTCAGTAAGATGCAACATTAAGACCGAAGTATTCCTCCACAACTTTTATAAACTTCTAGACGAACTGGCATACCTCTGAAATGACTTTGGCCATTCAATATTTGGCTTTTCAACTTGAGCTATTAGACCATGTATAGCAATTGCAAAAGCAGGCTGATAAACTGTGGTAATTATAGTAAGATATAAACTTCAATTTTGGGTTTATCTTCAAGTCAGTAATTGTAGATGGTAGACTCCTTTACCTTGAAGGGACATCTTCTGCGTACGCATAATATACTGATGCACTATGTCAGAAACTCCGATACTTGCGAGGCACTTGACCTGTGAATTACATGAGATATAAGACATATACGCAAATAGTAGAATCTTCGCATAAAGTTCCAGATTGACTGTAGCGAGAAGGTGGAAAATAACTTTGCATTGCAATTAGGACTTACAGTCTTTTGCATCACTGGGTCATGGTAATGAAGCTGCAGCATATTCTCATAGATACCATCAAAGATCAAGTCGTAGTCGCCACTGGGAAGCCATTTAAAAGTTACGGTCGATGACACGACAGTTAAAACGATGAAAAGGGGAACACTGCATACCGGTTAGATATCAGAGACTGTAGGAATTCAAATTCACTCAGCTTACTCCTAGACTCATTACCAGACTTTCTTTCTCGATTTACTCTTTTCTTCTGGAATACCTTGTGAGAAGAATAATAGCAATGTCAATTACAGAGTAAAAGTGATAATAAAGAGAAAGCTACTAGGAAATTATTCAGTTATTAAATGCTACCTCTTTCCATACATCAAAAACACTCTTTGCTGTATCCTTCCGACCAACCACTTGTGAACTAATTGCCAACTAAAAAAAACATTTTAATGAAGTAAATTTGCAAGAAAACACTCCGAGCAAATGCTCTCCTTGTCAAAGAATTCAAAAACTTATACGAAAGGAGGACTATATTTATATCATACCACATTAAGGCTTTCCTTTTTCTTGTTGAGGAACTGAAGGGTGTTTAAGCATGAACGTATGTCACATTCTGGATGGAATGAAAGAAGGAAAATAGAATGAAGGACTTGAGAACTTATAACCACAAAAAACATGAATATGAACCATTGTTATATAAGCACTATTGAGAAGAACTAAACATTCAGACTCTGAAAACTTATTTCACTAGGAAGCTAAGTATGTTATAAGCACTAATCTAGTGCACATATGGCACATATGTCAGCCATATGAGATAATTGAATTAATATGGCCCATATATGGTATTTATTTCTTCAGGAATACCTTCCGACCGCTGCTAATTTGATAGCCGAGACACTTTTAAGTACCTAGCCAACATTTAGGATATGTCTGCCACCAACAAAACCTTTTTAAGGCTCAACAGAAACAGACAAAGCGGACAAGATAGTCGCCTGCAATTTGTACGCTACCCTATGTTACATGGACTCGGTGTCGGTGTCCGGATCGGGTACGTGTCCGAGTGTCGGACTCGCCTATTTTCGAAATTCTAGGATACGTGGACACCGTCCAAAAGTTAGGCACGGGTAAGGGGACACAGCTAAAAATTTTAAGATACACAAAATACTTTAAATGAGATTGAGTATTAAATATTTTTTTTATGGGTATATATAAATTTCACATAAATTATATATAATTATTGTCTAGAATAAACAAGTCCTTTCATTTTTTATTGGACAATATACATTTTATTTTGATTTAGATATTTTTTATACTTTTTTTTATAAGTCAATATCAAAAAGTTCGAAAAGAAAAAAGAAAAAGAAAAAAAAGAAAAAGAAAGGCTGTACACCAGAACCATCACCCACGTGACCAGCTCCTGCAGAAGGTACTAAGGCTGTCAAAACTCAAAAAGCAGACAGAAGACCCACTGCCCACGTGACCAGCTCCTGCAGAAGGTACTCTCTTTCTCTCTCTTCTCTTCTTCTTCTTCTTCTCCTTTTCTTCCTCTTCTTCTCTTCTTTCTCGGAGGTCGATGGCCATATCTTCTTCTCTTTTCTCTCGCATCAGAGATCTTCTTCTCCTCTCTCTCTTAAACCTTCACAGCTTCTTCTTTCTTCGATCCTTACCGTCACTCTCTGGCCGGAATGTCAACGTGGCGTATCCATCCGGCAGATGACAGATCCGACACGGATCCCATACCCGTGTCGGCAGCGAGTCGTGTCGACACCGCCCCTTCGCCCCAAAGTGAAGGGTCCATGTAACATAGACGCTACCAACCCATCTAATCAGCCTTTGAGTGAAAAGATCCTTCTTTCTTTGTTGAAAACCAATGCATGAAAGGGGCACCACATGGAAACTAAGGAGTGATGATCACGAAGGAGAAGAAAAGCCTCACGGCAATAGAAAACCAGTTTTGACCGGAGTGTCCCCATTCATACACTTCAAAACCTCCAACACCTCCTCTTCCAGCAGGCTTTTCCCGAAATCTTATGAAAGGACCGTTCTTCAATTTCTTAGAGCGTACAGCACAAACATCAATGCCATCAAGTGTATCAAAATATCCTCGGTATGAGGGCACAAGAATCATCTCTTCTAACCTCTTCATTCCGAGGCAAGCTCTCATTGTCAATAATAACAAAGCCAACCTAGTACCATCTCTTATTAGGCTTTAGGCCATCCTCAAAGGACTTTCGTTATGCGTCCTAATTAAACAATAAAGGCCCACCATTAGAATCTGATGCACCTTTTTTGAAGCCTGTCCAAGAACAAGCTTCATATTGCGAAGCCCCAATCAACTTCTTAAACAAGCCTCTTTAAATCACCCACTATCGAACCATCCTAGTATAAACCCTACAATCAACCCATCTTAGTCCACCTCCACGGCTTTTTCAACAACTTCAGCTTCCTTGCTAATCTGAATCCTAAAATATCTTTGACAACCTATCCAACCTCCGACCAACTCCAAGAACTTGGTTTCTTAGGCACCTACTCAACAATTTTTGAAGCTCCAAACACAAAAAAACACGAAAATTGGCATGTGATCTTCCTCTGCTCTCAGAAGACTGAATCATCCCCGAAACCTCTACTTTCAATAAGAACTCATCAGCTTATGATGCCAACACAGAACTTCACTCGTTGATGAAAAAAATTTCAAGAATCTCTAAGGTAGAACCAACTACTAATCCACTTAGTCGGTTTCTATCATGGATTTTTTCTTCTTTTCTCTTTTTTGTATTTTTCAATTTAGTTATGTGAAATCAATCCAAACAAAACACCTTGATTCAGCTCAAAAGCAGATCTACAGGGAGACTATTACTCGTAAACGGCCACTACTCACCCGTATACTCCGCAAGTGCAGTAATTGCAATGGAGCTTGTCTTCATTCCTTCCTTGTTGCAGATATACTTGAGCCTACAATAAACATGATTAGAGGTACAAAGTGCTATGCTTCATACTGTCTGAGAAGTGGGGGCATATGTGACATCTATGCAACAGCTTGAGTGAAAGTGCTCCAATTGCAATTTTCTTTCTATTTGAGTGTCTTGTTGTCATATAGCATAGTAACAAATTAATCACAATCTGGAGGGATAAGGGCATCTAATATCTTTCTTCTTTCTTGTTAAACAAAACTCAAATGCTAACATCAAACTTCACTTTACCACAGTCCAGTTTTCCTCTTCAAAATTATTTTCAGAAGTAATTCATCTTTGGCAAAGGACACTCACTTTCAAGTGGATTCAGTGAACAATGTTGCCAATTACCTGCTTACGATGCGACTAACTGTTGGCTGAACAAATACATGAACCCTGCGAAACAGGAGTAGACAATTGTCAAGACACAAAGACGCTCATAAATGCATTGTAATACCAACAAAAATGAAGGTACATATGGTTGACCATGGTCTCGGTAGCCTATCATTTTTTTCTCAGGAGTGGCTATCAATCAAGTAAACCATGACTTTCGCTTACTATGATAAGCAGTGCAGCTACCTAAGTGAGACAAGTAGAATAGCAAAACGAAGCATTTTTACGCCAGTTAGTCCCGTCTTTTAATCAGCTAATATACATCACAGACATGTAGAAACAATGGCTGCCCAGATAATGGAAACCCAATAAGGAAGAAGAAACCAAACGACAGAATGCTATGTCAGCCTAAAGTCAGTTGAACAGCCTAAAGTCAGTTGAACCAATGAATACAAACCAAAACACCAGGAAGAATAGAAAAATATAATAATGCTTCATATCTGATTTCCTATAGATTACTTTTGCATTATTTGACCAACACTAAGTTGCTAACTCATAACCAGCGGAATCTTTTTTTATAATCTTTCAAAGATACACTCTAAAGTTTGCAAGTTTAAAATTTAACTCAGTTCTCTAATTATGTGGAAAGATGCTCAATTTCATTAGGTTTCAATATACAACGTGGAATCGCTACTGATGTCAGGTTCTGAAAATGAATAACATTTGTCAAGATCACGAGAACAACATTTAGTGCAGTAGAAATTCGTCGAGAATGGAGAATCATGCTCTCAAAACACAAGCTTTTCTGAAAGTTAAATTTAAATCTGCTTCACTATAATTTTATAAAAACTCGGCACAAAAAGCAAAACAGTTATAAGAAGACTTACTTTGCCACCTGACGCAATGGCCTCAAAGCAGGTGCATATAAATCATTACAAATGCAAATCACCTACATATCACACTCACCCACTTTAAGTATCATGAAATTCATTAACTAACCACGTAAGACCAAACCAATCTTACAGGTCTTAGCAATGTAGCATCTTTTCGTTTCTTTTTTGTTGACGTCCTTCCAAATTGTTCCCCTTGTGCAACATTTTCTTTTCCAGTATCTAACTTCTTTTCGGCAGCCACCTTCAACCACAACAATCACCATTTCCGCATTGTAAGAGCCCAGTAAGAACCTATTCTTTTACTCTTTTCAGTCTTCTTTTAACTTGTCTTTTTTAGTTCTTATTTTTTTATTTTCCTCATTATTGTTCTAGTTTTCTGTCATTTTCTTTCCATTTCCTACTTTCTGCTTTCAAGCTCCCATTTCACTTTGTTTCGTTGGCTAGATGACTCAAATGCAGAGATGATAAGGTAAAAAAACGTTAAAACAAGTTACAGACCCATGCAAATAGAAAACGGCTTGACAAAAGTTCTCATTGATGGGGCCATTACAATCTTGACTAGAAGAAACCCAAATAAAGAAAACTTAAAAAGAAAAGAGTTAACAAACATGTTTTCAGACAAAAAGTAAGGAAAACGAATACAGCATGCATTGACTTCTAACTGTCATCCGCATTCCAAGCCAGCTATATCAGTTGTGTCAACTTTATCAAATGAAAAACAAACATCTACAACAATTTTAGCATGTGGTAGTAAGTATGAGAAAGCAGAAAAGGAAGTGCAATGGCAAGGTTCCAAAACTGGTTGCAAACAACAATCTAAATATTCCTTTTTCTAGTGGATTATGAGTTACATTCAACTGGTAATACATTTTTGCAAATCTAAATATTATTCTTATGCTTGATATTTTCACATGAATCAACCACTAACTGCAGTAATAAGAAGAGAAACGAAAGCTGAACACTCCAGACTCCAGAGCATATTCAACTAGTACATTCAGAACTATATCACTTGACAATGGTAACTACTTTAGATCTTCAGCATTGTTTAAGTGTTTCTTGTATTCATCTAACGTCTTCATGTTGCATTCTTTGACTTAATCAATCCTTCTCTTTATTCTCTTTGAGTGCTATCAATGCGCATTCCACTTACAGAGAGGCCCCATAGATAAGCAAATAGCTCTTCTCGTACCAACATCCTGAAACACTGCTTTTGGAAGCTGAATCCTTAATCAAATAGCCCACGGTCACATTTTCAGCAATAACTAAAAAATGAAGAGATGAAAGGTACATGGAACACAATATGATACTCCCTCCATCCCACAAAATTTGATCAACTTTTTTTTGCACGCAGATTAAGGATTTAAGTAATATATGTGTTTCCTATTCTACCCTTTAGAGAGAGGAGGGAAGAAAGTGGGCCAGGAGAGAGAAAATGGGTTAGTGGAGTGCTAAATGTGGAGAGAGAAATAAATAAAAGAGTGTTAAGAAAGTGGGCAGGAGAGAGAGAATGACTTGATGGAGATTTAAATGTGGAGAAAGAAATAGAATAAAAAAGGGTAAATATGTAAAAGCATCTACAGAATCTTTCTTAATTTAGAATGAGTAATTTTTGTGGGACCCACGCTTTGTGCAACTAAGATAGTAAGTGGTAAGAGTAATAATACAGGTTAGTTCTGACCGACATAAACAGTTGCTTTGTTTGTGGAGTTTGTCAATGTATCAGTTACTACTTGAAAACTGGCTGATCTGGACTAGTTGTTCATTTTCAACATTTTTTTTCAAGTGGATACTTCATCAAATATTTTTTTCAAGTGATGCTTCATCAAACACTCCCTCCGTGCCACATAATTTGATCAACATTCCTTTTAAGGCGGGAGCGTCGTAGGATTGGAAAATCCTGCAACTGCTTCAAATACTCTTTTCAGAATAGACGGGTAGACAAACTGTTGCTTTATAAAAACTGAGAAAGAAGAGAAGCTATTCTCAACAGACTTGGTTTTATCCACTCTAGATGTCATCAGAAATGCGTGATCAAATGTTCATTTGGTTTGAAGCTCCAAAATGACCTTTTTCACTCATCTAGTACTATAAAGAATATTTAGACAGAATATTCAATTTGTGTAAGACTGAGATTCTCATCCAACTGCTTGCAATCTATGTATGGATAAAGCTTGAATTTATCCTTTCCACATGTAACTGATTTGCCAACCTGAACTAGTTAGGGACAAAGGCTTAGTTACTTGAATAAACCTTTTAGGGGCTAATTATAATGTAGAAAACATGGAACTCGTCTAAGGTGGACAAATATAATGCATCATCAACTGTAATGGCCTGAAAAAATGCTTCAAATATAAGGGCAGAGCTTCCTTAAAATGGCTAGCCGAGTAGGTTACCAATGGTTTGGGTCGATATGGACAATTTCCCCCCCACCCCACCCCACCCTCCCAGTCTTACCCGGATGGGATTGGGAGTACCACGTCTCTCATAGGCCTTAACATCCCTTCGAAGATTCCATATCAAACTTCCTCTTTTGTCGATGTAGTTTGGCTCCATCTTAGTTTCACCCCAACCATCCTCCTATGTGACAAGTATAAGGGCGTGGCTAACCCAAATCCCCAGATGATTGGGCCCATCTTTCCACTTGTAACCACGCGAACCACAACCCTACAAAGGGGCTCAGCCTCCCTCAAAAGCCCCAGTAAAACAGGTGAATTTTAAGCCCATTTGCTTGGGTCAAAAAGGCCAACTTTCTCCCAGACAAGATACTTGGCGTGCACATAAACTAAATTGTATAATTGAATGGAAAAAGAGACCAGTATTGAAATTAAGATCCTTACCACAAAAAGAATCAAAGTGCAACCATTTTGTGGAAATTGGGCGCGAGACTAGTTGGCAAGTTGTGGGCTGTTGTTATATATATGCGGTTTCAGTGCCGATATGTTCAATTTGTACATTTCAATTACCAACTGGTACTTCACAGGGCCAAGAAGAGAGATAAATGCTAGAACTCAAAGGCCAGAACCAGTAGATCAAAATCAAGAATCAGTTGCATCACAAAGCCATAGTCGTAAATCCCAATGATCCCATCAAATGCATATTCTGTTTCTCCCTCCTCCCTTTATATTTTGCTTGTTTTACATCATCTACACATCTCTAAACAAATGCTAAAAGCAAAAAGATAAAATAACTCAGGAAAATACTACTTCAATTGCGAAAAAAGGAAAGACATGAAAATTTCACTTCATCATCAAAATAGACGAGTTTGTCAAAGAAAAAAAGAAAGAATATCGCCAACTAATACAGCTCATTAAAATCTCAGTTTCCAGCTCAAAGTTGTGATTGTTCTACAAGGATCTCCTACATGGCACTTCAGGTACAGTGGTGTCAGAGTGGGACATATTGAACCGAAAACTGTAGGATCATGACATCAGATTACTATCTAAAACTTGTTTAAATTCATTTTAGGCAATAACTGTTCAAGGATTTCATGTGTTGAATTTAACAGTAACTTTACTCCCCATGTAGATTGTGTGTTTTAACTATAAGTTGGCAGCAAGAGCAATGAAAAATTCATGCAATGTGATGTACAAGCATGACTTCATTTCTTTCATCATCTACATCAGAAAAACAGACAGAAGTTCAAGCAACTACATAAAGACTAGATGAGTTACCATCTTCAAAATAACTTCAACAGCACCTTTACCATCACCCAGAGCTCCGTCTATTTCATCGATTACCTATTAATATATTCAGGCAATTAGGTTAGTTAAATGAACGAAATTGATGGCAAGTATTAAAGCATAGACCCACCAGACACTTAGGCTTTGAGTCGGCAATGACAGAGTTCATCTGAACTACGTCGAGGATCTTAGTTTCTATGGTTGATGATGATCGGTCGTCACTTGCATTAATCTGTGCAAAATAGCACTCTGAATGAGAGTATATGGAGCACAAATTAAACAGAAAGCTTTAGAGCTTCCATGCCTAGGACAAGGAAGCACCAAAGAATGCCTATTTGAAGAAAAACTTTGCTTGGTAGATTTGACACGAGTTTGTGTTGTAGGCACAAGTTTACAAGTATAAACTGAAGGTTAAATTACAGAATTAGAGCCATCAAAAGGCATAAGTATAGCATGCATATGAAAAATCTAACAAAAATGTTTTCTTGTCATTTTTAGTCCTTAGCATCATCCCGTCTATTTTATGTTAAATACGAACTCTTCCTACATAAGATAGTACATGTTAAGTTATCATCTACTCTAAACGCTCAAGCTACTAAGAATGGGCCCAATAATGCGTATCGTAATCTCACACTCCCCGTCACATGGAAGCCCATAACAGTGGTAAGCATGATTACATTGTTGGGCCAATAACAGCTTGAGCTTTTAGAACAAGTGGTAACTTAACATGGTATTGGAGTTCTTGTTTCGCAGGGTCTTGGTCCCAATTCTTCCCACTTTCATATTTCCGCTCCGTACGTCTGTGCACTTGGTATTGGTGCACCTTCATTTAAATCTCGATTTGTCTCTCCACTTGTGCAATGGAGGGCTTGTACCGCGGTGGGAGGGAGGTATTAAGCATGATAAGATTGTTGCCCCATTCCTAACAGCTTAAGCTTTTAGAGCAAGTAGCAACTAAACAAACAGAACATAGAGACACGAGTCAAATGTGCAAACGAGGGCACAATACGTGTGTATAGGGTTAAACTGGTACAGTCGTTTTAGGATTGTGTCCCTTTTATATTTCTTGTTTGGTAAATAAGATTTGGTTTTACATTTCGTATGAGATTGATGTCATCCCTGGAATCAACCTGAGTTGTGTTACTAACGTAAGAGCTTTGGGCTTTCTGGCCTGCGTGCATGGTGGATCCCTTGAAAGCGGGGAGCAAAATTTATTGTTTTTACCCCTTTTGTGCAATCCCACTTTCTCCATTATATGCACACTCTGGTTCCACATCAAAAGCTTGTGCTATGTGCTCAACAATGTACAGCATGCTTGATAAGTACATTCTATTTCGCTTTTGTGGGGCTTAGCATATAAATGAAGTTACATTCCAGAACAGTTGTAAGAAAGCATATAGATCTTATTTGTGCTAATGCGTATAAAAATAAAAGCAAACACCAAACCTCCACCACACGATATCCACAATGCCTAGCAGCAACATGAGCAAGTGTCGTTTTACCAAGCCCTGGGGGACCACATAGAAGAAGGATCTGCAACAATCAATACCGCAAAGCTAAAACAAGCAGACAAACAAAGGAAAATAAAGTATGTGGCAACAAATTGAATATAATTGAAGACTCTTGGAAATACTCCATATACAGCAGACTCTTGATTTACATCTCCAGGTCAAGAGGTATGAATGTCATTACGAACTTTTGCTTTTGACTGTATCAACATTAAGAGAAATCAATCAGCAGATCTATATCGTTGATGGGATAACTGAAATCACAACGTATGACTTGAAGAGGAGTCTTTGAAACTTGAAAGAGGGTGAAATATTCATGTCTGCTCCAATAATCTTCGCAAACTTGAAATTTATGAAGTGCATAATGCCTAAGGAAATGTTACTGACAAATGTCATGTACTATCTAGTTGATTTGCCATGAGGAGTGGAATTTCTGAGTACAAACCAAGTATTCCCTTTAAGTTGCGTCAAGTTGTTTCACCTGCACTGGTGGAAACTCTCCCTCCCTCTGCCCCTCCCTCCCTCCCTCCCTTTGCTTTTGACCGTATCAACATTAATTGAAATCGATAAGCAGATCTCCTATATCTTTGAAAGGTTAAAGTGAAATCACAACGTATGCCCTAAAGAGGAGTCTTCAAAAAGTAATTACACATAGGATGAATAATTCATGTCAGCTCCAATATTCTTCACAAACACTTGAAAGTTATGAAGGGCATAATGCCCATGAAATGTCACTGAAAACTGTCATGTGCTGTCAAGTTGATCTGCCATGAGGAGTGGAATTTCTGAGTACAAACAAGTATTCCCTTTTAGTAGCATTAACTTCTCCGACCGCCTCCCTTCCTCCCTCTCTCTCTTACACAGAGACACACACATATCAAGTAATATTATAAGGGAAAACATCCTAGGAAAGAAATGGCGCTCTTGACTACCTAGCTTAGAATCAAAGCAGCATGCATATTATGCCTAGAGAATTCATAGCTAAAAGATATATTTAAAGAGATTAGGTTTCAAGCTCCTGTAAGAAGTGCTATCTCGTAATATAAGATTTAAGAATAATGTAGAAAGAACATTCCTGTAGACGATTTCCTCTTTCCATGGGGAAGTTATCGCAACTTACAAAAGGAAAAGCAACTTGTAGACTTCAACGCAATCCAATGCAAACATAGTTTAAGCCATGACATCTACCGACTTGAAAGATTCAGTCTAGGACAAATCTTAAAGCTGACCTTTTGTTCCGGAGGACCAGAAACCTTGTGCTTCTTGTTCAATAAATCCTGCATCCGTTTTAAATGACTGTTTTGTTGATTTACATTATTGTACACTTTGAAGTTCGCTTTACTGAGACTAGGTTCTCTGTTTCTTCCAAAATAACTCCTACTGGAGAATTTTTTATGTTGAGCAACCGAAGAATGTATTCTCAAAGAAGATAAAATGTCATCTGTGGTACTCTTGATTTCAGATCCAAAAACACAAGAATCCCATTGTTTCAACCACAGGAGGACCTGTAGAACAGCAAGAATAACTAATTTAGCAAAGGAACCAAAGTTACAACCGCATAGCATTCCCATGGGAAAATGCGGCCCAGTTTATAACGCATCATAAATTTCAGAACATAAAGACAACAAAGGAATGTTGTACCTCACGATTAGTCTGTTCATCACTGAGAAGCTCCATAAAGGAACTTGGAGCATATTTATCCACCCAAAGTTGTTCATTAGCTGCTGCTGCTGCTTTGGGCAGAGCCATATCACTATGACATTCAGCACTAGCCTGCAAGACCTTCAGCACCAGCACAATAATGAGAGTTTCAGAAGAAAACGAATACCTATAAGATATAACATGTATTTTTCCTTCTGATAAGTAAATACATTAAACAAGCAAAAAGGCATCAATAAAGGGCCACAAACATGAACAAGATATACAGTAACAAGATTTAAACTCCCCAAGAAAAGCCAAAAATTCATCAGGAGAACCTGTAGACTCATGTTCTGTCCATAAAAGCGAAGTGCTCAGAACCAAGGACTTGAACTGGGCTAAAGGGTGCTCAACCACTTCTAAAGCCCTAGTGTTCCTATCTATCCACAATGACCAAAAGATACACAAAGGTGTAACATCCCAAATTTAGGCAAAACCCGAAAAACTCCAGAGTGTCGAAACAGCGGTCCACATTGTCCAGGCAAATGGCAATGTAACAACAGGTGATTCAAACTTTCGCCATCCAATTGACATAAAAAGCACCTACTTATAGATATTCCAATAGGTTTCCTCAAGTTATCCCCTGTTAACGCCACAATTAAAGCTACCTCCCAAATGATAAAACCCACCTTCAGTGTTGCCAACATTTTCCAAATGGCCTTCCCAGGAAATGGATGAGACCCCCTAAAAGGTAGCATTACGTAAAAGACTTCACAGAGAACAGCCCCAAAATGATGCCTAGTCCATGCCACTCTATCCGAATTAAACTCATTGCAACTGACTGAATAAATTCTTCCAAGAAACTCAGCCACCAAACTTAATTCACAGCCCTGGAAATTCCTTCTACACGCAGGATTCCACACAATGCCAAAACTGCTAAGGACTAAACATTCTGCAACTCGGGCATTCTTTGAGACAGCAATGCCAAGATGTTCAGGGAATACCTAGCTAAGCTTCTCTTCCCCACACCAAAAATCCTGTCAAAAACACAGCCATGTTCCATTGCCCAAGATGAATTTTAGATGATAGCAAAATGCATTTCAGCCTTTACCAATGCGTATCCAAGAACTTAGTCCATAAGTTCCCCGAACCTCCCTTGGCCACCAATCACTGGCCCGTGAACAAGATTTATGAAATAACCCTTGTCCACAAAGCACTTTTATCAATCAATATTTCCATTACCATTTCCCTAGTAATGCAGGGTTGAACTGTAGCTTTTTTATGCCCAAACCTCCTTCCCCAAAGAGGTGCACACACTACAACACTAGACGAGATGAAAGTCTCTCCTTCCCCACACCCTCTGACAGAGATTCTCTCTCCAACTTATCTAATCTTTCAGCAATAGGAGTTGGAATGACAAGCAATGACACAGAGTGAGGAGACTAGAAAGGGTAGTTTCAATCAATGTAAGTCTCCGACCTCTTGATATAAAGTCTGTACCAACCTGCCACGACTGGACCCCACGAAGCCATGTTCTTGAACAGCGATCGAAATGGTGATCCCAAATAGGTGTTATGAAACATGGACACGGGTACAGATATGCAAATGCGGCATTTTTGAAATTTTAAAAATACAGGTGCGGCCAGGATATGGCAAATTTTGTATATGTTCTTCTAACTATGTACACTTGGTATTGAATTTCTAAACAAACCAAGGACCATTTGAATCTAAAGAAAGTGCATAAAAGGATATATAATGCAATTTAATTTAACCATTCCACGATAGTACAATACCATCAAATACATAATGACCACCACCAAATACATCATAATAGAAGTAGCATCAAAGTGTAGCAGTGGCTAAGTTCCAAAGTTCAAACCAATCATCAACCAAGCCCATGATAAATAAAAAACAAAATACTGCATATTATCACACTGAAACACTGCATATTGTCACACACTCACACTGAAACACTAAAAAAATTGGTCCAACCATCCCAAGTCAGAACCCACAACCCAAAAAGAGAAAGGAAGACAGAAGGTATCATGTAGAGCAAAGAGAGAGGAAGACAGAACTTCACCTCTCGAGAAATACTGCCGGAGGTGGGAATCACAGATCAGTTGGAAGCGAGGGCCCATCGTCACTGGTGGTCGCCAGAGTCGCGCGCGGTCGCAGATGGTCACCTCCAGGGTCCTGCCGCCGCTGCTCAGTCTCTCTCTCTCAGTCTCAGACCCTCTTCACAGGTGAAGATTAATCGTTCATTAGGTTGGTATAGGCTTATTGTTTACGTTTTGACCCCTGAAATTTCTATTCTATGTTTTTTGACCCCCGGAAGTTCCATAAGCCAATATGCACCCGACCCGTATCCCATCCACACCCAAACCGAACCCTATGGTTACGAAATAAAAAATATTTTAAAAAACAAAATCAGATACGCAACCGACCCGGTGCTTCATCCATATATAAGCACCCGTGCTTCAGACTGTTAGGGAGACACCCACAAGACAGCTGATTGAATGAGCCAATGCATCTACGTCCGAAATCTCACCCACTGGGATAGCATCACTCTTGGAAATATTGGTCCTGAATCCCAAGCAAGCTTGAAAGACTAAAATAGGAAATGTGAAAACGCAACTGTTCCTCCTCTACAAGAAACGATGAGGTGATCATCGGCAAATAAGAGGTGTGATACCATAATTCCTAGCAAAGAGTACCACCAGCATCAAACCTTTTAATAATCCCCCAGCCACAACGTAATTACTTAACCTGCTGAGGGCCTCCATGATGAAGAGAACGAGGAAAGAAGAGAAGAAATCCCTCCGCCTCTATCCCCTACATGAAGAGAAAAAGCCCTCTGGAGCACCATTCACGAAGATAGGAAATCTGGTTGTACCAATGGAGAAATTAATCCAAGACTTCCATTTCGAACCGAAGCCTATTCTTTCCATCAAATACAGAAAGCTCCTCTATGTGATCATAAGTTTTTTCAGTATCTAGCTTGCAACCCTAAAATTTCGCTTCACGAATTAGTAAATTAGACAGGATTTCCTTGGAAAGAATAACAAGTAGTGGGTAAATCTTCAGAAATTTCATCGTAAATGCAAAATACTTATACAAATAAAATGCGGGAGAGATAATAAAGTGTATCGCGCAGGAATCAACCCCTCGTATGATTCTTTAATACAAAGAAATCATAAAAAGGGTATGTTGCTGCCATTTTGAAAGGATTAAGAAGCACCGAAGTAATGTCTAAACCTTATATATTGTTCTATATCTCCATGAATCTAGGAACTTTTGCTTGCATTGTATCGTTTGGTCTACGTACCGGAACTGATAACATTCGAGATTATACAGGATTACACACGAAAGATCCTTTTTTGGCCCTCTCTTTAGCCCTATGCCTCTTGTCCCTAGGAGGTCTTCCTCCAATAGCAGGTTTTTTCGGAAAACTCTATTCATTCTGGTATGGGTGGCAGGCAGGCCTATATTTCTTGGTAATACCCATCCGCCAAGAGAGTTTATAAACAAATAGAGATCCTTGATATCATCCTCGATACTGAGATATACCATAAGACCAATAAGTTGATTCGAGATCTCACTATCACCCTCTTGGCCCTTGTGTCCACGCACTCATTCACAATCGAAACAGCATCCAGAATTTGTATCCATCCTCCAAATATGTCTGATATGTTGTCGAGCACATCTTTCAGCTGACAAGAGAGCATCTCGGTTAGTAACTTGTAAGCATTACTTGCCATACTAATGGGTCTAAATTTCTAATAACAGCACCACCGCCATTTTCTGGAACCAAGGCGATAAAAATGGCATGGAAGCCCTTCAAAGCAACTCATTCCGAAAGAATGCCCCCAAAAAAGCTAAGACATCCTCCCGGACATTGACCAACAGTGATAGAAGAACGCCACTGAAATTCCGTCGCAGACTGGGGCTTTATCCCCCTTTAATAGTATGCGTAATTTTTCTTTCTTTTTGGCAATTTCATATACTTCTTCGGTCTACAACACCTAGCATCTAAACCAAGGGTAAATCAAAAATGTGAATCACTAAAAAGTTCTTTGTTCCTAAGAAGTCAGTCAAGCGAGAGAGCAGTGCCTCTCCATCCTAAACAAGTCCACTCAATCTGAAAGCTAATAATCACATTCCAGAAAGCAACTACATGGATTGAATTAATTCTGAAAAAAAAAATCATTGGTATAAAAGACCCCATTGCTGCAATAGCTATCAAACAAATTAACCATGCACACATCACGTAACGAGTTACAGTTGGGCTTGTGCATGGCTTAGCGCCCGAGGCTCTCACCATGGGGAGGATTAGATGTATGCATATTCGTCTTACATTTTTTGCTATCAAACCCATGACCTCAAGGAAATTGAAAGATCAATCTTCCCGTTGGGCGAAGATTTAAAAAAGTTGGGGATGAGCTGAAAAATAGCGGATTTAAAACACAGTGGCCGCATAACTCTGTGGTGCTCTAATAACAATCCACTCTTGGCCTCAAGGTGCACAATACAGTATTTGAAACTGGTTCTGACATTTCTACTCAGCATCTATTATGAGTTATCCGTCATGCTGTGTGTGTACCTTAGCAAAAGCATCCTCCTCCACTCGGTGTATCAGGACACTAATGGGTTCCGGAATTAAACCTGCATAGTTGATGGGCTATCTAAATCAGTTGAGCGTTGGATACTAAAACTTTGCCAAACTTGTGCAGCACATAAGCAACATAACAATGAGACCAATCATATTCTAATTACACAAGTTCCGAAGCAGAAGGAGCAATACGAGTTCACGTTAACTAGCAAGAAAGGCAGGGACAGAAGAAAAGGGAAACTGTGTGTATACTTGAGTTCCATCCGTTAACTTTTTTAATCTGACAGCCGATAAATACATAACTAGCCTGATAGAATCAGCTTTTCTTTAAACAATTTGATGTTCTATTAGTCTCAATCCTGCTTCTGTTTTTTCCATGGGATGTTAGCTAGCATAAAAACTCTTTCTTCCAAATGCTACAATTACTATATAGAGAAAGTTTTGACTCGACTGCTAATCAACTTGTAGTAGCGTGCAGAACTTACCTACATGTCCTCATAGCTGTAGTACCACACTATGCTTGACACTCCTTGAAAATTGCAGATTACTCAATGTTCTAAGGCAGTGAGAAGTAAGTGGCCTTGAAATGCTCTTGGCATGAACGTATACAATGAACCAAATTGACAAAGAGGTGCAAGTGCCAGTTTTATCTGTTGTTAAAAGGTTAACAAGGACTTGCTCAAGGTTTGTCCCAAGACTAATCCATTCATGCACAACCTAAATAAGCGCAATGTACTTCTTAGAGCTAGAATTCTTGTCCTAAATGATAAACAACAGAAATGATACTATCCACTGACTTCTCAGTACAATAATGATAATAGCAGAAAGAAAAATTGGCCAAGTAAACAATAATAACACTCAAACTCTTTTCTGCGTGCCAAAAAGTCGCAAATCAAACAACAATAACACTTAATATCCTTCTCTACATATGCTTGACCCAACAGTATAAAGCTTCCCACTTTGACTTTTTGCCAATTCGTGCCAGTCTGAATATAGAATATAACTCAACTCTATTTACAGATCAGATAACTACCATTTGACCAGAATACGTAACAATTAATAACAACTCAACCTCAACACTCTCAAAGTCAAAGGAGATAAAAATTACGAAACGACCAATCAACTAAGCAGTGCTTTAACAATACCACTAGAATATCCTTTCACGTCCAATTTCTTCACTCGCTCTTCCCTCTCAACCACCCTACTTATCTTCACGTAAACCCTCTCCCCATCAGGCCCGGTCACTGGAATACAGTCCCCGTCTATCTCAGACGCGTATCTCGAGACAATCTTCACCTTATCCTCCTTCTCCTCCAATGCCACGTCATCTGCATTTAACGCCTCATTTCGAGCCGGCGAGTACCTCAGCAAGTCCTCATCAAAATCAGTATCAGTTCTGCTCCGATTATTCAGTGATGACGAACCAGCAATTTCTAAATCTGGCACCGTTAGCCCGTCAATTTTGCTTCGTTTATCAATCGGTGAGCCAGCAGCGGCATTGGGATTTGGCGAATCTAGGGTTTCGAAAAGGAAGCGCTTCTTGGAGGTAAATGGATTTGGGGGTATGGGAGGGAGGGGCAGTTGTGTGATTTGAGGGGGTTTGGGGGGTAAAGATAGGGTGGGTTTAGGGGGTGGTTGGTGGTGTTGTGGTTCTTCTTCTTCTTCTTCTTCTTCTGGTGGTGGTTGTGGTGGTGATTCGGCGTTGTACCGGTCGTCGACGACGTCGTCATCGGGAAAGTTGGAGTTGGCTTCTAGCCATTCCAGCTCGTCGGCCATGGGGATGTCCATTTCGTCAAGACGCTGTGACTGTCGGATTTTGCAGGTGAAATGCCAAAGGCTGTGACTATTTGTGCGTGACTGTGTGAGAGAGAAACTTGTTTCTTTTGGCGGGAAAGCGAGGACCAGTAAAGCGGCAATAAGAGGCTAAATTGGAAATTACCATTTAAGGTTTGTATCATTGTCCCATTTAATTTCCTAAGGTCTCAATTGTCACGATTGATCCCCCCCCCCCCCCCCCTGCCGTATTAAAAAAGCTCTAAAGATCCCAAATTAGTATTTGTTAGAACAAAGTGAACAGCCATCGAGATAAGAAGGGTAAGTATGTCCAACCCTAATTTAATTAGTAACTAATTATGTCGTCCTTTCCGGAATGAGTATGAGCTCATTATTAAGTTGCTCGCTTCTCAAGTTCAACTAGCCGTCCTACTGGTCAACCTATTACTACTATGGATGGCTTCTAGATATTGAATCATCCATCGAAGAGACAGGATGGCAATTCCACCTCTGATATGGTCTTTGGACAGAGACATAATACGTCGTAATTACCACCAAACTCACAACCATCCTAAAGCCAGGTTCTTTTAATAATTGGTATTATCTAACTAACGCTGCTACCACCATCGTTCTCGTTAATCACCACTTCATCGTCCTTGTCAACCAACATGCCACCACACACAAGTATGACACGGGAATTATTATAGTTTTCTCGCTACATTCAAGACCTAAAATCAAAGGAAGGATGCGGGTTTGGCACATGTTTAAAGTTCAAAGACCTTAGTTTAGAACCGATTTACCACAAGGCATTCAACGACTAGGTCACCAGGGTAGAAAGCATCACGACGAGAGGAGAACGTAACAAGCCGACTAAGTTAAGGTTTGGAGAATAAGGGTGAGGTGCCCAGATGACAGGTAAGAGGTGGTGGAGATTGCGAAGGAGGTAGTGTTTTGGGATGAGGGCCAATGAGGAGGGAGGTGGTTGCGTCGTGTTGGAGTGGCTGTAAAGATTAATGAGGTGCTGCTTTTTGTTTCTTTTGTTTTTCGAACAATTTTGCCTTTCTAATATGAAGCACACACACGACCATTCACTTTTTGTAATATAATATTGATTTTGGGCTCAATTAGAGATTTTTTAATGGGTCAATTATTACAATTGAAACTTTAGGGGGTAAAGTGAGACAATTGTACAAACTTTAGGGCATTATCAGCAATCTAGCATTCCCAAAATGCTCTTCTATAAACTGCAAAAAAATGAATAATTTGTTTAGAATAAATAAACTAAAGTAACGATACATTCCCACTTGATAGTGGTAGCAAGAAATTAAGAATTCACTCCCACATGAAGAAATTTAGAATAAGCAATATAAGATATAATCCTATTATTTTCAAAAACTCTTTTCTCAAAATTTTCTTCCAGCCTTCTCTCTAAACACCAAACTCCACATAACTCACCATGGCCGCCCCACCGTGCTTTCGTGGGTTTGGGGCGGCAGCCGCTCCGATGTTTCAGCTATAGATTCTTCTTTACATCTAATGTGGTGGTATACTTTAGAAAGTGATCAGTTGGTGGCCGGCGGTTCAAGCGGCGGGAAGACAGTGGCGAGGCCTCTCACCAGAATTTGAACGGAGATGGCAACATCAAGGTTTGTCTCCGATCTTAGTCGATCTACGTAGATCTCTGTAGATGTGCTGGATCAACGTATTTTCCAATATTCGTCGGAGGTGGCCAGAATCTTCGCCGGCGCTTTTTGACCGTCATTCTAAACGTTCCTTCAGACTTTCAATTCCGTTTTTATCTGTTTCCTATTCCTCAGTGGTGGAGGTTCGGGTTGTGGTCGGTTGGTTGGTCCTAGTAGTAGTAGGAGGGCTCGGGATAGAGGGGCTTAGCCGTGGTTCTGGGGTTGGTTCTTGGAGTCCGTGGAGTCTTGGGAGGGGGTTGGGGGGATAGGGTCTCGGGGGTGCAGGGTGAGTTTCTGTTGGGCTTGAAATGGGGAGGATTCGGGACCTGGGGAAGGGGGAAGAGATTTGCCTTTGGGTTTTGGGCAATCAATTCTGGGCAGGGTTTTTTTGTTGGGGTGGGGGGTTAGTTTTTAGGGCTCTTTTCTAGATTCGAGCATCCTATGTGTCTACTTTGGTTAGCTTGGTAAGTTGTGGATGAGTTGTGGTTCCTCCGCCCTGTATTGCGACTTTTTATTTAGGATTTATTACAGGTTAGTTGAAGGATGGACATTGCAGTGTTGTAGATCCTGGGAGGTGTGCTGGACTCTTAAACAGTGTGCTCACCTTTGTGTCGTGCGGTTCCTGATTGTCTGTGTTATTGTTACCACTTATAGTTTGTTTTCATTTATGTTCAGTTTAAGCCTGTAAATTTTGCATGTTACTTTAAGTTGAGTTTAAGTGTTGGATATGCTCTACTCTAATTTAATTGTAATGTGCATAAATTCATTAGGTATTGTAATATCCCGAACTTTGGGAGCGGGTTAAAATAACCATCGATGACCCAAAAAATAAACGGGCGCTAATTTTGAGCAATGCTCGGGTATTAGTACAGTATGGGAGCTTAAAATGATTTTGGGGCAAAAATATAATTTTTGAAATGTTCGAGGGCATTTTTGTAATTTTGGAAAACTCTAGGGGCATTTAAAGTAATTGAATCACTGACCCGTCGCACTGCCCATATCCCTGGCCCTAATTTATACAAGACTTTTATTTTTGATGGGTAGCCCATGTTTCCCAAAACCCTTCGTGCGTTCCCAAATTCAGATTGGAACCGAACCCAAGAGTCCTCATCTCACATAATGGCACAGGGTTAATGCTTGGGCACATGAATGATGCCTTTTTGCCAGGCCCTCTAACTGATTCAAATGAACAAGAACATTTTACAACAGCCCCTTCATCTCCTGTAATGAATAAAGATGCACCTGTCATGAATCTCTTGGACCCAGATAAAAGACATGGAGGATTGGACGCAACCTGGAAATGAACATTTTCCTATTGTTATGGAAGAGCTAGGTGGAGTTTTGGAGACTTGGTTATCAATCAAAATGTCATGGATGAAAAATTAGACGTCGAGTAAGCTACTGCACAAATGTTTAATGCTTAAATTGTGCCGATTCCGGCAATTCTTCACCCTGAATTTTTTGCAAATCATGAGCCTTAACCAAATGATGTTTTAGAGGATGAAGATCTGCTCCACATGCCAATACAAGTTCCAATACAAGTGCAACTACTCAGGAAGAACTGGAACTCACACAAGATGATGATGATGAAACTCACCAGGATATTGCATATTCTATTGCCTATTCTATTGCCTATTGCCTATTGCCTTGCCCCACGCGCCGACCAACATTCCTGACCAAGATATTGCATATCTCTCTCAATCTGGAAATCCCATCACAGTAATGATGAATGAGATGCAAGTGGGGGAAGATTCAATCTCAAGAATCTCCAAAAGCATCTATGATATATCGTATCTCAATTTCTTTAGATCCACCACTTGTTGTAATCCCCCATCACCCAAGTGTTGTGGGCTCCTTGTCAACTGGTGCTACTCTAGGAACCACTTCAGAAAACCAACACCCAAATAATTTCCTCTCCTTGGGTCCAATCATAACAGCTCAGTCTTCACCAAGGCCCAATATCAATCTTGCTAAATTTATTTTGGGCCTATCTAACTTTGGTCTTTCACTCCTTGCACACCCAATAAACCATCATTTATATACTCCAACCTGGCCCAATAAAAATCCTCAAACACAAACTAATCCAATTATATTCCTTACCTCAAACCCTCAAGCCCACACCAATTTAAGTCCACAAATACATCTGGAACCATTTCTAAACCCCACTATTCCTTCACGCCAACAAGCTAGAAGTTTCAATGTGATGCCTTCCTACCCTTTTGAAAATGAAACTCCATTGGAACTCTCTTTTACAAACAACCCATTAATCCTACCAAGCTCCAATTTTTCTCAACCACTACAATCCTCCCAAAATATGCCTCTCCCAAAGCTTAACCGCAACTTTTCATCAACTAGCTTCACAAAATCTTTTGATACTTTACCATGTTCACTGTTAGAAAATTTAGCACAAAGCAAACAAGACTTGGTGCTCAGCTTCACCGCACCCACTGAACCACTTGTACCTCATTATCTAGAAAGAGACTCGTATTGGCTTGCAATTCTGGGGGAATCATCTGCACAGCCACTTGCCCAAGCATATGGAAAGATTTTCACGGCACCATAATTCGAAGACTCCAGCAATGGAATCGATCATTTGGACGAGCAAAAAGCTAGAGTTACACATTTGTCAAGCACTCAGGAGGCACGTACTGCATACAAGAACTGGCATTGGAAAAAATGAGTAACTCATACGGGTGATGATGGGCATGAGGCAGGCAGGAAAAAGCTGAAGAAAATCATCATGGTGAATCCTCCAAACCCCCTCAGGTGACCCTCCTTACAAGTCATGCGTTCCCTATTTATTATGTATCTGCTCTAGCATGCTAGTTGTTTACAAATTACTTAAATTTCATCCTATACACAAACCACTGAAAAAAAGGAAAATCAACTCACTTTATACTGATTGATGGAGTTGACATTAGAAGTCAAAAAAAAAATCAAAGCTGGGAAAGTGCACACCTGTTTGGGTGCTTCCTACCCTCGTGCTGCTAGGATACTCAATCAGATTAAGCCTCCTCCTTACCTATCCCATCTAAAAAAACAAAAATTATTTCCTACCCACAACAATTCCTTGTCTTTGAATGGTGTTGTGGAATGTGAAGTCCTCAAAATATTTCTTTACCCTCGGATTCTTGAGAACAGGATTACGAGAAAAAGAAGCCTTGGAGCCAGAGACAATCCTTTTTTCTTGGCTTCATCTCCTTTTCTAGTTCAAGCTTCGAATAGGGTTTCTGGTGTTACCCCATCGCAACCCCTTCACTGTCAATGAAACAACTATGCTGGAACTGTTGTGGACTCGGTCAAGCCCGAACAGTTCGAGCAACTCTCAAATTGACCCGTAACCATAAAACACAATGCATCTTCCTTCAAGAAACAAAACAGAAGGTTTCAATCATATCCATGAAATTTTAGAAACTAGGGTTCACCTCTTCAACCGGCGTTGAACCCACTGGAATTCTTGGCACAAAAGGAGGCCTATGGGTAGGATGGACTGAAGAGATTAATAAGTCTATTTTGTATCAAGACAAAAACCTCATCCTAGTAGAATTCCAAAACTCCCATGGAAATTCCTGGATCTCTGGGTTTATATACAGACATCCCAATCTAACCAAAAGTAAGCTTACCTGGGCACGTCTCTCTGACATCATCTCAACAGTTACGAAGCCTTTAATGCTAATTGGAGACTTCAACCAGGTTCTATCTTATTCAGATAAAACTGGCTCTAATTTCTCTTGTATTCCTGGACACAATCTATTGCAAGATTTTCTAAATCTTAATCACTTGACTGATATTCCTTGGGTGGGCCCCCTTTCACATGGACCAATCATCAAAACGGGCACTCTTGCACCTATGAAAGATTGGACAGATGTGTAGCCCATGCCCACTGGTTCTCAATTTTCCCAAATGCTCAAGTCATGAACCTTGGTATACAAACTTCCGACCATGCCCCGTTACAACTTGACACAAATCCACCTCAACAATTCCTCCCAAGACTGCAACATTTCAAAACAATGTGGCTAAAGCACCCCCAATGTTAACAAATCATCCAACAGGCCTGGTCTATGGCATGCAATGGATTGCCATTGTTTAAAGTTACTGTCTAGGGTAGAAACATGATGAAACTTATGAGAATTTAGAATAAACAATAATTTGGGAATCTGGGGGGCTCAAATTGATGACACAAAATGGCAACTACATCATTTTCAAAGACAATTACCAAGCCCCAATGCCCAGGAGATAGAACAACGAACAAAAAATAAGCTGGACTAGCTGCTAGATTGTGAGGAAACTTTCTGGGCACAGAAATCAACAATTAGATGGCATCAATTAGGTGATCAGAATACTAGGTTTTTCCATACGTCAACTATCATTAGACGACTCCAGAACAAAATCTCAACCCTCTCGGATGAAGTTGGAAACAATTTTTACTCTCATGACACCATATCTGATTGCCTTGTTACTTATTTTAAGAAGGTATACTGTCTTGCACCTCACCCTGTGGCGAACCTATCAGATATAGATTGTGTGCAAGATCTTACCGCCTATCTTCTACCTCGTCAAGTTAACTGGTTGAGCAGATCATTCACTGGTGTAAAGGTCAAGAATGCACTATTTGAAATAAACCCAACTAAAGCACCAGGGCTTGATGGTATACCAGCCATTGTATATTAACAATGCTGGGATTTTCTTGATAAACCGATTACCAAGGGAGTTCTCTATTTCCTCATATCGGGCCATTTACTACGAGAGACTAATAAATCATTCCTTGTCCTGCTTCCTAAATGTTCAACACCTTTGACCCCTGGTGACTTAAGACCAATTTCACTTTGTAATACCATTTACAAAATCATTGCCAAAACTCTCGCCAATCGCATCAAACCTATCCTTCCCTACCTTATCTCAGAACAACAGAATGCCTTTCTGGGTGGAAGACAAATTAGTAATAATATTATCATGGCTCAAGAATTCACCAATATAATTTGGACTTCGAAATGTCAAAAACAAATTCTTGTGCTATCAAAATGGACATGAGTAAAGATTTTGATCGTATGCATTGGAAGTTCTTGGAATCCATCTCATAGAAAACTAAATTCCCCCTATCATTCATCTGATCATGGAATGTGTTATCAGTGTATCCTATGAGATTTTACTCAATGGATCACCAACAAAAAGATTTCAACCAATGTGTGGTCTTCGTCATGATGATCCTCTTTCACCTTATTTATTCATCATGTGAGCAGAAGTTTTATCAGCGCCCTTGAAAAAAGTGCAGGGATCCAGTTAAATTCTAGGTCTTAAAGCTGGTATCCGAAGCCCACCCATAAATCACTTATTTTTGGCGAATGATGCCATGTTGTTTACCAAAATTAATCATGCATCCATCAACATCTGAAATTAATTCTACAGAGATATTGTATGGAGTTCGGGCAACAAATCAATCAAAGCAAATCTTCCCTTACGCTAAGTCCAAATGCCACCACAGAAGAATCATCCTTAATTGCCCAATGGCTCGGACTTCATACAGCAAGTACCTTTGGGAAATACCTCGGTAGCTCTCTAGATATTGTCAGCAACCAAAAAATATTTTTTCATGATCTCATCGCAAAGGTGCAAAAACAATGTGATGCCTGCCTGGAAAAGATGTCTGCTTAACAAAGCTAGTTTTGCCACCCTCATCACATCAGTGCTTACATCTCTACTTATATACCACATGCAGGTATTTCTATTTCCAAAATATGTAAGTAAAGCAATAAACTCGATTCTTGGTAGATTTTGGTGGTCATGTGATGAGAACAAGAAAGGCATTCACTGGCTCAATTAGCATACACTGTATGCTCCTAAGTTACAGGGCGGTCTAGGATTTAAGGACACGGGCACTTTTAATTTAGTGCTCTTGGCCAAAACAAGCTAGAGAATATGGACCGAGCTAGAATGCCTGATTGCTCATATACTACTTGGCAAATATTGCATGAGATCCAACTTTCTATCTAGCCCTAACCAAGGAAATTTCTCTTGGGGTTGGCGAAGCATTGTAGCGGGCAGACATATTTTTAAGAGTGGTCTTAGATGGCAAGTTGGCACTGGAACACAAATCTCTATCTAGCAGGATAATTGGATCCCAAATTGTGAAAACAAGCCTCGCTATGATGGCACTGACTCTTCTATCGCATCCGGTACTGTAAACAGCCTCATTACTAATGGAGCTTGGAACATCAACCTTATCAATCAATTATTCACCCCAGATATTACGCATAGCATCTGCGCTATCCACATCTCTCCACATCTCATTGCGGACCAACATATATGGAAGTACACACCCTCTGGAATATACTCAGTTAAAACTGCTTATCATTTCATCTACCAGCTGAAAACGGAGAAACTGCAAAGCATGGGTCATCTCTCGTCCTTACCTATTTCGAGGCAAAAATTCCGGAAGAATGTATGGTCATTTCCTATTCCACACACAAAATGAAGTTCCTTATCTGGCAAATCTTATGGGATTGGCTTCCCCTGCAATCGAAACTCAGACATTTCAGTATCATCACATCAAAAACTTTCCCTATTTGCCTCAATGCGTCGAAAACCCTAGATCATCTCTTCTTATCATGCCCAAAGTCAGACCTATATGGTTTGGTGATCTAGCTGGAATAAAATCTGATGCCATAGTGTGCCCCTTTAAGGAATGGTTCATCGCATGGCTTGAAAAAACCGAACATAATAGCTCATATTTGAACCACACTTTTCCCATAATCTTAACCCTCTAGGGTATCTGGACGCACATAATTCACAAAAATTTTTGTCAATCAGACTTTAGTCCTAGTTCGGTCATTTGTTATATTTAGGAACTCACTCTAAATATCAAAATAGCCTTCACCAAAACTACCAGTCAATCCGCCCCCATGAAAAAACTTATAGGTCAAATTTTACTTTTTTTTTCGACAGAATAATGCTCCATCATGCATCTGTCATAAAAAGGAACATGTTCAGTTGTACGTGGCTATTTGTTTTAACCCAAAACTACTATTCCCAACCTACCTTGGTCGACCCAAGGGCCCACGACGGGTCCTGTTTTGCTCAACACGTCACATGATCAACGGTCAATTTTTCAACGCTCCAAGTTGGTCAAAGCGATGCATGCTCAAGTTACGTGCACTTACTCCATGTGAAACAAGCTTGGCGTGCCTTCCCCCTTGGGGGTCGGCCACCTTCCCCCTCAAGGGGTAGGCCACCTTCCTCCTCAGGGGGTTACGTGCCTCCCACCTCTTATTCAACGCATTCTCTCCCTTGGCCTTGCGCGATCCCTGACGTCAGTTGTCAGCACATGCGCGCTGTCTCTACGAAGCTCATCACATACATGCTGACTCCACGACCCCTGTCTCCCGTGTGCTGTCTCCGCAACGCCCGTCGCCCGCCCCCGTGCGCCATCTTTAACACTCCTCCGCGCCCATGAACCACGCCGCTGATACAGTCACGCTCCCTAGCTCCCTGTCACATTACCATGCCCCTGGAACCTTACACACTTTGCCTCGCCCATGCGCCATGCCGCTGATACAGTCACGCTCTCTAGCTCCTTGTCACACTACTACACTCTTTGCATTGGTCCATCCTTTCACCACACCATGCGCACCTTGCCTTGGTCATGAAACATGCTTCAACTCACTCTCTGGAGTGTGCAGCATCTTACGGGGATAGGCGACTCATCCAGGACACTATCTCTGCCGAGGAGCTTTTCAATTCCCCTTCCGCTGGATAGACTCCTCCTCCAGAATACTACCTTGACGCGCTCCGAGTGCTCCAAAACTCACCCGAGGGGATAGGCTACTGCTCCGGGATACTATCTTTGCTAGGAAGCTTTTCAACTCCCCTTCTACCAAGACGACTCCTCCGAGATACTACCTTGGCCATTGGGTAGACGGCTCCTCCAGGATACTACCTTGATGTGTTTTGAGTGCTCCGGCACAAGGACTCACCTGCGGGGTTAGGCGACCCTTTTGGGACATTATCTCCTCCATGTAGCTTCAACTCCCCTTCTGCCAGGTAGACGGCTCCTTCGGAATGCTACCTTGACACGCTTTGAGTGCTCTGGCACAATGAATCAACTGTGGGAATAGGCAATTCCTCCGGGACACTATCTCCGTTAGGGAGCTCTAAGTGCTCCGGCATGAAGACTCCCCTTCTACCAGGTAGACGTTTCCCTCGGGATGTTACCTTGGCCAGCGAGATAGGTGACTCCTCAGGGACACTACCTCTGCCAGGGTATTTGCGTGACTGGCCTACGTGCTTTGGCACTGGGGGCTTGCGTCGACACCCGGCAGTCTTTCGAGACAGACAGATCGACGCTGTGCGGGGCAGGCCAGGTGAATATGTGATCCGACAATCTGCGGAGCACCGGCACCTCTGGACCCCTTGGTGACGCGTCACTCATGGGGAATGCCACGTGTTGGGTGATGACATCATCATCTCAACCTCTACAAATAGGGATCTTGAGAATTCATTTGGAGGATTTCATATTTTAAGATTTTTAAAACTCACTTTCTCACTCTAGAATTTAGGGAGAGAAACATACAGGACCTTGACTCTGGACTTAAGCATCAGACTTTGACTGTCGTCGTGTATTCACCCAGTGCCATTGCCCTTTGCAACACTGCCACCCTCAGGCTCTGTCTGGGAAGCCCTTGTCTTTGCCTTGCTCCATCCTTACTCTATCCCACATCACTCTACTTGGCATCTGACTCAGAATGCATTCCCTGTGGCACCTCCACATCTACTGCGAACCCACTTTTCTTGGCATCATTTTGGCGACTCCGTTGGGGAGGTGAGCATCGCAGTGCAGTTATTCCCTTGCCTGACACACCCAAGCAACCATGCCTCAGTAACACAGGGCTACCAGGATTACCAGCCAAAGTCTCAATGCAACCATCCAAGAGGAGCATCACCTCAAGGAGCAAGAGGAGACCCGCCACAACCAACTCCAGCCTCTCCCTGGGATGGATGCACCCAATGTGGCCGCGATCGTGAACGCCATAATCTAAAACCTTACCCCTATTATCACCAAAATCCAAGACTCTTAATCTTCTCTCATGGCTGTCATCTTAAAAATACATAAGTCAATAGTGGCGAGCGATCTGCAGCCACACTCTTTTACTTCTCTTCTTGGGCCGTTATGGTGTAGGCCTGGCCCAAAGTTGGCAAAGGGTCTATGCTCAAAACTTGTGACTGTACAGTGCTGAAGCTTTCATCTAGGCCATGAGAAAATCAAAGACTTTCTCTTCTTCTCACGTGGATTGCATTTTCTTTGCAGCCCCGCAAGTTCATCCACAAGTGCAAGTAGGTACAGGATTGAGTGTCTATAACTCATTCCAGACTGCCTTCAGTCTCCCATAATAAGTTAATATGGGAATATTTTCTTGTTGTAACAGTGCGATTGCACGCTTTAACTCGTACACTCTTGGCGCCAATCCTTGTGTCAACCGTTCGTGATCCATGACAACACAATTGCATTGCATTGCACCCATTGTTCAAAATCCCGGGAATTTACATCTAGCTTTTCGATTCTTCCATTCACAAAACCCGCTTTATTCTTGCGACGAGGGCGTTTAACATATTCCTACGCCATGTAAAATAGTTTTTGCCATTTTCTTTGAGAGGATCTATGATGAAAAGTAATCTTGGATGATTAGAAGCAGACAAACAGTATGGAGATTTGGGATCAATTGTGGCATTTCGATATGCTACCACAACTGGTACCAAACCCTCATTAATCTGGTTTGCATTTGCTTCTACCATACCTATGAACAATATAATAGCGAGGATATTTGCCTTGCTCTGATACCATGAAGAATTTGAGAATTCTCTTGGATAATTTTATTGAACTGAAAGGTGCAGTATTTATAGTACAAGATAGTAATGCTGATTGCTAAACTTAGGGATCATACCTAAATTAGATCATTTGACCTACCAAAATTAGATTAGTTGACCTACCTAAAATAACATAATTTGACTTTGTACATAATGATACAATACTTGATTTCCCATGAATCATGGACTAGAATATATGTTCCATGATTCATGGAGTCCGTTTGTCCTCCATTAATATTTGTATTCATCAGGAAACTATCAATCAATGTGTAGATTCTTTTGCCTCTTGGTGAGGACTTATCTGAAAATAAAAAAACTAAAATAAATATAGGAAGACTTTATGCCCATAAAAGACAAAGAAAGGATTTTGATTAATCGTGTGACTGTGCAAAAGAGTACAAAGCTTCCAGGTTTGAAATATGGAGATTCCAATCGATAGATGGCAAAACCTCTAAACATTAAAAAAAATAAAAGAAAAAGGAAAAAAGAACTTAAATTCAAGTCATGACTTTTTTAAGAGTTGAGTTGTGCTTTCCTTTCTCTCATTTCTTTATTTTATCCTTTTCCAAAGAAAATTGCTTTGTAACTCTTGAAAACTGCTTCGTTTGAATTTCTTCATAACTGCTGAGAACTGCCTATTCGTATCTTCTGTAACTTCTATCGATTGTTTACTTCTTACTTACAGCTGTTCAAAAAATTACCACTGGCTTCCTTCAACACATGTCCCAAGTTATATTAGTCTTAAATGTCTTTACTCACTATTAGTAGTCACCTATCACCAATAATGATAACTTGGGAGATGTGACTTAAATTTTTAACTTCTTTATCATGTACAGGTTCCATGTCTTAGTGGCCGCGTCATACTTTTCCTTTTATGTGCCAACATTAGGATAAGAATCGAAGCTCGGTAATGATAAATTAGAGACCATTAGGATACAACGAGTGTTGAAGTATTTCATATAATTTAGTCCTCATACCCAAATTTCTGATTTCGTACAATTAGAAGCCTATATTGGGAAAATTAGTCATATAGGGTTTTCTTATTTTTTTCGTGTTAATTAATGATAATCCTAAAATAAGATGGTGACTCGAGTTAGAGCTTTCGGGGGTCTAAATCTTTAAAATTGGTTCGCTCCACATAGTGTGACAATTCCCACATTGTTTTGAAGAGAAAAAGTTTGTTGTTTTCTATGTGCTCATGCGATATATTACATTGTGCTACTGTTACCGTAAAGAGGGCGTGGACATAGCCACAAATGTTTGATGCATCGCATATGCACACATGCCAGTGTAAAGGTACTATTGGTGTACTTTGCAACCAACTTCTTTTCGGTACGTCAGACTGCAATCAAAGGAAGATACATCTATTAAATGGTGTCTGCAAGATCATTTAACCATCATCAACCAAAAGCACAAGCCTAAGGCATCGTTTGACAAAAAAAAAATTTTGGTTTTCAGTTTTTAAAGAGCAGTTTTTTAAAGAGTAGCTTAAATTTTTTTTTTTATAAAAACAAGTGGGTGTTTGATAACCCCTTTTTTTTTTAGGTTTTTTTTTTTGTGTTTGGTAACCCTTTTTATTTTGACTTTTTTTTTTGGTGGTTTGCGGTGGCGGTGGTGGGGCGTAGCGGTGGTCGACGGTGGTGGTGGTGGTGGCCGACGGCCGGAGGTGGCTGCCGGCAGTCACCGGCGGTGGTGGCCGGCGGCCGGAGGTAGCTGCCGGCAGTCACCGGCGGTGGTCGCCGGCGGCCGGAGGTGGCTGCCGGCGGTGGTGGCCGGCGGCCGGAGGTGGCTGCCGGCAGTCTCCGGCGGTGGTCGCCGGCGGCCGGAGGTGGCTGCCGGCAGTCTCCGGCGGTGGCTGCCGGCGGCCGGAGGTGGCTGCCGGTGGTCGCCGGCGGCCGGAGGTGGCTGCCGGCGGCCGGCAGTCTCCGGCGGTGGTCGCCTGAGGTGGCTGCCGGCGGTGGGAGGGTGGTGGTGGTGGTCGAAAAAAAAAAACCAAAAGTGAAAAAAAAAAACCAGTTTTTGGAGTTTTTTTTTTTACTCTGCAGTTTAAAAACTGGTTTTTTAAATTGAAAAAAAAATGGTTACCAAACGCTCTTTTTTTTTCAGTTTTTAAAACTGAAAAAAAAAGAGGGAAAAAAATTTTGTCAAACGGGGCCTAAGTTTTCCTCATTCTCAAATTTTATTTCCTTTATCTCATAGAATTTCTATTTAGTTACTACTATGTAATAATCACTAGAAAGCTCACTTTGTTTTTATCTCAGAGAGACAATTTTGCTATTACCAAGTGCAATGTTTAATGGGATATGTACAAAAGAATGTCTAATGTTCAATTCTGACGTCTCCATTCCATTCTCCAATTATCTTATTTTTATCCACCAGAAAAGTCACGTTGCTTAGCTCCTGGCAAGTTGCTATTTTTTCTATCTAAAATCTAATCCCCAGACCCCCTTGTCCAATAGCGGCATCCTTTTAACACTTGCCACGGCGAATTACTATCTAAAAAGTGTGAAATAATGAAAATGGAACGAAAGACCATGCCACTGAGACATGTGTACAATTGGTCTGCAGTTAAGTGATCCTCCCTATGTCGCATATATTTGGTTGTATTTGACTTGCACGCTTAGGATATAAGTTATATTTTATAAGTTTTGCATTCTACTTTATTCTATTCCTAGAGAGGGGAGAGGAACAAAATGAGCGAAGAGAGAGAAAAGAGATTAGTAGAGAATTAAATGTGCAACGAGAAAATAAAATAAGTGTAATAAAGGTAAAAATGAAAAAAAAAACATCTAAAAAATATTTCTTCATTTGAAAAGTGATTAATTTCTTTGGAATAGTTCAAGAAGGAAATATAATCAATTCTTTTGAGACCGAGAAAGTATATTACTACACTTGCAATCCATGCTGAAACATCAGAAACAACTCGAGGCAAATACACTATATTTAAGAAACAAGGCTACATAGATATAATACCGACGAAAATATGAAGACATCCTCTACATAGATATAATACCGACGAAAATATGAAGACATCCTCTACTCGAGCACTGCTGATTAGACAAAGTTATAAGCACTCTCAAGTTATCATATTTTAATGCTTTGCTTAAAGTCCATGCTCCATGGAACTAGACTTTTCTTCACACTTCTCTAGCATTTTGGCTATAACAACCTTTAATACTACTTGGAACATATTCCTCAACATTTATTGGATTTCAAAATCCTTCATGGTTCCGAAACCTGCTATGCATGTAGACAGTCGTAGAGCTAAAAATATGGATTGCCTTCTCTTAGGCTTTCCATGAGGATAACGGAGGAGTATCTGAATCTCGCCACGTAACTATCTGGCCCCCGTAGTTATCTCCCTCAACCATGTCTTCTGCTACAATTGATTCAAGATCAACCATTTCCTCCTGCGTTAGCTTCACGGATAGCGCTCCAATATTCTGCTTCAGATTTTCAATTTTGGTCGTTCCGGGTATGGGACAAACATCTCGTCCTTGGTGATGAACCCACGCCAATGCTAGTTGTGATGTGGTGCATTTCTTCCTCAATGCCATTTCATTCACCCGCTCATATATGTTTTGAGTATGCTTGAGATTTTCAGGTTGGAACCAAGGTGAATTCTGCAATACAATAAATGATACTTACAATACACAATAATCTAGTCACAAGAATGATTTCTAGATGAATTGATCTTATTCTTTTCTGCTTTCTTTCACAAAATCACCAGGAATCTTTTCAAACAAGAAAATGAGGTTTGGATGAATACTTCAATTTACAGAATCCAAGATGATATGTCCACAGAAATCCGGAAGAAAAAAAGAAAAAAAAAACAGCATTGACGGGAATGAGGATGATAAAAGAACCCAATTTGACTAGACAGGTTCAGTAAGATTACTGCATAGATCATGATAAGGACTAAAAGTCAAATTTCTAGTATCTAACTAAGAAATTTAGAATTCCACGTGATATGGACACCACGGTCTAATGTCCCTAACAGTTATGAGAATAAGCAAACTTATAGTGCACAAACCTTTCGGAAGTCATCCTTCGACAAGTTTTCAGCAATCTTGGAACCTAAGGATAGCCCACGTCCGAGAGGACTGTATGCAACAATGCCAATACCAAGTTCCCTGGAGCATTATGACCAAGCAATTAATTTTTTTTTTCAGGGTGCTTATTGACGAAACCTGACGTAAAGCAGGAAAATGAATAGATAAAGTGAGGCACAAATGACAAACCTGCATGTGGGGACTATTTCTTCCTCCACCTCCCTAGACCACAAGGACCACTCCAGTTGAACAGCTGTTATAGGATGAACTGCATGTGCCCTTCTGATTGTTGAGGCGGAGGCCTCAGACAGACCTATGTATTTGATTTTACCCTCTTCAAACAGTTTCTTGAGTTCGCCCACCTTTCATAACGAAAGCATATGAGAGAGCATGGAAAGGTCAGATAAATTCTTGGTCAAATAAACGTAAACAGTAACGAATAAACAAAAGCAAAAGAAAAGACCTAGAAATAAAGGCAATAATATAGTAGTTAAAGACTGAAGAGAAGGAGCATTGTTGCGTAACTATGCAAGTTTGTGATTCACTTGTCAGCCAATGGATACTTCTAAGCTGCTCTGAGAGCAAAATATAAGAATTATAAGCTCACAAATAGATGGCTTGCACTAAATCTTGGTTAGCTCTCGCATTGATCTGGTTGAGCAAAGGTCCACTTGAATAGTAATTTGCCATACAAGATAAAGGTCGACAGATTTCCATAGAGCCATTGACACCCATCATGCAATTGTGCATCATACCACCACATTTTGGTACTAAACTTTCAGCCCAACGAATCTTAGTCTCCCAAACGCCGATATGGATCAACTTAGAGCAGAAAGAGACGACATGAAGTGCCTGAATGGATCAACATTAAGCTGAAAGACACCACATCTAGTGCCTGAATGGATCAGCATTTGGTACAAGCTATCTATATTCAAACTTGCTTTTAGCTCAAACAATTAGTCAATAGCATGCAATGGCCCTCATTAGTTGAAAGTTCTCAAAGCTGTTGTTTAGATAAAAAGTGCTGAAAGAAGGTCTAGTCTTCAAATAATATACCATCATTTATAAGAGACATATTTGATGTCTATTTATAGGTAGGTAAGGATACTTTGATACTTCTTTTTTGGTCAAACCAAAATGGAAATCCAAGAAAATGAGGATTTTGGATCTAACTTGTCTTGAGTATCTTAAAGCAGCTTTAAACCATTTATGTTCTTTGCCAAGTTCAAAGCCTTATTTAAATTTTAATTTAAGCAGGATTAACCAATGTTAGAATCAATTTCAAATACCTTCTTAAGAAGATGAAGGAAAAGGAAATAAAGGAGGCCAAAAACTATTTCTAGAGTTTGGTGGGTGTTTTGGATGATTGCTGCAAAGGACATACAGAAAAGCATGTTAATCCAACGACCCTTACCAAAGAACATTCACTAGCTTGAGTTGCTTATGTGAAACAGGGATGACAAGCCTCTCCGGCAGTGGATTGTGGCAAAGATAGCAAAGGTTACTGGATTTTGGCAATAGCAGAAGCCAAACTGGGACAAATGCACGGGGTCCTACATGTGGCCGCGCAGGGGAAATGTTACTTGTTCCCCAGATTGAATCATAGTGTCGCGTTCCATTTTTCTCTGTCCTTTTCCGAATTCAGATAATAAACATACGTACATGTGAGTATTAAATTAAACTCTTGCTTGGTAATAATAGAGTAAATAACTGTAGGTTGAGTTAACACTTACATGTATCAAATCCAATAAAACAGCGGGAGCAGTATCAAGTTAGTGATCATGTAATATATTTGCAATCTTGCGCATCAACAAACTAATCATAGAGCAAGCATGTCCAGAAATAAGCACAACTTGTGGGAAGTTGAAACGCAAGTATGGAGTCCTACATCATCAATCACATAGAATTTATAGATTTTCTTTTGTTTTTTTGGGTGATCTTTCCATTGTGAGCGAAAATTTTTGAAATGGGCAGGCCTGTAAACAATTAACAGCAACAACGCTGTTTGTTTAAAATCTTTCAGGAGATGTAGAAGATACAGATACTTAAGTGTTGAAGGAAAACTCACACGGCGTTAGCGCTGACAACTTCAACTCTGTATACACAATATGTTGAATATTTTTTTATAAACATAGTACACCAGCAAATATTGAAACTTATTAAGGAAGAGTACGTCTAAAATTGGAATAAGAGATTCATGTTCATGGTTGATATACAACGTTCTGTTAAAATTTTATATTACCATATAAGATGTTCTGTTAAAATTTAACATTCATAATTGATTATAAACTTCGAACCTTAGGTGGGTAACGTGTAATATTATCTTCAAAGCAAAATGCATTGTAGAAAGAATAATGTAATGAGAGGTCAACAATGATAAGCGTCTTTTTTCATCTCACTCTCCCTCCCAAATGCTGTCAGAACAAAAGATAATGTCCGACTTTTTCTCATCAATTAATGTTTGAGATTAATTAAACATTAGATCTGTGATCTATCTAACATGCTTCTTTAGTCAATAATTAATGTTAGATCTATCAAACGGTTACGTCTTTTCGTCTATATATAATTAATGTTTGAAATTAAAGAAACATTGGATCTATCAAACAATACTTCTTTAGTCTATAATTAAATTTAGATCTGTCGAACAATACATCTTTAGTCTATAGTTAATGCTAGAGATTAATTGAACATTACATTATCAAACAATACTTATTAAGTCTATAATTTATGTTAGATCTATGGTGATAATTACTATTTGAGATTAACTTTACGAATAATATCCCAAGGGTAAAAATACCTTTACTATTTTGTCATAATAGCACATGCGTTCTTGGACCATTTCACCGTTTTAGACCCACAATCACATGCACACAGAGACACACAACAAACACTCTGATTTTGCGCTCACACCCAAAAAGATCATGTGACACACTGCACACAAGTTGCATGCACTAACACACAGATGTGATGTGTGTGTCGCGTGTGCGTGTGCTTGCGTCTATGTAGATGCTTGTCTGTGCTGGTGTGTGGAAAATTCAAAGAAGTCATTATCAAGATTGAAATACGTGTACCGAAAGTTTTATGTACAGTTACAAACATAAAAAAAACATTTTTAAAATACGAAACGGTCCATTTCGTAGTTTGTGTCATGAACGCTAATTTTCACATTTTATATACAATTTTTATTTTGTATAAAACACGATTACTTCAGCCCTAAACTCGGAAATTTATTTTAGCGGTATTTATATGACACCACCATAATATGCAAAAAGCAAAGAGTGCAAATTCACAAAATAATTAGTAGCCTAGTGCAATATTAGGAATCTGCACAATATGCTCGTGGACAGAAGTAGTAAAGGATTAGGGAAGACGATAAATAACAGAGCCAAAACGGAGCAACAAACCGTGACTTCGATAGGGACGGTCTTGTCGATGCGGTGAACGTAATACAGATCGATGCAATCAACCTGCAGCCGCTTCAAGCTGGCCTCGCAGGCCGCCCGCACATATTCCGGATCGCCTTGCACCTCCATCTTTTCCCCCACAAATTTCACCCCAAACTTGGTCGCCAGTTCCGCTTTCTCCCTCATCCCTCCCTTGAGTGCCTGCGCGTCGTACCACGCACGATCGAGTTCATACATAATACACACACTAGAGAACGCACAGAAAAACGCGATAACGAGTACCTTGCCGAGCAGGATCTCGTTGGTGTGGGGGCCGTAGACATCGGAGGTGTCCAGGAAGGTGACGCCGGCTTCGATGGCGTGGTGGATGAGCTCGATCATGTCGGGTTCGGGTTTCGGGGAGCCGTAGAAGGCGTTCATGCCCATGCAGCCAAGTCCCTGAGCTGAAACTTCTAGGCCTTGTGAACCCAGCTTCATCCTCCCCACTGTCGCCATGCTTCTTTTGACAATAATACCTGGCGCTATCTCTGGTTATCTGTAGAGCCTTTGGAGCGGTGGTTTCTCGTCGTCAGTTTGAACAAGGGTGTCTAAAGTAAGTGGAGGAAATGATTGTCGTTCTCAACTGGTGATAATGTTAGGCAATGGGTGCTTATCAAGATTAAAAAGGTCAAGTGTTTCATTGGTATTGGTATGTACCAGGTCAGTTTTTTTTTTTTATCTTTTTAAAAAATTATATAAGAAATATGTAGACGTGACGTAGACGTTCAATAGAATAACAACTTTATCTTATAAACATGGTGAGCCACATTAAACATCAACTCAACCCTATCAACAAGACTGACTACCAAAAAAATCACATAGCCTATCTACAAACATCAGGATTGAAACCGAAACTACACCACCACTCCCGATATACAAAAGAGCCATTGCGGGCAGTCTAACTCACTAGACGAGTAGCCAGGTCATGTCGTCCATCTCCAGTTTGCGATACATACATAACATGTGCCGCCTAACTAGCTTTACATTGATTCAAAAAGATCGTGATTACATGCGGGGGGGAATAAATACATCACCAGATGGAGTAACGTATGAAGATTAGGTAAAAAAACAATGTAGAAGTGTGACATGATGAGATAAAATCCAAGTTAGAATCTGAAAATAGCTAAAGAATAGATCGAGATGATATCAATAGCATAAAGAGATCATATGAAAGATCCAAGTAGAGCATGTTTATCTGTATAGATGAGCATGGCAAAGCCTGATTGTTTTGTTGCTCCACCAAATGTCATAGAGATGTAGCAATATATCATTGGTGGCATCGAGTCACACAGACACGGCCTTTGTTGCTACAAAAAATACATTCTTGCTTGCTGTTGAGATTTCCTACGAGACATTTGTTTAGTACGTACAAACAATAACAAGATTAGGGGTACAAGATATATCAGTAAATAGTTCCCGAATATTATATAGGATGCCCAAAGGAGAGAATTGAGCTGCTCGAAAGATCACTTCATTCCTACCCTTCCAACACACCACAAGGTAACCCAAATCCATAAAAAAGCATGTAGCAGTATTTCATGTTTAAACAAAGGCTTCTTCAACCAATATGTCTTATCCAATTACGAACATGAAAGTTAATTCCAATCGGCAAGCCAAACCAAATCGTGTTCAAACCTCTTGACAAAGTATAAGAACAAATGATCAGTCGATTCAGAACCTAGCAAGCAAATTGGGCATACTGCTGTGACTTGACAATGCTTCCTAATCAGTGTCTCTCATAACGGCAAACGTTGACGTAAAAATTGCCAGAGATAGGTAACAATCTTTGCCGAAAATAGAAGTTTCCAAAGTTTGCGCCACATGTTCATTGTGGCTCGCATACCTAGTTTGCCAAACCTTGGCCAAATAAATTATTAACACTGTTCTGATCTTTCAACGCTCGTATCGAGTATGCTGAATTATACCGAGAAATCACCCTCAGACGTAGCAGTCTATTCTTCCAAATCCTCCAAACCATGCTGACTCGGATGGATAGCCAAAATACGTACGATAACATGCATAGGAAACAAATGCTGAAGGATACCTGGATCCTGTACAAATGTCCCTGATCTAAAAAGTTGAGCTGCCACAATTAAAGTCGTTTCAACCGGTCGAAAGGCTATGATCTGATATGGTTGATATCCTAGTACCCAGTAATCATTCCAAATTGATATGTTCGCCATTACCCACTATCCACTGTAGACCCGCTTTTAACAACTGCCGGTCAGTCAAAATACTCCTCCAGACCCATGAGAGATTCTTTTTCTACCGCCTCAGTTGAGTAGGAGATATAGCTTAACACCTTGTCCTCGGCACTTGGATCATTGAATTGACCTTGCAATTGGGGTTAAATTGGAATTGTACCCTAAGAATTGTAGTTTTACTATTTGGGTTTATAATTTAAATTCCAATCTAATATTATGGAACTAGTTTTATATCATACTAGCCCAGTAACGTGAGTCAAACTCGGGTCGATTTGTAAAATGTAGCATAAAGTTTCAAAAAGTGTATTACTGCATACAACGTAACATGAGATAAAAAAGACATTAACAATCTAAAAATTATCTTATTTGGCTATAAAGAATAACCTTTGTACCTAAATTAATCACGACTAACTTAAATAAAATATCAAAAAATGAATTCACATGCATTACTCCCGATTTTCGATTATTAAGCAATATTATTTGTTTGTTTAGGATTCAAGCAATTATTATGAGATATTTGCATAAACATGCGTGTTTATCTGTAATTTCTTTATATTGCAAGTTGAAAGACAAAATATAAATCGCAACACAATGGAGCCGCTTCACTATCACGTAGCCCCTTTGAATTGTAAATGTCATATATGAATGTATTAACTTTAGAGAGATTTTAAGGTGTTACATATGTTCTTGAGGTTATTATAATAATTAAGTAAAATTTTAAAAGGAATAAAGTTGCATTTCAAATTTAACAGGACTTATGTATACACCTTATCACTTCTAAATAAATTATCACTTTTACAAAAATAAATTTTAATAGAACGACCACATAATATCTAATATGTTCGTATATATGTTTTTGTTTAATTCTTATAAGATGCTAGTAATGAGAAAATTCAAGTTGATAAGAGGTATTATCCTTGTTTTAGTTAGGGCTGTATACGAACCGAGTTCGAGCCGAACATGAGTGTGTTCGAGCTCGGTTCGTTTAAGTTTTTGCATGTTCGAGCTCGGCTCGTGTTCGTTAAGAGCCAAAATTTTGATGTTCGAGCTCAGCTCGTGTTCGTGATGGTGAGACTCGGGCTCGGCTCGCTCAACTCGTTTAACATTATACGAGCCGAACTCGAGTTCGAAAATTCAGGCTCGTATTCATGTTCAAGTTCCATTCAAATCCCTAAATTTACTCATAATTCTCAAATCATTCAAACAATCAAACTATAATTAATAAAAAACGATACATAGAAGATCCAAGAAAGAATGCAGAATCAAAAACACGGAAAAAATAAATCTTATTGATTGGCGATCAAGATATAGACAACGGTCAACAAGTTGATGCATTCGAGGTTGCCCTTAGCTTTGAAGAGGCGATGGCTTTGCAGATCTGAAACTTCGTTTTGCGGCTTTGTAACTTTGCAAGTTGAATCCGGCGCCGCAAGTTGAATCCGGCGACGGAGAGATGACGCGGCGAAGACAGGCGATCGACGTGAAGGAGATGGACGGTTGAATCCGGCCGCAAGTTGAATCCGTCTGTGAAGAGAGCGATAGAGAGGGAGGGATGGACATGCCATGTGCGATCTGCGTCTGTGTGTGTCGTGTGTGCCGGCGAGGTACAGGACAGAGAGAGTGCGGCTGGAGTGCGGCTGGGACGGAGAGAGTGCGGCTGGAGTGTGGTTTCTGAATTGTGATATTAGGTTAGGTTAGTTTCACTTTATATAGTTAGGGTTTTTAAGTTTTGGGCTTCTTGGATTGGATTATCTAGGTTGGGCTTTATGTTTATAAGTGGGCTTGGGGTTTTGGGCTGACTTAAAGGCTTGGCCTATAACTTTAAATTTGAATTTATGTGATTTATATAAATGTTAATTTTGTAAATATATTATAATTAATTTATTGTTTATACGAGCTGTTCGCGAACACGTTTGTGAACATTTTAGAGTGTTCATGTTCGGCTCGTTTATTAAACGAGCTCTAAAAACTTGTTCATGTTCTGTTCGTATATTAGACGAACGAACATGAACGAGTTTTATGGCGAACGAACCACGAGCCGTTCGTGAACAGCTCGGTTCATTTACAGCCCTAGTTTTAGTGTATTGAAATTACTTTTCACATCTTTTATGACTATTATTTATCACTAAGTTAAAATTCATATATCTATTATATGCATTTAATGATATTTTCTCATGAATTGCATGTGTTTTATCACAACATTATATGACCTTAATATCAAAATATGTCAGGTTATACATATAATTGTGATCAGCTTGTAAAGGATAATAAATATTATTATATTAGGCTAATATTATAAGGCGAGCGCTAATCAACCACTTTATATTGAGTTTGCACATAAATCACCGCTCATAGTTGTAATCAATTTCATTATAATCAGAATTAGATTTTAATGCTTATAACTTGTCTAAGATTTACCGATTAGTCTTATTTTTCATGAAAATTTAATTAACTATAAATGTAAAAGTCTTTTAAAAAAAGAGTTCGTAAGAGTCCTTAATCGTTAGTTTTGTAGAATTCCATGGATATATTTTTGCATCTTAATTATTTTAAATGTTCTAATACACAGTAATTAAGAATTATTTGATTTAAATTCTACCATTATTTTCAAATACATATGTCATTTCTTTTCATAATCTCATATATATGATATAGCCACTTTGTTAATTGTGCAATTTTATGAATGCAAAAATTATCCTATAATTTGATTATTGAACTTACATTCTATGTAGATAATTTTTGCAATGATTATGTTATGCGTAAGTATATATATATTTATTAAATTACAATAAACATAATTAACTGTAAAAGATTTTTTTTTCCTTCTAAATCTCATATGTTATTTTTGTTTTTCAGATACATGATTTTTTATTTTCTTATGAGAGCGTTAGTTTTAAGGACGTGATAGTTAAAATTAAATTTATATAAACTTTAGAATTAATTTTTAAATTATATAAGGCTTCCTGATAGAACCCTCATATAGTTCTTCCAAAATCAAATAAACTTAAAAATAGGGATCACGTCCAAAATAATGCATATCTTTGGATATATTAACTAGTTTAGTATATAATATTAGATCATTTTCAACTATCAGATTTACGAATAAGCTTTATCATTACTGTAACTTTAACTAACAATTATTATACAGTTATTTGTTGGTCATGCGCTCCCATCCAAAAAATACCGTCAATTTTTTATTTTTACCAAAATGATTCTAAAAGCTATATATTATATTGATAAATCTTTATATCAATTATGGTAAGCATATACTAAAATAAAATAGATATGAATCAACTGCTACGTTATTTTTATTGTTTTAATATTAAATTTTTTTCAATAATATCATTTTTTCTCTTCTAAATCTAATATGTTATTTTTTATTTTTTAGATATATGAATTTTAGATTCATATTATAGAGTAGTTTTAAGGGAAACAATAATAAAAATTATGTCCTAATAAGTTTGTTCATTAATTAGTTAGAGAATTAGGATATTTAGAATTAGTTTTATTACATAGTGCTTATTGATATGGAAATCAACTTATTAAGAAATAAGGAACCCATCCAAGATAATATTTGAAACCTTTAGAGGCATTATAATGTTTAAAATTTTATTTCACTTTGAAAACATAACGCGATTACATACCATATTTTTACATCTTGAAGGTTTAAATATTCTCAAATGCAATAATTAAGAATTATTTGATTTAATTAGACCTTATTTCAAAATCTCGTATATACTTAATTGTAACGCCCTGAATTTAATTACGGAGCATTAATGCCAGATAAACAGAGATCAGATAAAATCCTAAAATTATCAGAAGTCTCCAAAAGGGTAAATCAGAGCATATACTAATAATTCTTAAAATACATTAATATCTGACATAGGGGCTCAAAGTTTTTATACAATCCAAATATTTCTCCAACACAGAGTTTCAAAACAAGACCTAAGTAATACTATGTTATCTCAATTGTTACACTTAAATGTCAACCCTAACTCTAAAATAAGGCAGCTAACCCTTGGTCACGCAACTAGCCCTTTAAATTCAAAATCCCACCTACTAATCACCACAAAAATATCTGAGAAACAAAATTTCAAAAGCACAAAATTTTTTCAGTGGAACGGATAATCAAACCAGATTTCGACTGTCAAAACATATCTAAATACAAAGACAGACATAAATGTTTCAACGGAACGAACATCAAACCAAATTTCAAATGTCAAATTATATCTGAAAGAAAATATTTCAAAAGCACACCAGTTTTGATTGACAATGGTCAGACCAAATATCAAATGTCAAAATATATCTGAGTACGGAGACAGACACTAGAGAGCCATTCAGAAAGTGGTCACATACGTCATTCCTGACATATGAGGCCGGTTTAGAAAGTAAGATCGAGATCTCTAGCTTAACTTCCCTGAGCTAGCCCATTTTTTAATCCACGTGGATAAGTTAGAAATAAGTCACACACACTGTGACATGACTCAGAAAGTCACAAAAACAAAAATCTTAAGATAACCATTATCAAATACCGAACATGTCAAACAATATCCAAAGTTTACGAAATAATGATAACCATTAATCACTTAAACAACGATATCAATATGGAAAATTCTGAGGTCAAACAAATTTCAACGAAAATCGAATTTCACAAGTCATAGCATTGAAAAACATATTACCCATAATGAAGCTCAAAACAAAAGGAGAAGAAGAATCGCTTCACTTCATTTGAAGAAGTTCGGATTTCAAAAAGAAACTAATGACTTACATGAGCGATTGGTCCATCGCTAATTCGAATTTCTAAAGTAAACCCTTATCTTTGTCAAGCTTTTAAGAAATATCAATCCTTAAGCTCCACCTTAGAGCTTCCGAACTTCCCAAGCCTTCTATCTTTCTCTCTCTTCACCACAAGGGAAAAAGGAATAGAGAACCCCCCAAAGCTAATTAAAACTTTTAATTTGACTTGATTTTTTTTTTTTGGCATTCGACCGAAAATGAGTTTTCTGTCGAATTAAAACTTTTACTTCGACCGAAAATTTTAGTAGCTCAATACGCACAAAAAAATCTTTTCATTCGACCGAAAACTTTAGAAAGTCGCTCTACAAGATTTAAATACTTTCCATTCAAAGCAAAATATTTTTATTCAAAACAAACCCATTTTCATTTGAAGCAAAACCATTTTCTTTCGACCGAATATTTCAAAAATCAAAAACTTTATCATCAATAAGTTTTGATTCGAATGAAACCATTATCATTCGACCGAAAATTTCAGAAACAATCCGAATTCATTTTCTTAATTTTAGCAAAAGACCAAAAACTTATTTATTCAAAAATACTAATTTCTCCCAAGAAAAAGAAAATTTTTCGGGCTATTACACTTAATAGTCACTTTATTGACCGTGCGGGCTTATTAAAGTAACAAATTGTTCATAATTTAATTATTCATTTATATAGTATTTAGATATTTTTTGTAATGGTTATGTTATATGTAAATACATAACATTTATTGAATTATAATAACCTTATATTAACTGTAACATAATTTTGTTTTTTAAATCTCATATGTTATTTTATTTTTCAGATATATGATTTTTTATCTTCTAATAAAAGAGTTAGTTTTAAGAAGAAGATAGTCAAAATCAAATCCTAAAAAATTAGCATATTTAGAGTTTTAGAATTAATTTTTAGATTATATAAGGCTTCGATTCGTAATATAGCTATCATATAGTTCTTGCAAAATCAAATGAACTTAAAAATTAAAAATCACATCCAAAATCATATTTGCACACATTTAGATAAACTGGCATGTTTAGTATATAAGTGTAAATCATTTTTAACTATCAGATTTATGATAATTTTTATCAACGTTATAATTTTAATAACGATAAGATCATTTATTTGTTGCATGGTCTCACCCGAAAAATAAAGTCAATTTTTAGTTTATGAAACGATTATAAAAGCTATATTATTTATTCATAAATCTTTACATGGATTACGATGATGTAATGTTTTTTTTCTCTCTTTTAAATCTAATATGTTATTCTTGTCTTTTAGATATATGAATTTTTATATTCATATCAGATAATGATTTTAAGGATACAATAATTAAATTAAGTCCTAATAAGTTATATAAGGATTATTGATATGTAAGTAACTTATCAAGATATAATGACCCTATCCAAAATATTATCTAAGGCCTTTGGAGATACTTAAAATGTTCACAATTCTATTTCACATTGACGTGTGGAATAAAGAAGTTATATGTGCTGATGACGTGTAACGCGAAGAAGCTATAGCTTTCCTTATTTTATATATATATATATATATATATATGGCTCATTCCCAATGCTTAACTGTTTTGCTAAAAATTATAATTTCAAGACCGACCATCACTATCCACTGTCGACCACTGCTAGGTAAGTCGGTGGTTGTCATCGATGGTGACAACTGGCGATGGACTGTGGTGCAAAGGTAGGGGTGGCGGCTGGTGGTGGTGGTTATTTAATAGAGTAACCAATAAACTATGAGTTTTTATGTAAATGGATTTTGAAAGCCCAATCCATAATAGCCCACTATAATATTGAACCATCCCATCCTAGCCCTTTTGTAATTAAGTGGGTTGGGTTGGGTTGGGTAAAAGTCCGTATTTTCTTGGGTTGGGTTAGATTGGTTAAAACACCTATAAAAACCCAACTCAACTTGCAGCCAGGCCACTTCATTGTTATCCATTGTTGACCTACCTCCAGTTGCGGCCTCCTTTAACGTCGGAGTTGCAAAAATAAAAAAAAGGAAGTATCTAACCAAACGTCATCACATTTGATGGCATATATAATCAACAAAACTTGAATTCTTTTTCTAGTCTAATTTATTAAAAACTAAAATTCAATTTTGATTCTCGTTATAACTCTACAATCCAATCGGAGCCTAAGTAGAGCAAGAGTCTGCAATGGATTCGACAAGATGTTGACTTTGAAGGATGTTCTACTTGTTTTCTGGATTAGGAAGAATCTTGTGTCTATTGTTACTTTTCTTAATAAGTTTGATTTTGTTTGAGGCAGATAGCGTTATTCTTTCTAAGGGTGAGAACTAAGTTGGGAAGGGCTATGCAAACAATCGCTCGTACAAGCTTCTACGAAATAGCTCTACATTATTTACTTGCATTGTTGCTTTCTTTTTTATATATATAGTTAGCATTTAAGACTAGGATATGCTAACTATAAAAGCATGCGATGTAGGTGATACTTCATCTAATATATAAAATGCTCAGTTTGCATTAAACAAAGATTGCCAATAAACCTTTAAAAAGGTTGATAGGAGAGTTCGTACAATATTCAGATTTAAGTCAAAAGGAAGATTGTCTAACTAGGAGTGGTGAAAGATGATTTTTTAGATGATTTTTCATGTTATGCTTTTCAATCTAAGGATTAAGGACGAGGCTTTGGATAAATTTATATTTTATCAAGTAGATAGATTTTTAACTAGATTGAATGACTAAAATCATATGATTGGATAGGGAGGTGAATACGTGTCCTCTCATGATCTATTTAAAACTTGAAACTATTAGTCACCAAACAAGTACTCTTTCTTCTGGTCCTCAATATAATGGCATGGCCGAGAGGAAGGGGTTTACAAGAAATGGTTAATATATTATTGTTCAACTATGAATTGCCTAAGAACTTGTAGGGGAAGGACTTATGACTGCTTTTTACATAATTACGCATATGCCCTACAAAGTAACTAAGGTCTAACCCTATGAACTTTGATGAAAGAGAAAACCTTGCCGAAGCGTAGAGCATTAGCTAAGCTCATAGATCCTAAGAGACTCGTATCGAGGGAAAACGCACTTGAATGTGTCATTATTGGCTCTGCCCAACATAGCAAGGCATAAAGATTTGATAGCAAAAATATTATTTTGGATTCTCTAGGACACGAAAATGTATAAACATAAACATTGAGGTCTAGTTGAAGTTCGACCCACTCCAGAAATGGAAAATGGTGGTGAATTTAGAAGATGTAAGAAACAAAGAATAGAAGAAGTCTTATGGTCTAGAGTTCTATCAATTTCTAATTGACAGTGATAAAAATGGAACTTATATCCGTTTCTTTATAACGTCAATCATGATCCTTTGACTCGCATAGTTTCTCGAGATTCTGCCATATGTCAAGAAGCTATGAACGACAACATGGATGCTATTATGTTGAACAAACTTGGGATTTGACTCATTTTCCCCCAGGGTTTAAATGAATAGGATGCAAATAGATGTTTCAGTGAAAGCTTAAGCCCAAAGAATCCATTGAGAAATACTGACTTGTGGCCAAGGGTTTCAAATAAAGGGAAAAGATTGACTTTTTTAACACGTGCTGTCCTTGCTAGAATTAGCAATATAAGATGATTGTTTGCCTTATTGTCAATTAACAAGGTGGTTATATACAAAATGGATATCAAGATTGTTTCCTGAACATTGTTTAAGGAGGAGGTCTACGTGGAATAGCTAGAAGGTCTTGTATCTGAAAGGCTAAGAAAATAAGGTTCGTAAGCTTATCAAATCTTTGCATGGCCTAAAACATGCTCCTAAGCACTCGCATGAAAACTTGACAAAGTAGTTGTATCACATGGATTTAGTGTAAAAGTGTGTAATAAATGATTTATTGTAAGTTTGAACGTGAAGGTGGTGCTTTATGTTGATGTATGCTAATATTTGAAATAGATAAATATTGTGTTAAAACAAAGTCATTTATGTCCTCATCTTTTAATATGAAGGATATGGTGGAAGCCAATGTCATTTTAGAAATAAAAATAATTAGATCCTCCTATCCTATTTCATAACGACAGTCTCATTATACTGAGAAAATGTTATTAATAATAATAATAATAATAATAATAATAATAATAATAACATGGTGATAGTACCCTAGTCTCTACCTCGTATGACTATTCTATCAAGTTAGAGGCAAACGGATTGGCAATGTGTTTCACAAGTAGACTATTCTAGTGTAATTGGCCATTTGATATATCTTATGTAGTGTACTTCGCCAGGTATCGCCTTTGCAGTTCGTATTTTTTGTTAGTTTATTCATAAAAGAATAAGACCATTAGAATGCGGTGTTTAGAATATTTAAGTACCTTAAGGGCACTAAAATTTGCATTATCTACGAGTAATTTATTATTGTATTAATAGGGTACGCAAATGCAAACCAGATTATAGATTCTCATGAAAAAAAGTCAACAAGAGGTAGGATACTTACCATGGGTGGAGGTGGAATTTCTTAGAGTTCTAAAACCAAATTCTAATTTCACATTCTACCATGGAGTTTGACTTTATTGCTCTCGCAATAGAAATAAAGGAAGCCGAATGACCTAGAACCTCCTCAAAGAGATTTGTTTTATGGCCCAAGTCAATGCATGCTATCTCGATGTCGTGTGATCACGACGAATCATTAACTGGGGCAAGTAGGTATGGAATGGGAAGTGGAGACATTTAAGTCTAAGGAAAAATTATGTTAGTAAACAACTTAGTGAAGGAGTTGTCACAATCAGGCGTTAATTTTAGGCCTGTCAAACTTTGGCCTTCAAATGTTAGTACATTTCTGAACCAACGGCCCTTCTGCCACCCCAAGCCCATCTCATCCTGTAGCCCAACCAATCCCGCAGCTGGGCCTTACAGGCCTTTCTATGGAAAATAACACCACTTTACCTGAATTAATTCCATGCCATACCTACCCTAGGTGTGAATGTGAACACCCATCTGTCCTCTCTCGACTAATTGCTCCAAGCCCACTTCATTGTCCAACACCACACAAGATTTCAAACACTAAGCCCATGCCACACATCCACTCTCTCTCACCCTCCTCCTAAATTCCCTGCACTGCCATCTAATGTACCCCTAGCCGATTTCCTACCAACTGAAATGTGACCTTATTCTCTCGACCCAACCTAGCTCCTCGCACCCTCATGCTCTGTGATCGGAATAACCTCGAATATTACTGTCTCACATCTGCAATCACCTTCTGCTGACCATACTGTTCGGCAATCGGGCATTCAATTCACAGCTCTGGAGTTTGAAGATGATAGTACTGAGGAAGATGAAAAGAAAGGAAAGGACGACGATAATGTAAAAGGAATACCAGTGAATTCCACAACCCCTCACACATTGATGGGTCCTCTGTAATTACATGATCAGAGCTTAAATACCACTCCTCTATGCTCCAAAAGAGACTGCTCTGATATAATGGAAGCTGCGACGGAACTTCAGGATCTGAATGCCACAAAACTCATCACAACGAGGACAATAACAACACTCAGGATCTTTCAGGTGCAATTTCACTCCCAACTACCACATTAATTCAAAATTTTGCTCATTACTGAAATGTTTCTCTCAGCAAGCATGATTATTTGTATACGACTAGTTCCCTGTTTCATATCTGTATATTCAACAAAGAATAAAAAGGGAAGCATAAAGTATTCAGAAGTGCAAGGGACACCGGATGGAGTTGAAAAATTAGGGAAAAAACAGTGTATAAAACGTTTACCTTTTAATACCAAAAGAAAATTGGTCGATGAAGAAATTACGATCGGAAATAAGAAAAAAAAATGCCAAGATTGTGGCTATGAAGACTCTATGTCATGCCCCCGACCCGGAGGCAGACCTTCATATGCTATTTCAAAATATCCAGCTTACGAGAAACATAATACCCAAAGCATCTTACCAAATATATGACCTCAAAGAGATAATCAGAGCTCTAAATCATATCTGAAAGCAAAGACATTCAAGTTCCTCATCAACGTCTAATAATTGCAGTAGAAGTTTGATAACAATAATCATTTTCCAACTATTAGGGTACCAAAAGTCACTAAATTAAAAACTATTACATGGTTCTTATTGCAAAAGCTACTAAGAGACTTATCAATTCAAGTTCAACTCCAAGCTTAAGCATAATGCTATTAACTCCTCTAAGCCATCTCAGCTTAATTATCTGAAATGGGGAGAGAAAGGGGGGTGAGCACAAAGCCTAGCAAAAATCACACAACACACCCACGGAATACAACACAGGTATTCAATAACATGTAACTGAGTCAAAACGAAACATATCAAAATGAAGTGCTTAGACGAAAAATAATCTTAGCACAACAAATCTCATTTCGGGATATTAACCCATATCAAAGATCAAATCAAAGTCAAAGTGTCACATTCGAATAATTGAACCAATAATCGAATACGATACAATCACGTAATACACGACTGTAAAGCACGTTAACCTAAGTACGTGAAGGTTTTAAGTTCAAAGTTTGCATACCGGTTGCAATAGCCATATCATGTCATGGCATCACGTTAACCTAAGCAAGTGAAGATTCTAACATTAGTTCATTTCAAAGAGAGTCCGATGGACATCAAAGTATCTCAAAAGCATCGAACTCACGAAGTATCAAAACTTAGAATTTCAAAAATAATGACTAAACGATTCAGAAAATACTCGATATTAGACTCAAATCAAAGAGGAAAAAAAATTCAATGAAATTTGGAACGCTTCAATAAAAGTTCGTATGCATTTGAACTTTAGAAATATATAAAATGAATGTAAAAAGGGAAGGAACAATGTCAAGGACTAAAGCCTCGACACGTGGGCATGTACCAGTAGCATGAACCCATGCAAGAAAATAACAAGTCAGATTAGTTTTCAAAGATTCTTACCCATAATTGCAATGCAGAGAAAGTAAACAAAAGGATGATGACAAATAAAAGCAAGATGACGTAGGAGTTAAAAGAATGCGGCAGAATGAATTCTCTAACACGATTTTCAAGAACGGCTGATTTGAAATAGCATTCAATTGGATTCATGAAACGTATATATCAAACGTGTTCCGAATCGGTACTATGCAATTTTGCAATGATGTACAGGCAGTATTAATACCAGACAATAATCAATTTAAAGGAAGCGGATGCAATATGCGAAACCCTTACCTCAAATCTACGTAATAATCTTCACCAAATTGCGTAAGCTTCCGAAAATCTCAAAATCTAAATATTGTAACTAGCCCACTTACGTTAAAATCTTAACAAGCCCAATTCTAATGTGATCTAATTTATCCTTATAATCAAAAGTGGGTTCAAGATTATTACCAATTGTACGTAGAAAATTGCAATCCCTCCAAAACCCTAGTTTTCCCCTTCTGCTATTTCTGTGTAAGGCAAAATTGAATATGTTGTAAATACACTTGGCTAGTCCTTATAAGTCTCTAAGTTTGGTAAACAATTAAAAGACCCCTAAATATTCATTACTTATTTCAAAATATCCCAAAAATAATTAAATTTGCAAAGATGTCCTAAACATAACAATAATTTAATTACTAGTTATTTAGGGTCTTACATCCTTCCCTACTTATTAAAAAATTTAGTCCTCGAAATTTACGTACCTCAAGTTATCGAATAGGAATGGATACTTCTTTCTCATAGACTCCTCGTGATCGAGTTGCCACGTGGCCTCCTCCACTGCATGGTTCCTCCAAAGTACTTTTACCAAAGGTATAATCTTTGTACACAAAATCTGATCTCGCTTGCCCAAAATCACGATGGGCTGTTCCTCCACTGATTAGTCTTCACGAATAAGTGAAGGCTCGTACTCCACAACATGGGATGAGTCGTACACATACTTTCTCAAAACAGACACATGAAAGACATTATGCACACGAGACATATTTGGCAGCAAGGCAACATGATAGGCAACAGGGCCAACTCTATCCAAAACCTCATAAGGTCCAACATATCTAGGAGTCAACTTTCCCTTTTTCCAAACCTCATCAAGCCCTTCCATGGAAAAACTCGCAAGAAGACATGATCACCAACCTTGAACTCTAAATCATGACGGCGATTGTTGGCATAGCTTCTCTGGCGACTCTGCATGGCACGCATACGATCCTTAATTAATTGTATCTTGTCTGAAGTATCTTGAACAACCTCGGGTCCCAATAAGCTTCGCACACCCACCTCGTACCAACATGTAGGTGATCGGCACCTACGTCCATCCAAAGCCTCGAATGTAGCCATATCAATACTTTCCTGATAACTATTGTTATAGGCAAATTCAATCAAAGGCAAATGCTCATCCCAATTACCTTGAAGATCTAACGAACAAGCACGTAACATATCCTCCAGGATCTGAATAATACGCTTAGACTGACCATCTGTCTATGGATGAAAAGTCGTACTGAACTCCAAACGAGTGCCTAAAGCCTTGTGCAGACTAGTCTAAAAATGAGATGTGAAATGTGGGTCTCTGTCAGATACAATAGATACTGGCACCCCTTGTAGCCTAATTATCTCCTAAATATGTAGCTTAGCCAACCTCTCCGTGGTATAGTTGGCACAAATACTAAGGAAGTGTGCGGATTTGGTCAAACAATCAACAATAACCCAAACTGCATCATGCTTACATGAGGTCCTCGGTAAGCCAACTACAAAGTCCATGGTCACATGTTCCCGCTTCCACTGAGGAACCTCTAGTGACTGTAACTTGCCTGCAGGTCGCTGATGTTCGGCCTTAACCCATTGACAAACCATACACCTCGATACAAAATCTGCAATCTCCCTCTTCATACCACTCCACCAAAAGTTCTCACAAAGATCTCTGTACATCTTGGTACTACCAGGATGTACAGCAAAACCTGAACCATGAGCTGACTTCAATAACTCTGCCCTCAAATCTGAAACTGCTGGGACACATAACCTTGATCCCATTCTTAAGGTACCATCATCCTCGAGATGAAATTAAGGTTGATTGCCAACCTTCACATCCTCTACAATACTAACCAAGTCTAGGTCACTCATCTGAGAAGACTTGATTCTCTCAATAATAGAAGGCTCGGTATGCAAATATGCCAACTGTCCATCTGAACCACTAATTCGGATCTCTAACTCCAAACTCTCTTACTCCACTATCAACTATGGCTGATGAGTGATCAAAGCTGCTAAGTTACCCGAACTCTTTCTACTTAATGCGTCAGCCACTATGTTAGCCTTACCTGGATGATAATGGATCTTGAAATCATAATCATTCAGTAACTCAAGCCAATGACGCTGCCTCATATTCAGCTCCTGTGTGAACAGATATTTAAGGCTCTTGTGATCCGTATAGATCTCACACGTTTCACCATAAAAGTAATACCTCCAAATCTTAAGTGCAAACACAACTGCGGCTAGCTCTAAGTCATGAGTAGGGTAGTTCCTTTCATAATTTTTCAACTAGCGTGAAGCATATGCAATAACCTTTCCATGTTGCATAAAAACACAACCTAATCCCTTCAAAGAGGCATCACTATAAATAACGAAACCACCTGAACCAGAAGGTAGCACCAAAATTGGTGCTGAAACCAACCGGTTCTTCAACTCCCAAAAACTATTCTCACAGGCCTTTGACCAAATAAACTTAACTCCTTTTTGAGTCAACTGAGTCGTAGGGCTAGCAATGCTTGAGAATCCCTCAACAAAACGATGATAATACCCAGCTAATCCCAGAAAGCTACAAACCTCTGTCACAGAAGTCGGTTTACTCCAAGTCACCACGGCCTCGATTTTCGATGGATCTACAAAAATTCCATCCTTTGTCACTACATGACCCAAAAAAGACACTTGTTCTAGCCAAAATTCACACTTCTTGAATTTTGCATAGAGCTTCTGATTTCTTAGTATCTGTAAAACTTGTCTCAACTGTTGCCCATGTTCTTCCCGGCTTCTTGAATAAATAAGGATATCATCAATAAAAACGGTCACGAATTGATCAAGGAATCGTTTGAATACCCTGTTGATCAAATCCATAAACGCAGCAGGGGCATTAGTTAAACCAAATGGCATGACAAGAAACTCATAATGCCCATACCTCGTTCTAAAAGCAGTTTTAGGGATATCCTCTTTCTTGATCTTTATTGGTGGTAACCAGATCTAAGATTAATCTTTGAAAAGAATTGGGCTCCCTGCAATTGATCAGACAAGTCATCTATCCTTGGTAAAAGATCTTTATTCCTCACAGTGATGGAATTTAACTCCCTGTAATCAATACACATTCTCATAGACCCACACATTCTCATAGACCCATCCTTCCTCTTAATAAATAACACAAGTGCACCTCAAGGAGAAACACTTGGATGAATAAAACCCATATCTAACAGATCTTGAAGCTGAACCTTAAGCTCTTTTAGCTCCGTTGGAGCCATACGATACAGGGCCTTAGAAATAGAAGCTGACCTTGGAATAATATCGACAGAGAATTCTATCTCTCTATCTGGAGGAAGCCCTGGGAGATCTTTCGGGAAAACATCTGCAAATTCCTTCACAACAAGAATACTATTTAAATCCCCACTAGACAAACGTGTATCATAAACATGGGCTAAGAATCCCATGTAACCCTCCTAAGAAGCCTTTTAGCTGTTAATGCTGATATAGTGTAAGGAGGTGCAACAGGTCTAGAACACTGACATACAAACTCAGGTAGACTGGGAATGCAAAACACTAATTGTTTCAAGTAGCAATCAACTCTGGCATGATAGGTAGCCAACCAGTCCATGCCCAAAATCACATCAAAATCATGCATCTCTAACGGTATAAGGTCTATAGGTAGATCCCTATCACCAACTCGCACATTGCAAGATCTATAAACTGATGAGGCATCAAAAGAAACTCCGACTGGAGTACTGACAGAAATCCCACTACCTAGGGATTGTAACTCAGTATCAAGCTGACGAGCAAAAGATGTAGAGACATACGAAAACGTGGAACCAGGGTCAATTAAACAATAGCCTCTAGATGAACATATGCAAAATGTACCTGTCACTACATTGTTAGATGTAGTGGCATCCTTCTCTGTCAAGGCATAAGCTCGAGCCCGAGTAGTTGTGGCCTGTTAGTTCCTGGCAATCAGTTCTGCTGTCCCCTACCCTGAATAAATTGGGGCTTGAGCGGCTGAGGGCAATCTCGGATCCGGTGTCCTTACTGCTGGCAGTTAAAGCATGCACCACTCTCTCAATAACAAACACCACTATGGTTCTTCCCACAAGTTTTGCAAGCTACTGTTGGCTTCTGAGTATTCTGAGCAGGTTCCTTGATAGCCAAGTTGTTGTTCCTCCTCTTAGGTTGCTGAACCACATCCTTGCCCTTGGAGCTACTCTCTTCTCTTCCTCTTTTCTGCCTCTGATCCCTGTAATACTTGCGCCCGGCCTCGACATCTTTCTCTACACTCTGAGCCTTATCCAGGACCTGGCCATACGTGTCTAAAGTCACAGCTGTCAAGAACTTTTGGATGCCATATTTTAGTCCATTCTTAAACCTTGTTGCACGTCTCTCCTCAGTATCTATAACATGTGTTGCAAACCTCGACATCCTGGAAAATCTGGCCTCATAGTCCTTGACAGTTTCATCCTCTCCTTGTTCCAGTTTCAAAAAAACTCTTCTACCATATCATCCTTCACTTTTCTGGGGAAATATTTGTCAAGAAATATCTCCTGGAAACGATCACAAGTTAATGCCTGCTCCTCCTCTGTAGTTAGAGTTCTCTTGACCATCTTCCACCACTGGTTAGCCTCGTACTCCAACTGGTATACCGCGAGGTCCACTTTTTGACAATCAGTGATGTTTAGAAGCTTAAACCTCTTCTCTAAATTACTCAACCAAGCCTCTGCATCCTCTGGCTTGTCTGCACCAACAAATGTTGGACAATTTAGGCGATTAAATGCCTTGATGGTATCAGCAATTAACGGAGCTGGAGGGGGGTTTGCTCTTGGGTTGCCATCGGCAACGTCATTACCAATGACAACATTACCCCTGCAATCTCCTCTACTACCACCTCTAGCTGGACGCGGCGGCATAATTCCTCAGATAGAGAACAACTATAAGATTGCAACTCTAGTACAAACGCTGCAATCAGAGTATGCAAAAGGTAGACTTTTTCTAAACTATATCTCAAACGTCATAAGATTTATCTCAAATCATTAAAAGCTAAAGTCTAAGAGTCTACAGAATCTTAAACCTATGCTCTGATACCAAATGTCACGTCCCCGACCCAGAGGCGGACCTTCATATACTATTTCAAATTTGACCTCAAAGAGGTAATCAAAGCTTTAAATCATATCTGAAGTCAAAGGCATTCAAGTTCCTCATCAACGTCTAATAATTACAGCAGAAGTTTGATTACAATAATCATTTCCCAACCATTGGGATACCAAAAGTCACAAAATTAAAAACTATTATATGGTTCTTATTGCAAAAGCTACTAAGAGAGTTATCAATTAAAGTTCAACTCCAAGCTTAAGCATAATGCTATTAACTCCTCTAAGCCGTCTCAGCTTAATTACCTGAAATGGGGAGAGAAAGGGGGGTGAGCACAAAGCCCAGCAAAGATCACACAACCCACGGAATACAACGCAGATATTCAATAACATGTAGTTGAGTCAAAACAAAACATATCAAAACCAGGTGCATAGACAAAAAATAATCTTATCACGACAAATCTCATTTCGGGATATTAACCCATATCAAATATCAAATCAAAGTCAAAGTGTCACATTCGAATAATTGAACTAACAATCAAATACAATACAATCACGTAATAGGTGACTGTAAAGCATGTTAACCTAAGTACGTGAAGGTTCTAAGTTCAAAGTTTGTATACCGGTAGCAATAGCCATATCATGTCATGGCATCACGTTAACCTAAGCACGTGAAGGTTCTAACATTAGTTCAATTCAAAGGGAGTCCAATGGACATCAAAGTGTCTCAAAAGCATCGAACCCACAAAGTATCAAAACTTAGAATTTCAAAAAGAATGACTAAACGATTTCAAAAAATACTCGATATCAGACTCAAATCGAAGAGGAAAAAAAAAGCGAATTCAATGAAATTTGGAACGCTTCAATAAATGTTCGTATGCATTTGAACTTCAGAAATATATAAAATGAATGTAAAAGGGAAAGGAACAATGTCAGGGACTAAAGCCTTGACACGTGGGCATGTACCAGTAGCATGAACCCATGTAAGAAAATAACAAGTCAGATTAGTTTTCAATGATTCTTACCCATAATTGCAATGCAGAGAAAGTAAACAAAAGGATCATGACAAATAAAAACAAGATGACGTGGGATTTAAAAGAATGTGGCAGAATGCATTCTCTAACACGATTTTCAAGAACGGCTGATTTGAAATAGCATTCAATTCGATTCATGAAACGTATCTTAAACGATGTTCAAAAGTGTTCTGAATCGGTACTATGCAATTTTGCAATTATGTACAGGCAGTATTAATCCCGGACAATAATCAATTCAAAGGAAGCAGATGCAGTATGCAAAACCCTTACCTCAAATCTACGCAATAATCTTCACCAAATTGCGTAAGCTTCTCAAAATCGCAAAACCTAAATATTGTAATTAGTCCACTTATGTTAAAATCTTAACAAGCACAATTCTAATGTGATCTAATTCATCCTTATAATCAAAAGTGGGTTCAAGATTCTTACCAATTATACATAGAAAATTGCAATCTCTCCAAAACCCTAGTTTTCCCCTTCTACTATTTCTCTGTAAGGCAAAATTGAATATGTCGATCAATAAACTTGGCTAGTCCTTATAAGTCTCTAAGTTTGGTAAATAATTAAAAGACCCTTAAATATTCATTACTTATTTCAAAATACCCCAAAAATAATTATATTTGCAAAGATGCCCTAAACATAACAATAATTTTACTAGTTATTTGGGGTCTTACACTCTCCCAACCCTCTTTGCTACTGGGCTGTCCATTATTCACTATCGATAGCCGGATATCGGACTAAACCTATCAAACGCCGAAGAACGTGTCTGCCGGCATTGGGGAGAAGCGCTCGTCATGCACTGGGCCTACCCTTTCTAGGGATTGGAAAACTTCTAACTTTGTAGAGGTGGATGAAAACGACTTATCAGAACTCTCCTACAAGGATGTGGCAATTTTATTTCCTAATGGCATCACACTGCTTTTTGAAAAAAGACTGTGTAGGGTTTTCAGGTGTTTTCCCTGAGCAAGCCTTTTGCTTTCAATAAGAATAATTAGCTGAAACTGTTGAGGGTTAGGCAGTGCCCTCATAGTTCGTGCAGCTCAGAAATTAGCCCGGATCCACAAGCCGCAAGTATATCTTTATACAAGAAATGAAAGTACATATTAACCAAGTCTCCCTATTGTTCCTCAAATTGGGGTATATATCTTCCACTGGAACTGACACGACAGGTATACTAGGTACAAAAGGAGGCTGTGGGTAGGATGGACTACGGAAATTACTTGGTCTATCCTAGTTGTCCATAAGCAGATCATCCTAGTAGAATTCAGGATTGGGAATTCTTCTCCGTTTATGGACAACCTAATCTGACGAAAAGAAAAGCTGCGTGGAATAGAATATCTAGTGCCATAGCTGGGATCTCCTTACCTTTAATGCTGATTGGCGATTTCGTTCTAACACCTGTGGATAAATGTGGCGCATATTACCTATCCATTCTGAGCCACATCTTCCTGGTGAATTTCCTGCAAGCAGATCACCTAACTAATATCAAGTGGGTGGGACCACTGTTTACAGGGACAAATAATAGAACGAGATGGCTTGTACATATGAACGACCGAAGCGTTTCAAAGCTATGTGGCTCAAGCATCCACAAGGACAAGAAATTATCAAGTTTTGCATTGTCCAATTTTATCCCTGGATCCGCCCAATGTTATGGCATGGAGAAAAATCATGATGACTGTAATTGCATTGTGGAATAAAGAACAATTTGGAAATATTGAAGCTTAGATTTTGAATACCAAGCCCAAATTTTGCATTTTCAATCCCTGCTACCTGATTAGGATGCATACTTATTGGAAGAGAATGTAAGATAACAGCTAATCTGGCTCCTTGAGTGTGAAGAATTACCTTGGGTCAAAAATTGAGGATTAAATGGCTGTAACTTGGGAACTGTAATACAAAATTTCTCCATACTTCTCCTCTAATGATCAGATGGCAAACAAATACAATCACTAGTGTACAGGATGCGAATGGTCGGATGTTGGACTCATATCTGTCAATCTCTAGTTGTCTTGTCAATTACTTCAAACTAATTTTTTGTCCCAACCGTTCATCTGGGACCCCACCCCCATTACGGCAAAGCTTGTCCTCCTTAGAAGACTTCTCCCCTGTTAAAATGCATGGCCAGATAGACATTTCACAGTTGCTAAAGTTAAAAAAAAGCCATGTTTGATATTCATCCTCTAAAAGCACCAGGTCCGGATGGAATTCCCACAATAATTTACCAACAATATTGGAACTTTATGGCAAGACCCATCACAACGGTAGTCTTATCTTTTCTTCGGTCATGACATAAGCTAACCGAGGTAAATAATTCGTTTACTGTTCACATTCCCAAAGTCTCCACACCAAATTGCCCGGAGGACTACAGACCAATTTGCTTATGTAACATTATCTATAAGGTGATATCCAAAACTCTGGCCAACAGAGTTAAACCTGTTGCTCATCTCTGACGGTCAAAATGCCTTTGTTCAAGGAAGACTTATTATTGACAATCTCTGCATAGCTCAGGAACTAACCAATAAGATTGGCAAACGCAACAAAGGTCGTAACCATCTGGAGGCAATCAAAATAGATACAAGCAAGGCATATGACCATGTTAGCTGGGATTTTCTGAGAGCTATCCTTTATAGAATGAATTTTCCCTAACATCTTCTCAATCTCATCTTGATGTGTGCCTGTACAGTGTCTTATCAGATCCTATTTAATGGATCCCTCTTCTGTATTCAAATTGATGTGTAGACTATACTGGGGCGACCGTATATCTCCTTATCGGTTCATACTCTGCATAGAAGCACTATCCTCCGCTCTCGACAGAGCGATGACACAAGGTTTGATTAAAGGGGAAAAGGGAGGGATTCATAGTCCACCCACCAACCATCTTTTCTTTGCTAATGACACCTTGATTTTCACAGAAATCAATGACTCCTCTTGCTCACATATTTAACATATTTTAGACATATATTGTGCAGCCTCTGGTCAACAGATTAGTCAGAGGAAATCGTCGATCACCTTGAGTCCCCCCTTTTTATAACCCTGGAAATATATCAGCATGTTTCCCAGTCATTAGGGATTCAAAATCACGGATACTTTTGGTAAATATCTGGGCAGTACTTTGGTCATTGTCACACACAGGAAAGAGTTCTTCCATCAACTTGTTGGAAACATTCGTCAAAAATACGCTGGGTGGAAAAGCCTCCTCTTGAATAAAGCCGGTCATGTGACTCATACCCAGTCCACTCTAGGCTCTACTCATCTACCATATGCAGGTATCTTTATTCCCTCAATACGTTTGCAAACAGATTAACTCTATCTTGTCCAGGTTCGGGTGGTCAGGTGATGAGAACAGGAAAAACGTTCATTAGATCAATTGGTATTCTATATGTGCTCCAAAGAAAATGGGTGGCATGGGCTTTAAAGATACCCATCTCCTTAATCTAGCCCTAATCACCAAAACAAGCTGAAAAATAACGTCAGACCCTGATTGCCTCCTTTCCAAGGTTTTCACTGGAAAATTTTGTGCCTACCAAACTTTTGAATCTTGCCCAGACTTTGGTAATCATTCTTGGGGCTAGCGGAGCATCCTGGTTGGTAGAAAGGTTTTATCCCTTGGCTTCAGATGGAAAGTTGCACAAGTTCCAAAATCTCCATTTGGGAGGAAGACAGGATCCCTGATTTGAATGGGAGCCTGGATCAATATTCTGACCCCAACACCCATCAGATTAATAATCCTACCATCGTCAACGATCTTATCAACCAAAATACTTGGAATACCCAGTTAGTTTGGGAATTTTTTCCATCTGACATTGCCACCAAAATTCTTGATATCCGCATTTCCTTGCACTCAATCGCTGACCAAAAATTATGGAAAGCTACCCAATCTGGAATATTCTCCGTCACTTCTACCTATAAACTCTTATACATTAAAAAGAACGCTGCTAGGGCTGATGTCCGTAGCCTAATGTCTATAGCACCTACAAATGCACCCCTTTGGAGTACAATGTGGTCTCTCTCCATACCTCACAAAACTACTTATCTATTTCGGCAAATCCTTTGATAACCGCTTTCCAACACGATCAAAAATTTGAGATAATTGATTCACCCTCCTACCCAATGTGTCAAATATAGCCGGAAACTATAGAACATTTCCTTTTTCAATGCTCTTATGTTCAGCCTATCTGGTTTGGGGGACCACTAGGCCTTAAATCTGACCAAATTAGGTCAGCGGTTAAAGTCTCGCTCATTGCTTGGCCTCGACTGTGAGCAAACGTCTCTATCATCATACCTTTATAGCCTCAACTATTTGGGCCATTTGGATGAATCGAAACCAGCACATATTTCGATTCATAAAATTTATGCCTGATTATGCCGTACATCAAATTCATACGGGCGTATGACAATCTCATACACCAATAATATGCGGAAAACTAGTCCCCACAACACCTGTCTCAAGGAATCAAATCTATAGCTTGCCCGATCATAGTCATGGCTCAACCTCAACACTGCTCTTGTGATTTACGTAATACCATGAGTCTTTTCTTCGCCATCTTTTACAACAAGAATACTCTCAAGACCGACGTCGACATAACATGTCTCAACAATGCAAGTAGTCGATGTGATTCAGAAGCATAATTTATTCTAGCATCTGATTCATATACAACATTAGCAAAGGGCTTCTTACTTAAAACAAAATGGGCCTTTACGAAAGAGACACTACTCATAAACATGTTCACTGACTCCTTTTTACTTTCTCTTGGCTACTGAAGATATTAGGAACTCTGTGGTAGCAATTATATGACTTTTGTTATATGACTACCGATTCCATTATTATGTACACGGCTAACAAAGCACAGTTAAAAGAGGCTAGAAAGTTCGCATCTTTTGCATGTCATGCCCGACTCGATATTTACCGGGACTGGATTGATGATGTTTTGATACCATGCGAGTCATGCTCTCCACAACTCAGCCCCCTTTTGTGAAGTCTTTTTGCTATTATGAAGTTCCTTGGGGATGGCTATTAAACTTATCTCCTTTTTAGTCTACATAACTTTCTGTAAAAATCATGGCATGTCATTATGATTGAACATTTCCTGTACAACGCTCACTCATGAGCTTTTTATATATGCTATTCCAAGAAGAAAAAAAAAAGACGAATTCTTAGTTCAAGGCTACGACTACTTCGAGCTGTCATTAACTTCAATTGCGATATCATAATAGTTCAAATCAAAAGACACTTCTTACCCAAGACAAATACACTATATTCAAGAAACCAGGCTACCTATAACAGCAACTGAAAGATTCATCCTCTAATCTAGGCAAACAGATGAGATAAAGTTACAAGCACTCTCATGCTATCATATACTAGTGTTGTTCTCAAGATTCATCTGCTCCATGGAACTGTATTATTTTCCTCATTTCTATATCAATTTGGTTATACAGCATTTGATATTACTTGGAAACACATTCCTGATTATTTATACGATTTCGAAAGGCTTCATGGTCTTGAAACCTGCCATCCTTGTACAAAGTCGTAGAGCTGATAGATATGGATTGCCTTCACTTAGGCTTTCCAAGAGGGTAACGGTGGAGTATCTGAATCTCGCCAAGTAACTATCAGGCCCCCGTAGTTATCTCCCTCGACTGCTACTGCTGATACAATTGATTCAAGATCAACCATTTCTTCCGGCGTTAGCTTTAGAGATAGCGCTCCTATGTTCTGCTTCAGATTTTCAATTTTAGTGGTTCCGGGTATGGGACAAACATCTTGTCCTTGGTGGTGAACCCAAGCCAATGCTAGTTGTGATGTGGTGCATTGCTTCCTTAACGCCATTTCATTCACCCGCTCATATATGTTTTGACTATGCTTGATATTTTCAGGTTGGAACCATGGCGAATTCTGCAATAGGATGAGTACATACTTACGTTACAAAAAGGATCTAGTCACAAGAAGGATTTTTAGCTGAATTGATCTTTTTCTTTTCTGCCTACTTGCATGAAATCATCAGGAAGCTTTTTAAGAAACAAAGTGAAGCATGGATGAATACTTCAATTTACAGGATCCAACAGGAAGTGTCCACAAAATTCCAACAAAAAAAAAGGATCGACGGAAATAGGATGATGAAAGACCCAATTTGACTGGACTGCAGATTTAGTAAGATTAACGCAAAGATCATGAAGGGAGAAGGAATAAAGTCAAATTTCCATTATCCGACTAATGAATATAGAACTCCACATGATATGCAACAACCATGGTCTAATTTCCCTAACTATTAACGGAAAACTCATACTTTAGTGCACAAACCTTTCGGAAGTCATCCTTTGATAAGTTTTCAGCAATCTTGGAACCTAAAGATAGCCCTTTTCCAAGAGGGCTGTATGCAACAATACCAATGCCAAGTTCCCTGGAGCATTACGAACAAGCAATTGAGTTTTTTTTTTTTTGTGGGGGGTGGGGAGGCGGTGGGGGGTGTTTATTGATCAAAACTTAATTTGAGCAAGAGAATGAAAAACTAAAGTGAGACAGAAATGACAAAACCTGCATGTGGGGACTATCTCTTCCTCCACCTCCCTAGACCACAAAGACCACTCCATTTGAACAGCTGTTATAGGATGAACTGCATGTGCCCTTCTGATTGTTGAGGCGGAGGCCTCAGATAGACCTATGTATTTGATTTTACCCTCTTCAAACAGTTTCTTGAGTTCGCCCACCTTTCATAACGAAATCATTTGAGAGATCATGTAAAGCTCTTATAAATTTTTGTTCAAATAAAAGCAAAGAGTCGTAAAGGTTAAACAAAAGCAAAAGAAAAGACCTGCAAATAAGGTAACATTGTAGGAGAAGTTAAAGACCGAAGAGAGGCAGCATTATCGCGTAACTATGCAAGTTTGTGACTTCACTTGTTAGTCAAGAAGAGATAATTAATAAGTTGCTCTGAGAGCAAAAAATGAGGATTACAAGCTCACAAATACGTTGCATCAAATCTTGGTTTAGCTCCCCTTTGATCTGGTTGAGTAGAGGTCCACTTGAATTGTAATTCACCAGACAAAATGCAAGATGACAGATTTATCAAAAAATACTTCTTTAGTAAAACATTAACGTTTGAGATTAACTTTATAAATAATATCACTAAGGATAAAATACCGTCAAGGACTGCATTTTACCATAACAGCACTTGCACTTTTTCAACAAAGTGATTGAAAACTCCTTCCTTTCACCATGTTAGTCCCACCCACACCCACACAATCGCGCACAGGTGCGCGCACACTCAATCACGCACACATCAAAACACGGATGCAATGTGTGCTTAGTGTGAGCGTGCGTTTGTGGGTGTGTGTGTGATCAGATTTGTGTGTTCAGATCTGTGAGTACGGGTTTGAATGCGTGTGTAGAAGATTTGTAGAAGCAGCCATTATATATCAAGATTGAAAATACGTATACCTAAAGTTATACGATCTAAAGACTTAAGGGTAATATTGACATTTTCAAAAGATGAAATGGTCCTGTCAGCTAGTGTCACGGAATGCTAACGTGAGAATATCTATTACATCTTTTACACATGTCAGATGCAGATGTCCATTTTGTCAAGACATCGTCCTTGACCATATTTTTAACCTAGAAGTATAATTTAGTGAATTATCCTTATTTTAGGTTCGCCCAACACCAACAAGCACATCGTACTAGTACGCAAAAAGTTATAAGACCAAATTCAATAGTAGCATGCAAGTATATAGGAAGGAATCTGCACCATATGCTCGTGGACAGAAGTAGTAAAGGATTAGGGAAGACGATAAATAACAGAGCCAAAACGGAGCAACAAACCGTGACTTCGATAGGGACGGTCTTGTCGATGCGGTGAACGTAATACAGATCGATGCAATCAACCTGCAGCCGCTTCAAGCTGGCCTCGCAGGCCGCCCGCACATATTCCGGATCGCCTTGCACCTCCATCTTTTCCCCCACAAATTTCACCCCAAACTTGGTCGCCAGTTCCGCTTTCTCCCTCATCCCTCCTTTGAGTGCCTGCGCGTCGTACCACGCACGATCGAGTTCATACATAATGCACACACTAGAGAACGCACAGAAAAACGCGATAACGAGTACCTTGCCGAGCAGGAGCTCGTTGGTGTGGGGGCCGTAGACGTCGGAGGTGTCCAGGAAGGTGACGCCGGCTTCGATGGCGTGGTGGATGAGCTCGATCATGTCAGGTTCGGGTTTCGGGGAGCCGTAGAAGGCGTTCATGCCCATGCAGCCAAGTCCCTGAGCTGAAACTTCTAGGCCTTGTGAACCCAGCTTCATCCTCCCCACTGTCGCCATGCTTCTTTTGACAATAATACCTGGCGCTATCTCTGGTTATCTGTAGAGCCTTTGGAGTGGTGGTTTCTCGTCAGTTTGAACAAGGGAGTCTAAAGTAAATGGAGGAAATGATTGTCGTTCTCAACTGGTGATAATGTTAGGCAACGGGTGCTTATCAAGATTAAAAAGGTCAAGTGTTTCATTGGTATTGGTATGTACCAGGTCAGTTTTTTTTTTATCTTTTTAAAAAATTATATAAGAAATATATACACGTGACGTAGACATTCAATAGAATAACAACTTTATCTTATAAACATGGTGAGCCACATTAAACATCAACTCAACCCTATCAACAAGATTGACTACCAAAAAAATCACATGGCCTATCTACAAACATCAGGATTGAAACCGAAACTACACCACCACTCCCGATATACAAAAGAGCCATTGCGGGCAGTCTAACTCACTAGACGAGTAGCCAGGTCATGTCGTCCATCTCCAGTTTGCGATACATACATAACATGTGCCGCCTAACTAGCTTTACATTGATTTAAAAAGATCGTGATTACTTGTGGGAGAATAAATACATCACCAGATGGAGTAACGTATGAAGATTAGGTTAAAAAAAAAACAATGTAGAAGTGTGATATGATGAGATAAAATCCGTCGCTAAAAAACTTATTTAGCGACGAAATATTCCGTTACTAAATAACTGATTGTAGGAATACTTTTAGCGACAGAATTAATCCGTCGCCAAAAGTCAATTTTTTTTAAAATTTTTTTTTATTTTTCAATTACCCAGACCTGTAATACAATTTTCAATTATCAACAACAACGCACAATAATCAATACAAAAAGAAATATATATAATCAATTATAAAAAATATTTATTATAAAAAAAACTCATATATGTACAAGCCGGGAACCGGATACAGCCGGTTAGGAGAGGGGAGAAGAGTACAAGCCAGGCGCAGGGGGCGGGGGGGGGGAAGCTAGGAACGGGCACGGGAAGGGGCTCATCAGGGGTTGCCGAGTCCCGGATCTGGATCCGGGGCCGACTCGGCCTGTCCAGCAGTGCCCTGCTCCCTGATCATCCTCACCACCACTGTAGCAATGCGCTGGATCTCCTCGTCATCTAACTGAGGATGAGGAGCCGGTGTCTGTGGAGGGGCAGCAGAGGGTGAGGACACTCCTATCACGGCACGAGCAGTCGTGCTAGGCAGGCCGCGTATGCAGCCTTTCGGCCGATTCACGACCTCCGGCGTATCTAACCATCTCTTCAACCCCCAGTACTCGCAGCTGTACTAGTGGACGCTGATGGTATCCGGACTGCTGCTCGGACCCCCTTAGCTGTTCATACGAGACCTGCAAAAATAATGGTTTAACGATATGTTAGGGCATTAATTAACGAAACAGACATTAAGTATAGAAAGAAAAAACATTAATAACTTAAATAAATTGACTCACATCGATCCGCCGGGCAATATCTGAAATATAGTCGCCCGCCCGGTGCGTCTCGTCCTTGTCCTTCTTCCGCACGTGCGTCTGAGTATAGGTCAGAGCTATGACCTCATCCTCCTCCAGATCCGGGTGCTCAACCGCGTTCATGTGTCAGACGATGTCGTGTGGCACCGACCCCCCCTGTGTGCGTCGGATCTCTGTTCTGTCTGTTCTCAGCCCCGCTCTTACTCTTGGCGTCCCAACCTGGATCCACAGCCCACCGATCTATCATCTCCCCTCATACACGGTGAGATATCCAATGTGGGGGATATCTCGTCATGTCCGTCATCGGGGCACCCGCGAGCAGCGCCTTCTTCGCCCGGTCCCGTGCATCGTGGAGCCATCGATGGTAATTCTTGGCGATGTAGGCAAAGAAAGCCTGCTACCCCAGTACCTGCTTAATTAGGTTATGTTAGGGCTAATTAATGTTAATGAGGGCTAGTTTGGCCTCATTATAGCTAATTAGGGTTGATTAGGACTAATTAGGGTTATTTAGTCCTAATTAGGGTTTAAATGTACCAAGTAGTGCTGATTAGTCCTAATTAGGCTTAATTGGGTTATGTTAGGGCTAATTCATGTTAATGAGGGCTAGTTTGGCCTAATTATAGCTAATTAGGGTTGATTAGGACTAATTAGGGTTATTTAGTCCTAATTAGGGTTTAATTATGCCGAGTAGTGCTGATTAGTCCTAATTTGACTTAATTGGGTTATGTTAGGGCTAATTCATGTTAATGAGGGCTAGTTTGGCCTAATTATAGCTAATTAGGGTTGATTAGGACTAATTAGGGTTATTTAATCCTAATTAGGATTTAATTGTGCCGAGTAGTGCTGATTAGTCCTAATTAAGGCTACTACGGCTTAATTGGGTTATGTTAGGGCTAATTAATATTAATGAGGGCTAGTTTCAGATAATTATAGCTAATTAGGGTTGATTAGGACTAATTACGGTTATTTAGTCCTAATTAGGGCTTAATTGTGCCGAGTAGTGTTGATTAGTCCTAATTAGCGCTAATTAGGCTTAATTGGGTTATGTTAGTGCAAATTACGACTAATTAGGCTAACTATAATCAATATGCGGTAATTACAGCTACTTTGATTTTGGCTAATTTGGGGTTCATTTTTGGCTAATTTGGGGTAATTACAGCTACTTTGATTTTGGCTAATTTTGGGTTCATTTTGGCAAATTTGGGGTAGTTACAGCTACTTTGATTTTCATTAGGTCCTTAGGGTTAATTAAAACTAATTAGGCTCGTTAGAGCTAATTAATTAGGGTTAATTGATTGATTAAAATATTTATTTTTTAAATGTCGGACACCGTCGATCAGACGTGGTGTCTGCGTCTGCGCTAACTAACAGGTATCTCAATCCAATTGGGTCTCATCCTCCATCAACAATCTCAATTCTCAAATGCCGCCCAATGCAATAAAAATTAACAAAAATCACACATTCAATCCAATTGGGTCCCATCCTCCGTCAATAATCTCAATATCTCAAATACTCAATGCACAATTAACAATCTATAATCATCAATTAACAACATTTAAAATCATCAATTAATAATCGCAATTACTTCAAATGCACAGCTAATAACCTAAAATCATCAATTAACAACCTAAAATCACAGATCAATAATCACAATTCTCAAATACACAATTAACAACCTAAAATTATCAAACAAATTATCAATGTTCAAATAGGAAAAAATTGTTCAAAATGCACATATCTAATGAGCTTGAATTATTTCAATTTAGGGTTCGATTATATTAGGGCATTCAATTTAGGGTTCAATTAGTTTAATTTAGGGTTCGGTTTGATGACGGGCATTCAATTTAGGATTTAATTAGGGTTCACTTACATCAATTTAGGGTTCAATTATGGGGTTCTATTGAATCAATTTAGGGTTTGGTTGATTTGGGGCATTCAATTTAGGGTTCAATTTAGGTTTCAGTTGGATTAGGGCATTCAATTTAGGGTTCGATTTGATTTCGATTCGATTAGGGCATTCAATTTAGGGTTCGATTCGATTAGGGCATTCAATTTAGGGTTCGATTCGATTTAGGGTTCAATTAGGGGGTTCTATTGATTCAATTTAGGGTTCGGTTGATTTGGGGCATTCAATTTAGGGTTCAATTAGGGGGGTTCAATTATTTCAATTTAGGGTTCAGTTGGATCAGGGCATTCAATTAGGGGTTCAATTACAATTAATTTGTTCAATTAGGTTGAATCGGGGTTCATTACAATTAATTGGTTAAGTTAGGGTTAATCAGGTTTAATTGGGATTAATTCGTTCAATTAGGGTTACGCGGGGTTAATTACTGTTAATTGGTTAGTTTAGGTTGAATCGGGGTTCATTACAATTAATTGGTTCAGTTAGGGTTAATCAAGTTTAATTGGTGTTAATTCGTTCAATTAGGGTTACGCGGGGTTAATTACTGTTAATTGGTTAGATTAGGGATAATTACGGTTTGATTAGGAATAATTGGGAACAAATTAAGGATAGTTAGGGTTTATCCGGGCTAATTATGCTTTAATTAGGGTTTAGGGTTTAAGGTTAACCGGTTCAAACAGGTTTAATTGGAGCTAATTACGGTTAATTGGTTCAATCAGGGCTAATTAAGGTTTATTGGTTCAATTAGGGTAAATCGGGATTAATTAGGGCTAATTGGTTAGATTAGGTTGAATCGGGGTTCATTACAATTAATTGGTTCAGTTAGGGTTAATCAGGTTTAATTGGGGTTAATTCGTTCAATTAGGGTTACGCGGGATTAATTACTGTTAATTGGTTAGATTAGGGATAATTACGGTTTGATTAGGGTTAATTTGGTTAAATTAGGGTTCCTCGAGAACAAATTAGGGATAATTAGGGTTTAATCGTTACAATTACATTACAACAAATTAAATACAATACAATACACTACAAAAAATTAAATTTAATTACATTACAACAAATTAAATTCAATTACATTATAGCAAATCAAATACAATTACATTACAATAGATTAAATACAATTACATTATAACAATAGATTTAATGAGATAAATAATTTCTAGCATACAATTACATTATAACAACAGATTAATTTCTAGCATACAATTACATTATAACAACAGATTAATTCAATATGATAAATAATTTCTAACCGGAAAAAAAAGTGAGTTCAGGCAGTGGTGGTGCGAGGCGGATGACGACAGTGGCACACGGAAGGCAGCGGCAGAGGGTGGTGGTACGGCGGAGGGGGAGGAACTGTGGCGATGGTGGTGCGATTGTGAGGTGGCTGTGGCAGTAGTGGGGTAGCTGCGGGGCAGCGAGGTGGCAATGGGGACGGCAGATCTGAGGGGAGAGGGAAGGGCGGTGTGGTGGTGGCGGGGGGGCCTGTCGCCTGCGTGGGGGGCTAGTGGGGAGGAAAGACGGGGAGAGAGAGAGAGAGAAATCTGGGTATTTAAGAACACATTTAGCGACGGACATGTCCCGTCACTAAAGATCCGTCGGTAAAATCATTTAGCGACGGTTTATACCGTCGTTAAACGTCCGTCAGGAATGGTTTTACCGACGAATTAATCCATCGGTAAAATATTTTTTTGGACAACGTTTTTACCCACAAAAATTTTGTCACTGAAAACACCTTTAGCAACGGAAGTCGTTCCGTTGCTAAAACCCTTTTTTCTTATAGTGACTCATCAGTCACCTAGTCCCGTCAGCTCATCTCAGATCTGCCGGCAACAGATCATGAACTCGTCTGATGCCAGCCCATCTCACACGACTCACGAGACGGCGCGATGCCATATCGGCAGATCCAGACCGACCGACCACTGCCGTAGCAGCGTCGACCGCCGCTGTTCAAGCTGTAGCAGCACGCCATCGACCACCGCCGTCAGCCTCCGTCAGTCCACCGCCGCTGTTCACGCCGTATGCCAGGAAACTCCACCTGGAAGGTTAGTCGATCTCTCAAATGTTGTATCACTTTCATTTCATACATATGTCATCTGTCATCTGTCATCTGTGCATACGCCATAGTCCATACGGTATATAGTATATACCTGTATCTTTTCATTCTTTTGTGCGCAGAAGACTGATTTAATGGACTGATATTAGGTGTAATCTAATAGAGTGGTCATGCCATTTCATTGCCAAAACAAGCATGGACATCTCTGTATGACTGTATATATGAATAATTGAATACTGAATTGGTAGACATGGGAGCTGATCCGTTGAGAGCGCAAGCAAAATATGAGATTTTGCAAACGTGATCTGGCTGTCCACGCATGATCTGTGGACGGTCCAGATCTTTTTTTACGTTTTTCTTAAGTTCGTCCGCTATATTATGTAGCGAACGATTTTTTGACAAAAATACCCTCCAACTTAAAAATAGCCTGTCCGCTGCATTATGTAGCGGACGGACTTTTCTAACATTTTTTTTCTCTTTCTCTCATTAATTCTCTGACACTCTGTCTCTTTGTCTCTGTCTCTCATCCGCTACATTATGTAGCGGACAAGTTTTCTAATAATTTTTTTCTCTCTCTCATTTCATCCGTTACATTATGTAGCGGATGAATATTAATTTTCTGAACAGACCCAATGTGTCAGATCTGGAAAAGAGATAACTCTTTTCATTTTCTCTCTCTCCCCGTCTCTCGTCCTCTCCATCTTCTCCCTCTCCCTCGTACCCATTCTCTGAAGATGGCAGATCTCGAAATGAGGCTGTCACGGCAAATCTCAAAATTTTGTCTGTGTTGTCTTGGTGAATTTAATGGTGGAATATGATGATGACATTTATTACTACACCGACGATGTTTTCTCTCCATTGATCAATGAAGATGTTTTCAACCGCCAACACCAAATGCAACAACTATTACAGCAGCAGCAGCCTGACAGGATTGGCCTAGATTCTTCTTCAAATGTTTTGATCTCTTCTGGGCAGGCTTTTGCCTTTGGTGCAGCTGGATGGGATGCTCCTATCATGTCTTCTAGACTTGGTTACAGCCAAAATGACCCTAAGAGTCTGAGTGAGCAGTTGAATAGCATTTCTAAGTAAAATGAACTTGTCTGCTACATAATGTAGCGGATGAGAGAGAGAGAGAGAGAGACAGAGTGTCAGAGCATTAATGAAAGAAAGAGAAAAAAATGTCAGAAAAGTCTGTCCGCTACATAATGTAGCGGACGGGCTGTTTTTAAGTTGGAGGGTATTTTTGTCAAAAAATCGTCCGCTACATAATATAGCGGACGAACTTAAAAAAACGTAAAAAAAGATCTGGACCGTCCACATATCGTGCGTGGACGGTCAGATCGCGTTTGCAAGATCTCCTATTTTGCTAGCGCTCTCAATGGATCAGCTCCATATATATATATATATATATATATATATATATATATATATATATATATATATATATATATATATATATATATATATATATATATATATATATATATATGAAGACGCCGGTGGACGGAGAAAATCAGTCGAGTGGGAGGATGGAGGCTATGGACAGAGAATTGGCGGAGAGGCCGTGACGGACGTGAGTCCGGAGAAGATGAGCAGGCGTGAGGCCAGCAATCGAAGTAGAGAAGATGCCGGTGGACGAAGAAGATGGGTTAGACAGAGAAGATCAGTCTAGGGGGAGGATGGAGGCTGTGGACTGAACGGCGGAGAGGTCGTGACGGACGTGCTGCCGGAGAAGATGGGCAGACGTGAGGCTAGAAGTTGGAGTAGATTGGTGGTCGAGCATTGAGGGGGAGGATAGAGGCGGTGGACGGAGAAGATGGCTAAGAAGCTTTGAGGCCGGCGGATTTCAGGCCGTGACGGAGCGCGGGGAGGTAGTTGCCGACATTAGGTGGAACATGAAGAACCTCTGGCAGCTGCGGCAATGGTGTTAACGGGAAAGAGGAAGAAAATTGGGGTGGGTCCCATTCTTTTTATTCCAATCCCACCAAGATTAATTCTATACCACCCCCCTCCCCCCCCCCCACCCGGTACTGAATTATCCCACTCTAGTGGGATAAAACATGTCCGACGGATACTATATCCAACCTTTAAATGCACGGCCAAACACCGGATAGGATTTTTTTTATCCTATCCGAAGCCCTTGTCTTTGTCGCCAAACACTGCCTTAGGTGAGCTGAAGATCTAGCCATTTATCCGTTTTTTTTTCTTTTTAATACGAAAATCACATTGATATAAAAGAGCTCATAGACTGTTGGAAATTTTGATTTCATATAATTACACATTAAATTATAGGTCATGACTAAAATCTATAGCTGCACCAGCATCACCCACTCCCTCCACCTCTGCTCCTCATACTCCTGTCAAAGGAACCGTCAGTACGTTAACTTTTTTTATTATGACATTAATTACCAAGACTTGATCAAAAAACAAAATATAACATAATAGTAACAGCAAGTCTTACCTCAATCGCTGGCTCCGCCGATGCCTCCCGCGGCCTCTTCGACCCTGCCAGGCGTGAGCCCAAAGTGCCTGTACTCGCCTGACGAGCACTCTCCATCATGCTTACCCAAAGTGCTGACAGCGGCCCCTTGCCAGCCCTCGGCACCCGCGATGACGGCATCGCCGGCTCCTCTCCACGGTCCTCCACCGGAGCCTCATCCTCAGACCCTTTGCCCTCCTCGTCTGGATCCCTCTCAGAGCCCCCAGCAGCACTCTCCTACACTAGCGCCAGCATGCCAGCCTGCCTCGCAGCTGTCACCGATATCAAACTCAGTGCCTGATCACATGCAAAAATGTCCACTAGACAACGTGTACCCGATGCTGTGCCAACCACCCCACCCAATTCGCACGCAGTCATTCCCACCATTGTGCATACCCCATGGTCACTGCCCCCACTACCGCTGTCCCCGACCGCCTCCACTCTGTCACCGGTGCCAACCACTCACAGACTCTATCATACCGCGTGTACCCAAATGCGGTCATCACACTCCATAGGCTGCGGTATCCGCACGGCGGCTCCAAGTCATAGCCAAACGCCAGCGACAGCCGGTCCAGGCAATACGGGGCCACGTAATACAGGTTCTCCAAGGGCTTCCCACCATCGTCAGTCATCACCGGAAGCCAACCCAAAAAATAGGCCACCAAGAGCACAACATCCACCGGCGCCAAGGCCCCCCTCCTGGTCAAGTCCCTCGTCATCTCCTATCCATGTAACCAAGGGGTACTCCATATGACACATGCATATCTCTGTATGGTCGTGCCAGGCACGCCTCACTAGAATCTATCAACCGTGATAGCCGACAATCAGGCCTCTTGATGCCCGACCATGCAAATGCCCATGATCCACTACACCACACCGCCACCTCATGTGACCTACCCCCATGCGTCACTGTCCTCATCCTCGGTACCGGGTACTGGCACGGGAATCCTACCGAACGATAATCTGGAAAGCACTCGTACAGGTACCTCTGTAGGAACATCCAGTCCACGTATGTCACCACCTGGTACCGCCCATACGACCGCTTCACGTCATTTACCAGCTGATCTAGACGTGAATACAGGGTGCTCAGATACACAGGGGCCAGCCCGACGTGCTTCCCCTACACCATCCGAATTGCCAGGGGAATCACCATATGAGAAATGCCATCTTCCGGCGTCCCCTCAAACACAAACCTGCAAGCAAACAGCAACGCATTAGATGTGACGTTAAATAAAGTCACATAAGCACAAATGCAATCTATGGAAAGTACGATTCTCACCTCGACAAGAACATCGTCAGGAAGGCCACCATCTCATATCGCTCGTCCTTGTGATACGGCCCCATCACAAAGTGAGCAGCAGCGCCCAATCTCTGCCCCAACCTCGCCTGCGCCGTACCATAGAATAGTCGGAGCCACCCACCGTATGTTCCCTTCTGGTGCTACCTCGTCTCCGCTAAGATATCTAGCAACTGCGTCTGCAATAAGCGCTCCTCACCACTGAGCCGCGTCACATGCGCGTCTAACTCTCCCTGCATCGACAGAGCCGTCAACATCATCACATCCAGCAGCGTCGGCCCGATCTCTCCAAACTCAGTCATAAAGGTATGTGTCTGAGTGCTCCACCTCGACAGCAGCAGGGTCATCCCAGGCATATCCCTATACAACTCCAGACCCCTCCCCGTAATGTCCACCGCCGGTAGCAACCCCAACCTTTACAATAGCGCCTCCCACCGCCGGTAGCAATCCCAACCTCTGCAATAGCGCCTCCCACCGCGGCGTCTCCACCATGTGCTGACACCAGAAGTCCCACCCAGTTGGCATCGCCTCATGTCCCTTAAACATTATAGGTGCCCACGGTATATCCTCCTTCTCCACCAACAACCCCGAAACATATCTCGACGACATCACAGGTGCCTCCTACCAGCTGGGAGCACGCACATACGGTGACGGCGCCCGTGGCTCCTCTCCCATCGACGGACCACTCCACGGCACTGTAAAAGCTCCATCAGCCACCCGGATGGAAGGCTCCCTCCACAGCTCCTGGTTAGGTACAGGCGACACTACCCCCTTCGCTCCTAGCAGTGTGTTCGTCTTGTCTGGATCCGGATCATACGATCTCACTCCACCATCATCAAAGGTCAAGGGCATTGCCGTCTCCCCACCCAACGTAACTCTGGCCTTATCTATCGGCGGCTCGATCACTGGTTCTGTCGTTATGACCCCCGATGGTCGTGATGCGCTAGCCGCAGCACCCCACGGCTTCGCCCACATCTTCTGCTTAACCTTTTCAGAATTGGCATCAGCTCGACGGGCATGGCCCTCGTTCCACCCAATGGCCCAGCTGACCCCCCTGTCTGGCTGACCCCCTAGTTGGCCAATCCCCCGTGCGGCCGACCCACTTCTGCTTTCCTCCCTCTCCTCCCTCCTTCCCCCTTCCTCTCTTCTTTCCCTTTCCCCACCTGTGCCGACCCCCTGACTCCGCCGACCCCTATCACCGGCCGACCCCTTGGCTACTTGTTCACCCTCTCTCACCATCTCTCTTTTTTTTCTCTCTTCTCCTCTCTCTGTGGACTAATAGGATGCAAATGTTTTTTTTTCTTTTGCAACTCCCCTCCCCCCTTCACTATTTATAGGGGAGGGCCAACTTTCAATCTCAACCGCCCATTTTCAAATCCAACTCAATTTCCCCCCCAAAACCCAACAACTCTATTTTTCACACGAATACGCCCTTTCGCACAACACAATATTTTTAACATAAGATTTCATTTTTTTGCCCCCCACTATCCGATCGCAAGCCACATCGTTTATGCGTGCGGCTCCAGCTCGGGTTACCCTTCCGCACGCAAGGGGCTTATGTTCACACCCTATTTTGGTCGCACCCCAGGGCCCGTTAAGGACCCACTTTGCGCGACACATCACCCAGTCAACGGTCAATTATTCAACGCCATCACCTGGTTAAGGCACATCTCTTTTTCAAGCATTCATAGGCATCACCAATGCAATGACGTCAACACAGTCAAACCGTTGGAAAAAGGGCTCGACCCCTGAAGGGGGTCGGCCACCCCTTCTTGTAGGGGGTCCACCACCCCTTCTTTAAGGGGGTAGGCCACCCCTTCCTTAAGGGGGTCAGCCACCCCTTTCTTGAGGGGGTCGGCCACCCCTTCTTGTAGGGGGTTGGCCACCCCTTCTTCAAGGGGGTCGGCCACCCCTTTCTTAAGGGGGTTGGCCACCGCTTCTTGTAGGTGGTCAGCCACCCCTTCTTGAGGTGGGGTCGGCCACCCTTTTGTCTTGTAAGGGTCACTCATAAACCCCACCGTCACTCATCGCGCTCTCTATAATGCTCGCTCAACACCAATTACTCCGCGACGTTCATCACCGTGCCCGTGCGCCCCTTTTCATGATACGTGCCCCCGGCACCAAGTATATCTCCGCGACGTTCATCATCGCGCCCATGCACCATTCTCATGACATGTGCCCCTGCACCAAGTATTGTCCCCGCAACGTTCGTCGCCGTGCCCATGCGCCACTTCCATGACAGGTGCCCACGGCACCAGGTATTATCTCTGCGACGTTCGTCACCGCGCCTGTGCCACACTTTCATAACACGTGCCCCGGCACCAAGTGTTGTCTCCGTGATGCTCGTCCCTGCGCTCGTGTGCCACAAACACAGACATGCCCTAACACCTTACTCACTCCGCCGTGCCCATGCACCGCGCCACTAACACAGTCATGCCCATTGGCTCTCTGTCATATTACCATGCTCCTCGCATCGGTCCATCTTTTCACCACACCATGCGCACCTTACCTTGGCAGTGGAACATGCTTCAACCCACTCTCTGGAGTGTGTAGCATCACCAAGGGCTCCGAACATCACTGCGGGATGGGCTCATAACCTTAGCACCATCGCCGGCTCAATCAAACTACGGGATGGGCTTAGCGCCATCGCTGGCTCAATCAAACTGCGGGATGGGCTCACAACCATAAAGTCATCGCCGACTCAATCAAGCTGCAGTATGCGCTTAACGTCATCGCTGGCACAATCACCGAGGGCTCCAGCCCTCGCAGTGTGATGGACTCACAACCCTGATGCCATCACCGGCACAACCTTAAAGCCATTAACATCACACTCGCATGGGGCTCCGACACGAAGACTTCCCCTCAACGGACTCTAAGCACCGAGCGGCAACCATGCCCATTCATGTTGCTGTTGATTGTCGACACCACCAGGGCAATGACCCCTGGTTCACTCCAGGATGGGAGAAGGTCTTCAGAGGGCATCGTGTCTAATCTGCCTGGCAGTTGGGTACAAGGGCAACCCTCACCGCTGTCAGGTTCTTTCCGTGTCTCTTGACGCACCTCGTAGGATTCAGTAAGGGCTTGGACTGGTGGCTGGGGCAACAGGCTACTCTGATCATGCTACTGCGGCGTGATCAGTCTTCTCAGACGGGCAGAAAGATGCTGTAAGGGCAAGGCAGCACAAACTTGGGGACCGGCAGTCCAACGGAGAATCAGTACTTTGGACCCCCTGGTGACGTGTCTCTCCCAGGGGATGACACGTGTTAACTTATGACACATGCACATTTTTGCCTATAAACAGTGGACTTTGGAGCTTATTCAAGGACTTCTCTCTCATTTGACATTTTTACTTTCTCTCTCTAAACATGTTATTCTCTCTAGAATTCTAGTGAGAGAAACACATTTGGACTTCTGCCACCGGACCCTTGACGCTGCACCCTTGACTCGGACTGTCAACTGCCGGCCCTGTTCGTCGTCGCCCTGCCTGCGCGGCTCTGCCAGCCCTTGCGACCTGTCTGGAGAGCCTTGCTCTCAGCCCTTACTCCATCCTTGATGTCTCCCCTTTGCCTACCTGGAAGCTGACTCAGACTGCATCCTTTGTGGCACCTCCACATAGCAACGAACCCCTTTTTCTGGGCAACAGTTTATAATTAGTCTTCTTAATAAGTTTGGTTTTCAGATTTTTTTTAAGGCTTATTTTTTCTAATGGTGGGTACTAAGTTAAGGAAGGCTATGTAACCAATGGGATACAAGCTTCGATGATTAAGAATAACACTACAGTATTTACTTACTTTGTTGTTTCTTCAATGTATGGCATTCTACACTACGACATGTTGATTATAAAGGCTCGTAAAGCAGTTAATTGAGGTTTAATTCTTCAACATACCTCATCTAATGTAGAAAAATGTGCAATTTGCATTAACAAAGATTTCCAAGAGAGGAAAAGGTCGAAAGGAAAACACAGTTGTTAGAGTTTGTACAAGATTTACGAGAAACGAAAGGTTGTTTAACTATGGGTGGTATTCTTAAAGATATTTCATTACATTTACAGGTTATTGTTCACATTGTGCTTATATGTATATTCTACGGGCGACACTTTAGACAAATAAAAATTTACAAAGTGGATGTAGAAAATCAACTAGATTGAAAGATTTTACGATCGGTAGGGGTGGTGAGTACATTTCCTTTCATGATCTATTTGAAACATGGGAGCATTATTCACCAAATTACTACTCTTTATAGTCCTTGACATAATGGCATGGCCAAGTCAAAAATAGGAGTATACAAGAAATGATCAATACATTATCGTTCAATTCTGAATTGCTTAAGAACTTGGGGGAAGGACTTAAATGAGAATGCTTGTTACATACTTGCACATATGCGCTACAAAGTAACTAAGGTTTGACCTTATGAGCATTGGAAAAAGAGAAAACCATCTCTTTTAACATATTAATGTGTGGGGTGTAGAGCATTAGATAGGCTAGCAGATCGTAATAGATTTAAATCGAAGCAAAATGCACCTGAATATTTTATTATTGGCTACCAAGCATAGCAAGGCATGCAGATTCCTATCCATATAATCTACAAAACTTGTTAGCCAAAATAGTATTTTGGATTCTCTAAGAAATGGAATGTTAGGACACAAACAACGAGGTCTAGTTGAATTTTAACCCACTCTAAAAATGGTAGATGGTGGTGAACTCAAAGAAAGTAAGAGAGCGAGAATAGATCAGATTTTTATCAATTTCTTGTTGAGAGAGGTAGAAATGAACTTATATCCTCTTCTCTCTATGACGTAAAGCATTGACTTATGGAAAAGCCACAGGTTATCGAGACTTTGCCTTATGGCAAAAGCTATAAATGACAAAATGGATTTATTATTTCGTAACAAACATGGGATTTGACTTATTTATGACTAGGGTTTAAACCAATAGGATGAAAATAGATGTTTAAGTGAAAGCTTAAGCCCAAAGGATTCATTGATAAGTGTAAAACAAGACTTGTGGCCAAAGGTTTCAAACAAAGGGAAGAGATTAACTTTTTTGGCAGGTGCTCCGGTTGCTAGAACTAGCAGTATAATATGATTTTTTTTGCCTTGTTGTCAAGTAGCAAGTTGGTTATACACCAAACAATTGTCAAGGTTGTGTCGTAAATGATGTTTTAAGAGGAGGTTTAGATAGAACAACAAGAAGGTTTTGCTCTAAAAGGCAAGGAAAAGGCATGACTTTCCAACATAAGTTGCCCATAGAAGTGCGGAAGGCTGTCTTAGCACAGTCGTCGGGATTCATTCAGATTTGGTTATAGGCCGCGAAACTATCCATGAAAGATCAGATTTCGTGTTCTGCGGCAGCCTCGATGAGGATATGGATGTTAAGTAATGGAAAATGGTCTTTAGGACATGCTTTGTTCAAGTCTCAGAAGTCAATACAGACACGGACTTAGCCATTCTTCTTCTTTATGGGAACAACATTGGCTAGCCAAATGGGATGAGTGATAGGTTCAGTGAAGCCCACCTGCAGGAGGCGTTCAATCTCCTATTTGATTTTTAACTCAAGCTCAGGACGAAAGGTCCGCATGTGTTATTTAACAGGGATGGACCTGGTAGCAACATTCAGGTGATGCGTTACAAGTGTAGGGTCCAACCCGGATATTTCGTTATAGCTTTAAGCCAGTACATTGTGATACTCGTGAAAGAGGGTAACCAATTTCTCTCTTTGACTCGAGCGAGTTTGGTGCCAATGTAAGTCAGTCTGGGTTCCTCCCCCAGGTCAGCCAGGTTAATTTTGTCAAGGTCTTTGGCGTAAGGGAAAGGTCATCTTCATAGTATAGCGGAGCAGCACTAAGGGTGAGCTCGGGGTTGGGCTGGCAATGCTCGACTACACAACACCATTCTATCTATATGGGCGAGTCAGGGTCGAGGGGGTTATATGATGGACCACCTGAAGCCCCCGCGCACAGTCATAATTGGTAGATCACCTAGCTATTTTTTACGATGCACTGGAAAGTTGGTTCAGACTTCTATTTCTTAGACATGAGAGACGAAGATAAGAAGTTGGCCTTCGGAGCGGGCGGGGTTGTTAAGGTCGACACCTTATTCTTGCCACTCTTCTTGGTCTTGGATTTAGATTTATTTTCATAAAGTTTATCCCAGTCTGGCAGCCCAGTCGAATAGATATGAGTGGAGTTTTCACCATCCTCAGCGAGCTCAATGAAGAAAGAGGCCTCAACAAAGTATGACTCGGCACATTCAAATATTGCCCTAGTGGCTGGGATTGTCATGGCTGCCTCATGTCCAGCAGGATCGGCACCAGGTTTACACACTGATGGTATATTAAGGGAACAGCCCTGTTGACATGGATCCAAGATTGGCCAAGTAGAAGGAGGAATATGGGTTCATTGTCGATCACATGAAATGTAGTGTCATGGCGTACAGGGCTGACAATGAGGTCAATGATGATGTGACCAAGGTATGGCTGAGGGCCCAGCCCAAAGCTGGTGATCTTGATTGGTCATAGATGATCTTTCTACAGAGTATGTCAGCCCTCTATAAGCTGACGAGGGGTATGATGTTAACTGAGGCACCACGATCTACCAGGGCACAGTGAAAGCAGGTGCCATTAATGGTACATTCCAAGAACAATGGTTGTTGTGATGCTTGACCGCTTGTGAGTCTTCATCTGAGAAAACCAAGGCAGTGGGAAAGAGATGTCAGAGCTCAACCTGAGTGGCAAAGCATCCGAGACCAAAGCCAGTGGTGGCCTCATTAATCAGGCAGTTGGACAGGTAGGTCCTTGCCGTAGGTGAAAACCCCATTTCATTAAAGAATCCTTTCATCTTTGACATTTGCTTGAAGGCAAATGTTGGTTGGCCGATTGAAGGCAAGTGAGGTGCAACCGGGGGAACAGCCTCTGTCGACACCTCAGTAGTGATGAACATGGCCAGTGACGGCCATGAGGACTTAATGCTCTCTTTTGTTATTACCATGAGGGGGTAAGGCTCCCCCCACTCGTCATTATTCTTTCGTAACTTGAGGTTGCCCAAAGCGACCTTCCTTACAAAAATGTCTCTCAGCCCATTGCAATCGTTCAGGTAGTGTTCTATAGCTTAGTGATGCTGGCAGTAGTGGATTGGGCTTTATCCGCTTCTGTGGGAGGTGTCCTTAACGGTGGCAGATAAAAGTTGTCATCATGCTCAAACAAGTCTTTTAATAGTACCCTCACTGTCTTGAGGTTGCATAGGTATTTGGGGGGCAGGCTCCTATTGTCTCCTCTTGTCAGGGTATCGGTCCCCTTTTAGAACTGACTCTTGTAGTCGTTGTAATTGTTGTTGTTACGGTTGGTCCGAGTCTCGGACGGGTCCGTCGTGGTAAGGAGAGCAATTTTGGGTGAGTCTTTATTGCTTAATAGGGCCGACTGACTCGTAAGTGCAGCTGGCTGTCTCTTTGAGGTGTCCCCAAGATTTTAGTTGCAAGTTCTTGATAGGAACATGATATACGTCACTCATGTTCTTAATGCATATGGAAACCAACGTCTTATCCTTGCCAAAGTCTATGCACTCAAGTCATTTAAGATGGAAGCGGTGCATGCACTTGTTCAAGTTCTATCTAGGGTTTTAGCATATGCTAGCAATATCAACAATGATGAGACTTTTAGCCTCATAGTGAAACTCATCCAAAAAGAGTCGTGCCATGTCATTCCACGCGCGGACAGTCCCCTCAGAGATCTAGTGGTACCAATTGTAGGCAAGGCCTGTTAGGGACTTATAAAAATTCCCTAAGTTTCAAACTGTCTCCCAGACCATAAGGAACCTGCAAATCTGGTTAAGTGCTCATGGTCATTGCCTTCATGTCCGTTGAATAGCACAAAAGGTCAATTGCTTGTACTTGAGTGGATAAGGCCTAAAAGAGATGTCACTGGCATAAGGCGCATGGCCGGTCAATTGAGTTAAGGCATCAAGTTCAGAGTTCTTCGACAGGCGGTGGATGAGGGCTTCCAAGTCAGACTTAGTGACATAGTGAGGAGAGGGTTCCTCGAGACTTGAGGGGATGTGGTAGTCTGTAAGGGTGCCACAAGCCCCTGAGCCCCCAAACGGGACAAGTTGGAGTACTAGAGAATAAGAAGATTGCTGATATGTAATAGGAGCTGGTAGTGGTACCTGCGCAGGGGTATGGGTGGCCAAATGAGACATGTCCACCACATGGCTAGTGGTTATTGTTGCTCAGCTGGATAGGGGTTAGAATCCATCTTAATAGAGTTATGCGTCTCAAAAGAGCTTCGTACTGGCACCAGGGTGAGGGTGTGGTGGCTGAGAGGACACGCTGGCTACAGTACCATTAATGATCTTGATGATTGAGGCGGCGGTGGTCACAACACTGGGACTTGGGCGGTGTCAAAGGTCGGCCCAGGCCCTGAAGGCTTGGATTACGAAGTAGCTTGCTGAGAGGCTAGGGCTTGTATAGACTTTTGCATCTCCATGATAGCGGCCATAAGAGGGGACTAGGAGTCTTGTAGAGTGGCTATGGTCGGGTAGCTGTTGAATGGTTGCATTAACAACAACTTGCACATTAGGTGTGGTGGTTGGTGGCTGGTCTTGGAGTCAGACGGCACTAGTCTCTTTCTGCTCATCCAAATGATGCTCTTTTTGGACAATAGGTTGAGGCCTTGGATAGTTGACCTGGTAGCTCTTTGTTGTACAAGCATGGTGGCTAAGCATATAAGACCGGGCCCTCAGCGGAGTTGCCAAAATGATGCCAAGGAAATTGGGTTCTTAGTTACATGGAGGTATCATAAGGGATATAATCTTAGTCAACTGCCAGATGTACAAGAATGGGACACAGTGCGGGTAAAGTAAGGGAAAAGAGTAAGGCTTCCCAGATAGGCCGTGAAGAATGACAGTGCTTTGGAGACGAAGACTGAGACGAACAGGGCTGACAGTCGACAGTCAAAGCTAAGGTCCGATGTCACGGTCCAATTTTACGATCTAGTGTTATATACAATTGTGTTTTTCTCTCTAGAATTCAGTAGCTCTGGATTTTAAAGTGAGAAATTGATTTTGTCATAATGAGAATTGTTGTCCAAAGTCCTCAATTTATAGGCAAATATATGCCTGTGTCATCAGCTGACACATGTCGTTTCTGAGTGACACGTTACTAGGGGTCCAAAAATGTCGGTTCCCATATTCGTGTTGCCTACCCCACACAGCGTCGCTCTGCCTAAAAGATTGACAACACAAGATTGGCATGATCAGAGAACACCCTTACCCTTGCCACTAGTCCAAAACCCTTACTGAATCACACATGGGTACATCAAAAGACACGGAGAGAACCTGACAGTGGTGGGGGAGGGTCCCTATGCCCGACTGTCAGGCAGACTAGGTGCGATGCCCTCCGAAGACCTGCTCTCATCTTGGAGTGACTCGGGGGTCATTATCTTAGGGGCATTCAAGATCACCAGTACCGTTATTGCAACGTGGTCACACCTCAGGCATGCCTAGTATCATGCAAGTTGCCCCAGCGGAGATAATGTCTTTAAGAGCAAGCCTATCCCGCTGCGAAGGGTCCTCATTTTGGAGCACTGCGAATGGAGCCCATCAGAATACTGCACACTCTGAAGAGTGGTTCGAAGTAGGTTCCACGTCCAAGGCATGGAGGCGTGGTGTGGTGAATGAATGAGGGCCTGGGGGCATATAACATGGGAGCGGCGTAAAGGCACGGTGATGGATATCGCGGAATGGTGCCAGGGGCACATAACATGAAAGTGGCGCATAGGCGCAGCGATGTTTGTCATAATATGGTGCTAAAGGCACAAGACATACAGTAGCGTATGGGCGTGGCAATGCCTGTCATCGTATGGTGCTAGGGGAAAAAGATATAAGAGCGGTGCACGGGCGTAATGACATATGTCGCAGTATTGTGCCAGGGGCACAAGTCATGAAAGTCGAGCATGGGCACGACGACTTCTGTTGTGATACAGTGTCCGGGGCACAAGTCATGAAAATTATGTGCGGGCGCGGTGACGTTTCTTATGGTATCGTGCCAGAGGACCAAGTCATGAAAGTGGATCACGGGCACGGCGACGTATGTCACGACAGTGGGTGCCGTGCTGGGGCACGTGATGCATGGGCGCAACAATGGGCGATGGCGGTCATCCCAGAGATGGTGCGTGGCCCGGGTGACGGTCGTTGTGGGGTTAGCGCGTGGGCAACAACAGGCATCACTGAGACGGTGCAAGGCCACGGGGGATAGGGTAATGCTCCCATGGCATTTGGCCATCACGAATGTGTAAGTGTGAATTAGTGGGAGGCTAAGGCCAAACCCCCAAGGGGGAAAGTAGCTGACCCCACCAAGGGGAAGGCACCGGACACCTCAAGGAGAAAGGCAGCAACCCCCACAAGGGGAAGGCGACTGACCTCTTAAGGGAAAAAGCCGCCGACCCCTGCAAGGGGAAGACTGCTAGACTCCCAAGGGAGGAAGGCACTGACCCCGACAACAGGAAGGCAGTCGACCCCCATAAGGCTGAAGGCGCCAACCCCTAAAAGGGGGTCGTGCGATCGACTGAGCAATCCCGGAGGAGGCACACGATCAACTGAGGAGGAATGGGCTTTCGAAGGTCAACGCAGGCCGAGGTCGTCATCCTACCAATGAAATGAGCATTGCAAAAATAATTGAGCAAAGAAAAATTGTTTAAAAAAAGGACAAAAGTGCATGTGACTTAAAAGTGCGTTTTTTGACTGGTTGAGAACGTTGAAAAGTTGAACACTGACTACATCGATGTATCGCGCAAAACAGGACACACAATGAATCCATGGGTATGGCCAAGATAGGATGGGAACAAACTTTACACACAAATTCACACACTCATAGAAACACCAAAACACACACACAGAGAATGTATTTTATGTGTTTCTAATCTGTAGAGGCGTTAGGGGGTCAGGGCAGGTGGACAATAGAGGGAAGGGGATAAATGGGTGGGTGTGTAACTATGTATGTGTATGTCTGTGTGTATGTGTGTGTGTGTGTGTGTGTCGTGTGCGTGTCAGTGTCTGAGTCTGTGTTTACCGGGTGTGATTGTGTGTGTCCATCTGTGTGTGTGTATTTGGGATTATGTGTGTCCATTCTATCTCCATAGGCGAGTCAGGGTCGAGGGGGTCATATGATGGACCACCTAAAGCCTCTGCACACCGTCATAATTAAAAGATCATCTTGCTATCTTTGATGATGCACTGGAAAGTCAGTTCAGACTTCTGTTACTTGGACTTGGGAGACGAAGATAGGGAGTTGGCCTTCATAGCGAGCGGGGTTGTTGAGGTCGATGCCTCGTTCTTGCCACTCTTCTTGGTGCGACCTGGAGAACAGCCTTTGTCGAGACCTCAGTGGTGGTGGGTTCAACATGGTCAGTGATGACCATGAGGACCTGATGCTCTCTTATGTTATTACCGTGAGGGGGTAAGGCTCCCCCTCACGTCATTGTTCTTTCGTATCTTGAGGTTTCCCAAAGCAACCTTCCTTGCAAAGATGTCTCTCAGCCCATTGTAATCCTTCAGGTAGTGTCTTATAGCTTGATGATACTGGCAGTACTGGATTGGGCTTTATCCACTTCTGTGGGAGGTGTCCTTATCGGTGACAAATGAAAGTTGTCATTGTGCTCATCCCAGTCCTTTAATAGCTCCCTCACTGTCTTAAGGTTGCATGGGTATTAGGGGGCAGGCTCCCATTGTCTCCTCTTGTCGGGTCATCGGTCCCCTTCGTTGGACTGACTCTTATAGTCATTGTATTTGTTGTTGTTACGGTTGGTCCGAGTCTTGGAAGGGTCTATCGTGGCAAGGAGAGCATTTTTTGGGTGAGGCTTTATTGCTTAATAGGGTCGACCGACTCGTAAGTACATCGGGCTATCTCTTTGAGGTGTCCCTAAGATTTTAGTTGCAAATTCTTGATATGAGCACGATGTATGTCACTCACGTTCTTGATGCATGTGGGAACCAATGTCTCATCCTTGCCAAATTTCGTGCACTCAAGACATTTAAGATGAAAGCGGTGCACATACTTGTTCAAGTCCTCTCCGGGATTTTAGCGTATGCTAGCAATATCAAAATTGGTGAGCCTTTCAGCTTCATAGTGAAACTTATCCAAGAAGAGTCGTGCCATGCCATTCCACGAGTGGACAGTCCCCTCACGGATCTAGTGGTATCAAGTGTAGGCAAGGCCTGTTAGGGACTTGTAAAAATTCCCTAAGTTTCAAACCGTCTCATGGACCATATTGTTCTAAGGAACCTACAAATTTAGTTAAGTGCTCACGGGCATTGCCTTCACATGCGTTAAAGAGCACGAAGGTCGGTTGCTTGTACTTGAGTGGATAAGGTGTAAAAGAGATGTCACTGGCATAAGGTGCATGGCCGGTCAGCCGAGTTGAGGCATCAAGTTCAAAGTTCTTTGACAGGTGGTGGATGAGGGCTTCCAAGTCAAACTTAGTGACATAGTGAGGAGAGGGATCCTCGGGACTTGAGGGAATGTGGTAGTTTACAGGGGTGCTGCAAGCCCTCTAGCCCCTAGACGGGACAACTTGGAGTAGTAGAGCATGAGAAGGTTGCTGATATGTGGAAAGAGCTGGCAGCGGCACCTGCGCAGGGGTGTGGGTAGCCAAACGAGGCATGTCCACCACCTGCCTGGTGGCTTGGTGCTACTCAGCTGGATAGGGGTTAGACTCTATCTCAACAGAGTCATGTGTCTCAAAAGGTCTTTGTACTTGCACAGGGCTCGAGGGTGCGGCGGCCGGGAGGACATGCTGCAACACTGGTCTGAAATCTGTCTAAAGTCTGTGAAATGGCACCACAGAGGGAGGCATATCGGCTATAGGTGGTGAAGATGTCGCGATTCCTACCTTCAAGGATCTAGATGATCGAGGCGTCGGTGGTCACGACACTGGGACCTGGGCAGTGTCAAGGGTCTGCCCAAGCCCTGAAGGCTGGATTTATGAAGCAACTGGCTGAGAGGCTAGAGCTTGTATGGACTTTTTGCATCTCCATGATAGCGGCCATAAGAGTGGACTGGGAGTCTTGTAGACTGGCTATTGTTGGGGTAAGTTATTGAATGGTTGCATTAACAACAACTTGCACATCAGATGTGGTGGTTGGTGGTTGGTGGTTGGTCTTAGAATCAAATGGAACTGGTCTCTTTCTAGTCGTCCAAATGATGCTCCTCTTGGACAGCAGGGTTGAGGCCTTGGCCAGTTTTCCTGGTAGCTCTTTGTTGCATAGGCATGGTGGCTAGGTGTGTAAGATCGGCCCCCTAGCGGAGTCACCAAAATGATGCCAAAGAAATTGGGTTCTTAGTTACATGGAGGTACCACAAATGATACAATCTTAGTCAGCTGCCAGATGTACAAGAATGGGACACAGGGGGTGGAGTAAGGGCAAAGAGTAAGGCTTTCTAGACAGGCCGTGAGGATGGCAGTGCTATAGAGACGAAGGCTGAGACGAACAGGGCCGATAGTCGATAGTCTAAGCTAGGGTCCAAGTCAAGGTCGAATGTTATAACTAATTGTGTTTTTCTTTCTAGAATTCAGTAGCTCTGGATTCTAGATGAAAAAGTATTTTTTTTCAAAATAAGAATTGTTGTCCAAAATGAAGTCCAAAGTCCTCAATTTATAGGCAAATATATGCCTGTGTCATCAGTTGACACGTGTCATCCCAGAGTGACACGTTACCAGGGGGTCCAAAAATGTCAGTGCTCATTTGGACTGTCGGTTCCAATATTCGTGTTGCCTACCCCACAAACCCTCGTTCTGCTTGTCTAAAAAGACTGATAACACAGCATCGGCATGATTAGAGAATGCCCTTGCCCTAGCCACGGGTCCAAAGCCCTTACTGAATCGCACAGAGGTATATCAAGAGACACAAAGAGAACCTAACAGTGGTGGGGGAGGGTCCCTATGCCCGACTATCAGGCAAACTAGGCGCGATGCCCTCTAAAGACTTGCTCTCATCTTGGAGTCACCCAGGGGTCAATGTCCTAGTGGCGTCGAAGATCACCGGTAACGTGAGTGCGACGTGGTCACAGCTTAAGCATGCTAAATGTCATGCAAGTCGCCCCAGGCAGAGATAATGTCTTTGAGAGCGAGCCTATCCCAGTGCGATGGGTCTTCACACCGAAGCACTGTGAGTGAAGCCCTTTAGAATACTACACGCTCTTGAGTGTGGGTCGAAGCAAGTTCCATGTCCATGGCGGGGGCGCATGGTATGGTGAATGAGAAAGGTGCCTGAGGGCAAGTAACATGGGAGCGGCGTACAGGCACGGCAATGGATGTCGCGGAATGGTGCAAGGGGTACATGACATGAAAGCGACACACGGGCGCAACAATGTCTGTCACGGTATGGTGCTAAGGGCACAAGACATGAAAGCAACGCACGAGTGCGGTGATGCCTGTCGTGGTATGGTGCTAAGGGAAAAAGATATAAGAGCAGTGCACAGGCGCCGTGACATCTATCGTGGTATTGCAAGGGGTACAAGTCATGCAAGTCGCGCATGGGCGTGGCGACGTCTGTCGTGATATGGTGCCAGGGGCACAAGTCATGAAAATGACGCACGGGCTCGGTGTTGTCTCTCATGGTATGGTGCAAAGGGCACAAGTCATGAAAGTGGTGCATAGGCTCGGTGACGTCTGTCACAGTAGTAGGCGTGGTGCTGGAGGCACATGACGCATGAATGGCACATGGGTGCAGTGACGGTTGTCATAGAAGTGGGCGTCATGTCGCGGGCACATGACGCATGAATGGTGCATAGGCACAATGACGGGTGATGGCGGTCATCGTGGAGCTAGCACATGGTCCGAGCAACAATCATTGTGGATTCGACATTCTGGCAACAACAAGCATCAAGGAGATAGTACACTGGCCACGGGCGACAAGTGTCGCGCAGCCGGCACGCGGGTAATGCTCTCATGTTATTTGGCCGTCACGAAAGTGTAAGTGTGAATTTGTGGGGGGCTAAGGCCAAATCCCCAAGGGGGAAGGCGGCTGACCCCTCAAAGGGAAAGGTGCTGACCCTTTAAGAGGAAGCCACCGACACCCTAAGGGAGAAAGGCACCGACCCCCCCTTTGGGTAAGTCGTGCGATTGACTAAAAGATCCCAAAGAGGGGAGGCATGCGATCGACTGAGGAGGAATAAGCTTTCGAAGGTCAATGCGCACCGAGGTTGTCATCCTAGCAACAAAATGAGCACCGCAAAAATAATTAAGCAAAGAAAATTTGTTTTAAAAAAAAGAGATGAAAGTACGCGTGACTTGGGCGTGCCCTTTTTGACTAGTTGAGAACGTTGAAATTGAACGCTGATTACATCAACGTGTCGCGCGCAAAACTGGACACACAATGGTTCCATGGGTGTGACCAAGATAGGATGAGAACAAACTTTACACACATAAATTCTCACACTCACAGAAACACCAAAACACACACAGAGAAAATGTGTTTTGTGTGTTTCTAGTCCGTAAGAATGTCAGGGGGTCAGGGCGGGTGAACAATAGAGGGAGGGGGGACAAATTGGTGGGTGTGTAACTCTGTGTGTGTGTGTGTGCACGCACGCGTGTGATACTTTGTGTGTGTGTGTGTGTGTGATATTGTGTATGTCGTGTGCGTGTTTGTGTCTGAGTCTGTGTTTATCAGGTGTGATGTGTGTGTATCTGTGTGTGCGCATATGGGTTTATGTGTTTGTCTGTGCTTTTGGTGGGTGGGTGGTGTCTCTGTGTGTGTCTGTATATGTGTGGATGGGTGGGTGGGTGTCTGTGGGTGTTGTGCGTGTGTGTGTGTGAGTGAGACACAGAGAGAGAGAGAGAGAGTTGTATGTGTTGTGTGTATGTGTGTGCGTGCGTGCGCGCGCGCACGCACGCGCATATATAAGTATGAATCTATATCTCTCTATCTATGTGTATGTGTGTGTGTGTGTGCACGCGCGCGCCTGAGAGAGAGAGAGAGAGAGAGTTTGTGTATGTGTGTGTATATGTGCACGCGCACGCATCTGTGCATGTGTGCATCAATCTGTATCGTGTGTGTGTGTGTGTGTGTGTGAGAGAGAGAGAGAGAGAGAGAGAATGAGTTTGTGTGTGTGTGTGTGTGTATTTGTTTCACAATGGGTGGGGCTTGGGCAATCGGCTGGGTGGCCTGGGTGATGGGCAATGGGGTAAGGGGTGTCTGACTGTGTGTATAACCTTTGTACATTGTATGTCGTATAGGCGCGCGCACGTGTCAAGGTGGCATAATGGAGGGCGCTGCATGGGACATTGTTGGGTTTAGTCATGGCAGTGTGCAACGACAGTGTCTTCTCAAAACGGTGGTAGGTGGGGCTTGGTGTGTGGCAGGGTAGGTAGGGGGCCTGAAGAAGAAGAAGAATTGAAAAGAGAAAAAGAGAGGAGAAAAAAAACCAAAAATGGGCGGATGATTTTGCCACTGACATTTTTGTTTTCCGAAGTTAAAGATTTGGACAGACTTACGATTGGCTAAATTGAAACTTCAGAACCTTCATTGTAAAAATCGAACATTTTAGTCCTCAAGTGAGATTCACGCATACTTTTGGAGTTCTAAAGTGTATTTATTCTAAATTTCTTTAGATGCCTATAAGTCATGACAACAAATTATGTCATTTAATGACGGTGGCTATACACATTTCGTCACAAAAAATAAACAAAAGGTGACTATTTTACTTCATCAAAAGTGAATCTTTCTGTAGCGATCAAGGTCTTCTTTGCCCATGGAGCAAGAATTTGTGACGATCCTTTTCATCTGATCACCTATTGCCTATAATACTTTAGCACGAGTACAAATTTTTTTGGCCAAACTTGTGAAAAAGTTTTGTTAGCACTTGCTCCCTTTTGTATACATCGATATATTTTGGACAATGTCTACATTGTTACCGGAGAGTTCGTTAACTTTCTCAAGGATATGTGTTGCAAAACCTTTTAGGTAGAATGTAACGACCCAATTCACGAGCCAACTACATGGCAATGTCTCCTCAAAAAAGGTAGCCAAAGGTGGTACTTATGAATTTCTTATCCCCTGCAAAAGTGGAATATTACTAGAAAAGCTAAATAGACTAGAAAACGACATCGTCTTATTATTATACAAGCTTGAAATGATGTATCCACAGGCAGTTTTAATGTCATGGTACACTTTGCAGTTTACTTATCGTGAGAGGCCATGCTCGATGGACTGTTCTAATATGGATGGATGTACCCCATTGAAAGGTGAACAACTATTGCATTAGTGTCATACTTGTTATTGTTAAGGAGAGATAGTTTGTCATGCAAACAAGCCATGGATAGGCATCCACATGAACCTACAAACAAGTCGTGGATAGGCATCCACATGAACCAGCAGCAATCTAACCTCTCTCAGATTCAAAAGTCAAATTCAAAACTTAAAGAGTTGTTAAAAAATGTAACAGCCATGTGCATTATCTCCATATCTTTCTGTATGTACCATTTGTGTATATAAGGACAACAAGGAATAAAACAATCTGCCAAGCAGAAAATTCTCATTTCCAGTTTCTCTTTCATGGTATCAAGAGCCCTCCTTGATTAAAAGCTCAATTTGTTTTCTCAATCCATGGTAAACCATGTGGTTCTCTTTAATGCACCATCACACCTTCCCACCAAACTCACATATATCAACTTCACAATATGTAGAACTCGGCTCTACTCCGGTCTCATTGGCCACAACCTATTGGGTTTCATTGATGGTTCCAATCCACCACCACCTCAAACAATTCCCGAATCCACTACCTCCACAGCAAAAATTCCAAATCCAGAGCATGTCCTCTGGAATCACCAAGATCAACTCATACTCAATGCCATGCTCGGCAGTTGTGTTGACAATATTCAGCCTCACATCTCCACTGTTTCCTCCTCGAAGGAAGCATGGGAACGTCTCCTCATTCTTTTTGCAAACAAGTCTCGTTCGAGAGTCATGTCTCTCAAAGAACGTCTGCTCAATAACCCTCGCGGAAATCACTCTATTCCAGAATATCTACAACAAATGGGGGCCATTGCTGATGATCTCGCTCTCGTCGACAACTCTCTCTCTGAAGATGATCTTGTCCTTTATATTCTTACCGGTATAGGCCCTGAATTCAAGGAAATTGCTGCTACTCTCCGAGCTCGCGACACACCTATCTCATTCGATGAACTCTGTGATAAGCTTGGTGATTATGAACTTCAACTCAAAAAGGATGATCTCACTCCATCTATATCCATCGCCACCGCCAACTATACCCAATGTCACAACCGATTCTCGTCCCAGAATGCACCACCTCATCGGAGCCCCTCATCTGGGTGTTTCTCGTCATATCTCCCCACTCGAGACAACACCTCATTCATTGGCCGTCCCCCTACCCAACCTCTCGGTCATACCAGGGGGTCACGCCCATCCACCCAGTCTCATACGGCCAATGCTCGCTCCTCTATTTACTATCGCTTATGTGACCACCCTGGCCATGCCACCAACGAATGTTGCAAACTTGCTCGCTTTCTTTGAGAAAATGATGTCCAAACCCTGCACTCTGTGCATTCATCCCACCTCACCACCCTTATCGCAAATGCCACTGCATTTCACCACAACACCTCTTCACCCTAGTTGTTTGACACTGGAGCCTCCCATCATGTCACTTCTGACCCTATTACACTCATCTCCTATTCCGACTATGGTGGTCCTGATGAAATACACATTAGTGATGGCTCAGGTTTGCACATCTCCCACATTGGACAAGGTCAATTGCACACTCCTCAAGCAACCTTTGCCCCTACATGATGTTCTCTATGCTCCTTCCATAAATCAAAATCTTATATCTGTCGCTAAATTTTGCAATTCCAATCATGTCTCACTCGAATTTTTTCCCTCTTATTTTGGTGGTGAAGGATCTAAGCACGGGGGCGATACTTCTTTGAGGGGAGAACAAAAATGATGTCTACTGCCTACCATCTCCACCAATTTCTCAAGTCCACTCCATCTCCAAGTCCAGCCTCACTGAATGGCATCAGCGTCTTGGCCATCCGTCTCTCCATGTTCTACATTCTGTTTTAGAATCTCACAACTTAGGATCTCATTGTTCTTATTCCAATTCCTTTCATTGTACTCATTGTGATTGTAATAAAAGTCACAAATTACCTTTTCACACCAATTCTCTCCATAGATCTAAACCTTTACAATTAATTTACACTGATGTCTGGGGTCCAACAGAGCCCTCGCATGATCTTTTTCGCTACTATCTCATTTTTGTTGATCACTATACAAAATATGTCTGGTTGTATCCTATGAGAAACAAATCCGATGTTCACCTCTTGTTTCCTCAATTCAAAACCTTTGTCAAAAAAAATTTTCAACTCCCTATCATGGCCATTTACTCTGACAATGGTGGTGAGTATGAATTTCTCAAAACACTTCTTGCAAATAATGGCATCTCACATTTCACCACTCTTCCACACACCCCAGAACACAATGGCAATTCTGAACGCCGTCACCGACACATTGTCGAAACGGGCAAAACACTCCTTCACACAACGTCTCTTCCGCTGAAATTTTGGCCACACGCCTTTCTCACTGCCGTCTATCTCATCAACCGTCTTCCCACTACCATTCTCAAGTTCAAATCTCCATTCGAAATGCTTTTTCATCGGACTCCTAATTACGCCCATCTCAAAATTTTTGGCTGTTTATGTTATCCTTGGCTCTGCCCATACACCGCCTCCAAACTTCAACCTTGCTCAACTCCCTGTATTTTTGTTGGCTACTCCACCACTCAATCGGCGTACAAATGCTTCGACCCCTTCACACACAAAACATATATTTCTCGTCACGTCAAATTCATTGAAAATATTTTTCCCATGCGAGGTGGTGGCAGTACACAAAACTTACCCCGTGCAAAAGAATTGACGCCTTCCGACGTGCCCGTTCCCACAACCGTCCCTGCATCTCGAGATTATCTTTCTACTCCAAATCCATCTTTAAATTTAAATGCACCCAATCTGCTTATCCAGCTCTTCACCCCCCCCCCCCCCACTTTATATCCTCCGTCATCTCCATTATCCACTAATTCAAATTTTTCTTCATCTCACCCATATAATCCTCCACTCACCTCCACCAAATTTCCAAACCTTTCTCCACACAATCTGCCAACATCACTCCCACCAATTTCCACTTCTAATTCAAATTTGTCTTCATCTCACCCATGTAATCCAAAACCCTCCTCCACCAATTTTCAAAGCACCTCTCCACAAAATCTACCATTATCCCATCAACCAAATTTTTCTTCATCCTTACCCACACCAACTACACCATCCACGACTGCCCACTCCACTCCAACGCATGCTCCTTTGTCTTTGGTCCACTCTCCTTGTCTATCCCCTCCCTCTCACTCATCAACCTCACGTCCCACTCGAAACCGCCACCCGAACCCCAAATATTTCAATCCTAAATTTATTAATCACACTATGGTACACCCTTTGCCCCTTGCACTCGAGCCCACCTCCCTCTCACAAGCCTTAATTGATCCCCACTGGCGTAATGCCATGTCCGAAGAATTCGATGCCTTACTCTGAAATGGCACATGGGATCTTGTTCCAAAAACTGACCAAAATATCATCGGATGCAAATGGGTTTTTCGCATCAAACGTAATCCTGACGGTACCATTGCCATATATAAAGCTCGCCTCGTATCAAAAGGTTTCTATCAATGCCCCGGCCTTGATTATGCAGACACCTTCAGTCCTGTCACCAAACCTGCCACTGTTCAGGTCGTATTATGTCTTGCTCTCTCTCCGAACTGGCCGCTTTGAAACTCGACATCAACAATGCCTTTCTCCATGGTACTCTTCATGCCAATGTCTACATGACTCAACCTCCGGGATTCCCCCACTCTACCATGCCCCATCATGTGTGCAAGCTCCACAAGGCTTTCTATGGTCTCAAACAAGCACCGCGTGCTTGGTATCAAGAACTCAAGGGCCATTTTCTTCAAGTTGGTTTCACTAAATCTGTTGTCGATGCCTCACTATTCATCTACAACCACGACGACATAATTGCATACTTTTTAGTCTATGTAGATGACATTATCCTCACTGCCAACAACACTATCTTTCTAAACTCCTTTGTTAAAACTCTGGATCACCGCTTCTCCCTCAAGGATCTCGGGACCCTGCATCACTTTCTGGGTGTCGAAGTTATCAACGCAACCGACGGCCTATTCCTCTCTCAACATCGTCACATCAGTGACCTTCTCCATACCTTCTCCATGGCAGGTGCCAAAGAGGTCAACACCCCCATGTGCACTACCTCTACTCTCACACTACATGATGGTTCTTCCCATATTGATCCGACACCATATCGGCAACTCATCAGTGCTCTGCAATACATTTCCCTCACCCATCCTGATGTCTGTTTTACAATGAATCGTCTCTCTCAATTAATGCACTCCCCCACTGAACTTCACTGGACTGCGCTCAAACGGGTGCTTCGTTACCTGAAGGCCACTATCCATCATGGCCTTTACTTACGCTGTCGAGTTCCTCTCGCCCTTCAGGCCTTCAGTGACTCTGACTGGGGTGAAGATCATGACAATGGGCACTCCACCACCGGTTACATTCTTTATCTTGGCTCAAATCCAATCTCCTGGAAATCAACCCGTCAAAAATCAGTTTCTCGATCCTCCTCGAAAGCTGAATACAAAGCCATTGCCAACTCTACTGCTGAAATTATGTGGGTCACTAATTTTCTACACGAACTTGGTCTCACCCTTCCACAACCCCCACACTCTCTTCTGTGACAACACAGGCGCCACATATCTTTGTGCCAATCCTATTTTCCACTCACGCATGAAGCACATCGCTTTGGATTATCACTTCGCTCGGGAATGTGTCACCAACGGTTCTCTACGTGTTCATCATTTCAATTCCAAGGATCAATTTGCGGACATTCTCACTAAATCTATTCCTCGGCCACAATTTCATCAGCTTCCGTCCAAGATTGGAGTCACCAACGGCGCCTCAATCTTATGGGGGCGTGTTAAAGAGAGATAGCTTGTCGTGCAAACAAGCCGTGGATAGGCATCCACATGAACCAGCCGCAATCTAATCTCTCGCAGATTCAAAAGTCAAATTCAAAACTTAAAGAGTTGTTTAAAAATGTAACAGCTATGTGCATTATCTCCATATCTTTCTGTATGTACCATTCGTGTATATAAGGACAACAAGGAATAGAAACAATCTGCCAAGCAGAAAATTCTCATTTCCAGTTATTCTTTTAGTTATGTCAATATACTTGTTATGGCTGTCTAAGAAATTACTTACGCCTAAATTGATGGTTTTGAATATTTATAGGTTCATGGGCACTCTTAACGGTTACGTGCAAAACAAAGCGAGGCCTGAAGCTTCAATAGCAGAGGCTTACATTATTAACGAATATTTAAATTTTTGCCCTTTGTATCTCCACAAACTGGAAACTAGTTTCAATAGAGCAGAACAAAACTATGACCCTGAGGTTCAGGAGGATGAAAGTATGTACTGTGTTTTCTAGCGAAGTACGTCCCTTTGAAGGATCAACTTATGATTATCTTGAGGACACAGAGCTTGAATTAGCTCAAAGGTAGATGTTGAATAACTATGAGGGTTTGGAAGGAGTTTTTGTCCTAAATAATGAAATTTAAATACTTATTTATCGTACTTTTAAACTTAGTTACCCGCATACCATATTTTTTGAAAATCTTTGTTTCAAACAGAGATTTCAAACCCTTTTTCATTTTCACCATAATTTGTATATCAAAAACGTGATTTGGAATCATGTTTTCTTCTTTAATATCTCTGATTGAGATTTCTAAAAAATGATGTATGCGGGTAAATAAATTTCAAAATACGGCAAATTGATAATTAAGTATTAAAACTGCATTATTTAGGGCAAAGACTCGGTTTGGAAGACTATATAGCATCAGTTTACATTCTTTTAAAGGTATTTTTCATCTTAAAACTTTACATCACCTTTCATTAAGGGAGTTGTTATTTAAAGTCTCTTTGCAGTGAGCATAAGAACGAGCTTGAAGATGAAAGTCCCTTAAATATATAAACGCAAGACACCAAAGACAGGATTTTAGTTGGTTTAAGCAACGGGTAGGTGTATAATAGTAATTATTTAAACAAGCACATTCACATACACAAACTCACATTATGATTCTTGTGTTTCACGTTTTGTTTTTATAGATGAAAATGCTTTTTAGTCAAAAAAATCTCCAGCGGCTACCGACAAATAGACGCACATGGAGGTACCCAGGTTTGCACAGTCAATGGAGTTGGGTTTCACACCAGAGAGCGTGACAAAAATCGTAGGAGTCAACATTCTGGTTTGGTTGTCAAAGGCGAGCACGAGGGTGAGGAGATCGACTTTTATGGGGTCGTCACTGATATCATAAAGCTAAGCTATATCAGGGGCTATTGGGCTGGGCTATTCATTCGGATGCACGCATTTGATATTGACAACAAAAAGAAGTCGGAAATACAAAAGATGACCACTTTATTAGCATTTATATTAGAACAAATTTCGGCTGCTACTCGGATTATAAAAATTTTCTTCCAACTGTATACGTAATGACAATTATGGCTTTTCTGTTAATACTTGTGGCGACAATTTTTATCAGCACTTTTTAGCGACACTAAATAACGGCCACTAAAAATATTTAGCATTATTAATTATCGTTATACAGAGGGTAAGAGGAAGATTCATTAAACTTGAATAGTAGCCAAAATGTTTTCTTCATATCAGGGTACGTAGATGGTACAAGAATGACCCTTTCGTGCTAGCAATGCAAGCGAAGCAAGTTTTTATGTGAATGGCAGAAAGTTGGGTAAGGATTGGCAAGTCGTACTAGGGGTGGCAATGGGCAGGTTGGATCGGGTTGGGTCAAAGAACTGTGGGGTCAAAAATTCTTGGTACGACTGTCGTACCAAGAATTTCAACACAAGCACGTATTTGATGTTCCTGAGGTGGAAAATAGAAATGAAAATACGATTGAAGTCGTCGCGGATCCTAATGATGTGGTCTACCAAGAAAACATGGCATTTAAGGGTTTTTTTTTTCTTTTTTTTTTAGAACTTCATTTCATCAAAAGTTATAAGTACGAGAAGAATATTTACAATTGAGATGCAAAGAGGTGATGGCTATCGTTGAGGATACAACATTTTCGATGTAGTAGTAGCAACTGTGAAACAAACGACATGTCTGATAGGTGTTGAAATTGACGAAGATGATGTTGGATCACTCCGCAAAGATGATGTTGGTTCGGAAATTATTGATGCTAGACTCATAGCCAACTATTAGTGCCAATTTAGATTAAGGAATTTTATTATTTATTCATTATTTTATGCCAATCTTATATCATATCATTTTTTAATTCACTTATTTTATTAATAGTTAGGTCAGCTCTAATGCCTACATGTACTTTTTGTACCCACAAAAATATATACGTACAGCTAACTGTTTCAACTTGGTATCAAAGCCTTTTCTAGATTTTTTTTCTCCTCACCCACGGCACTAACTCTGTTGTCATCTCTACTCGGATGCGCCGCCACAGCCACCACAAAGTCCCTATTAATCTGCTTACGTCATATTGTATAGTGGAAGAAATTAGATAGGGAGACAGGGGTGTAAACATACATAGATAATATTCTCTCTCTCCCTAATTAATTGACCGTGTTTGACTTGTTTGACTTGCACGTTTATTTATGATATGAATAGTATTTTTTATGAATTTCTCATTTTACTTCAAGAGAGAGAGAGAGAGAGAGGGAGGTAAGAAAGTGCATACGGAGAGAGAAAAATGGGTTGGTAGAAGATTAAATATAGAGAAGGAAATAGAATAAAAAAAAAGGGGGATATGAAGGCTAACATGGAAAAATACATATGAATTCTTTCTTAATTTGGAACGTGATCAATTATTTTAGGACAGCCAAAAAAGAAAATATGATCAAAATACTTAGGGACGAAAGGATTATTAATTTTGGAATGTCGGTGAAACTTAATTTTGGAGTGTTAGTAAAATTGATTCAATATATCTTTCATGTATAGTCAATGGTTTAGTTATAATGGAAAACAAGTTCACTTTTACTCAGCAAATAATCTCAAAAAGGGCATTTAATTTTATGAGTAAAAGAAGTGCGTATAATCTGCTATTTTTGTTGGTCAAATTTGTTTCTCTAAGTGTTGAAGACCATAAACCACACTTTTTTAAGTTATAATTTTAATCTCTTTTCCTGTTTCTAGGGGAGTGTTTTTAGCACTTTGGTTTTTTTGCTAAGCACCAGACAAAACCTTGTTCTAAATCTAAACTATTTAAAAAAAGATTTGACTGCTCTAAGATTAATCCCTATCACCCTCCTAGACTTAATTGGGGGTAAGAGGTTTCGATCTATTTTTTGCTATTAACCTTTTTTTTTTTTTTTTGGTAATTTGGGGTCTCAAAAATGTGTCGCAAAATTCGAAAATGGTCGTATTCAATTAGTGCTTTTTCTTTTCGTTTAATGGTATGTAACCCGGAGATTCAAAAAAAAGCGGATTTCCTGAGAATTGCCGGCTTAACTCAGATGATTGTTTTCTGGCAAATAACTTCGATGATTGTTATTCAACCTCCTTAGTCAGGCATCTCCGGAACAACTCATGACTGGTACGTATCTGTTTGGTAGTTTGCTCCACCTTTTCTTTCCGTGGCAATTGTAAGCTTTTTGGAGTTAGTATGAAGAAAAGAAAATCATATGGCCCGAAATGATTAAGATAGGGACCAAGAACACAATTATATGGCCCGTGGGGATTATGATAGGAACCAACTTGGGGTAATTTAGCCTACAATGGCCATGGAAAGAAAAGCTGGAGCAAGCTACCAAAACGAGTACCAGTCATGAGTTGAGCATGAAGAAGAAAACAATCATATTCTTCTTCATGCTACTAAACCATTTGTTGCCTTGTCCCTTCTCGAATCGCCTTTCGATCCGTATATTTCTTTTTGTGAGAATCTGAAAGCTGATATTCCGCTACACGAACACACGAGTTCATAAGAAGATAAATGAGGAAACAAAAATTTACGGTAGACGGGAGACAAACCAGATATCATTCAATTAAATGTAAGACAGGTTAAAGGAAGATGCACGAAGAGAATTTTCCTACAGTAAGACAATAAACAACTATACGCGAGTCCAAAATACAGGCCCTTTCTGATTCCGAGAGCGGTGGGGAAAGGGAAGTGTATGAGTGGCCGTCAACAAAAGAACATCATGATGAACACTGAACCAATCTAAGAAAATCCTAATCAAGCATGGCAGCAACGGAGTATCAGTAGATGGATTGGCACAGTATAAATCAGCACTTGAACCCATGGCAGACAGAAAGAACAATGATAAGGATCAAAGCAATGAGGATACCCAAGACAATCAGTTTTATCTTCATATTCTGGAGCCACATCTTTCTTCTCATCTTCGTCCCCTGTTGCCTAAAGTCCTGTGCCTGAAACAAAGCACGTGTCAATGCTATCAGATGATTTCATATATAACGAGAGTCATTATACAGGGGAGGAAAATGAAAAGCACTGTTGCCGTGGGGAAAAGGGGAAATAGTGCAGCAAACACTTCAATAAAAGTGTCCCCTAATATTCTCCACTTCCAGAAGGGGATTTAATTACATAGTAACACCTCATCATGCAATTTGCATAATTACAGATCTTTGCATTATAATCTATTCATGCAAGATCTGGGTTTCCGCAGACCAACCTGCGAGCGAAGATTCTCAGTTTTATCCACTAGCAGCTCAATCTTCTCTCCGCGATCGAGAACCTGCAAATGGGACATAATTTAACCAAATAAGAGCAGTTTGATTGTCAAAGACAGGTATGCATTCACAATTTTATATATATTGTAAACTTAAGGCATAACAAAATCCAAAATAAATCCTACAAGATTGTCAACCTTACCTTCTCAATATTTTCCATCATCACTCCCTTGACTTCGGACACCTGAGCCTTGACCTTAGCAAGCTTGCTAATCTCTTCTGGATGATCCACACAATACTGCATGTGTTCCTTCAGTTTGGACCTATGACAACAAAGAATAGACATTTTACAATGTCCATAGAAACAGACCAGGTGTGCACCTTTTCAAGAGAGAAACAAAAAGGTACCCGAATTCCTTGTTCAGGCTATTGGCAACAGCAGTTGCCGCTTTACCGCCACCATATCTCTTGTTAAAATCATCCTTGACTCGCTCCAGAAAGGCAATAGGAATTTGCCGGCCAGCTGATTCAACTGCAACGACACAATATGCTGCAGCAACAAATATAAGATTGCACATTAGTATCATATTTTAAGGTATTTAACATAGAGGTACAAGCATGAAAAGACTGGCAAATAACCACCAGATCTTCCCAAATCAGGAAAATGATCAACCAAAACATAGATAACCTAGATAGTGACCAAGTGAATGTTAAAGCTTTAGTAAGTCATTGTCGCGGTAAATTTGAACTGATGCTGAACAGCCAAAATTTGTGGAGGAAAACTAAATGAAAAACAAGGAGGGCTCTCATTTAAACCCATCGTGCAGTCACGTTCAACCATGACTTGAGCTGAGCACAATTGGCTCTGCTAGTAGCTTTTTCCTCCTGACCTTCATGACATCCTCTTTAGCTCCATGTCTCATTCATTGTGATTAACAGAAGAGCAACAAGAGCAATTTCAGGAGAAAAGAGCGAGTATATCAGTTGGGAAATCTCGTAAACCAACCTGTGAACGTTAGTTGCCTTATTATCTCTCAGTTTGGCTCACAAAATTCCAAATTGTGCACATGTAGGCTGTCCAAAGATTACCACGCTAATAATGTTGTAGGTAGATATAAGACATGCTTAATCTGATACTTGGCAAAAAAATCAGTGCACAGGATACTTACTGATTATTGCTGCGATTAAGCTTTAGATGCATTATATCCCTTCCCAAAATAATCCACCAAAGTTATTCGTATGTATAAATTTGCATGTGAGAACTTAGAAAGAATCACCGCATTGCCCGATGATTAGATGCCCCAGTGTATTCTATAGGATCAAAGGAAGAACAGAGCTTCTAGACGGACAAACTGCCCATTAAAAGCACTAGGGACTGTGGGCGCACGAAAAAAAATGGAAAACATCTCAAGAGGAGGGATTTGAGAGAGAACAAAGAAGAAAAAGATGCACCAAATAATGAAGGTGGGACATGGATAATAGAACGAAAACTAAATTACTTACCAAACAGCTATCAAAAACTAAAAAACCAAAGCAAACCTTCAACCTCAAATCCGTCTCCCATTGCAAAAGGTGGGCGTGCTAACATATTTTTACCACTAATTATACTTTACCAAAGTTCCTCACTCAGGTTTCAAACAAAATAAAAGAAAGATGGTATATAGACGATGATAGAGAAGCTTACTGACACCACCTGGTGTTGAATTTAAGTTATTGCAAATGGACAATCAAAGAGGGGTTATAAGTTGGTTGATTGTGGTTTTGGAGTAGGTGCTTAGAAGAGTGGTTCCCACATGAAAGAACACGGGGATTGCATATGGGCAAGTGATGGGAAGTGGGAGAAGAAGTCTTCAATTGACGTGATTATAACTCATGAGGGAATCAGCTTACTTCAATAGCCTTTGACCTCGTTTTGCCGAAAGCCCCTCCACCAAAAACACCCCGAATGACTCGAAACAATGATGCTCTAATACCATTTGTTAGGATCAATCGTCTGGCACTGCACAAAAGCAATTACTGTTGTAAAGGCGTTCCTCATTTTTCTTACACCCTTGGCATAGAAGCCAGTGCACACCGTTGAGCACACGAGGGAGCTGGATGCGGTCAGCCCATAATATGCCGACACTCTTTTTGGTTCCTAGGGGTGGTATACACGTGACTAAATACATCCAGTGTACACCTTACGCTATGGCGACTTCTGAATGAGGGCGCTTCATTTTGGCGAAAGTACCAGTGTGTCAGGTGCTATCGGGCTTGGGTGCAACTGGGTGCATGTCCATAATTAATTACTCTTTTAACTCATAGTTGAATTCAGGTGCGTCTGGGTGCACATCAAGTGCGTATCGATAATTAATTTTGCATTTTTTAAGTTGGGATCTGAATGTAAACTTTACTCTTTATGCCTTTAGCTAAACCAAAAAACCAGATGAGCCACCTAGGAGCTTGTGTTAAGGGCTGCAAATGAACCGAGCTGTTCACGAACAGCTCGTGATTCATTCTCTGAAGAGCTCGTTCATGTTCGTTTGCATAATATACGAACCGAACACAAACAACATTTTAAAACTCGTTTATTAAACAAGCCGAGCATGAACACTTCAAAGTGTTCACGAATGTGTTCGTGAACGGCTTGTTTATACAATAAATTCATATTTTAATATTTAAAAGATGAAGATTATGCAAATATATATATATATATATATATATGAATATTATGTTTAGAGCATAGATGTCTAAACTCAATTTACTTAAAACCAAGCCCAATAAGATACCTAAATAATTCTTACATTGCATGCAGCCCAAATCATACTAGAAAGCCCAGTCCACTCCTCTTCCCATCCATTTAGAAAACCCTAAACAAATTCTTATCCTCACAGCCGCATTTCTTCTATTCAGACATTTTCTCCTCCTCTTCTTCCCCCTCCATCTCTTTCACTCATGTACAGAGACAATGAAATTTCGGAGATACACACACCTCCACGGATACACGAACGGACCCTCTCTTGCTAACTCTCAAGTAAGCACATCTCCTTCTCACTCTTAGGCGAACACATCACCCCAAATCAGATCAGGGTTCTTCTATGACTCCGATCTCCGATCTTGTGAAGATCCAAAAATCCATCGACTTCAAAAGTAGATCTGATCTTCTTTTCTTTTAAAGCTTTTTGTGGTTGATAATGAAGGCGACGACAAGTGGTTGTAGATGTAAAAGAGGCGACGACGATGGTGGTGGAAGAAGACGGCAGCGACGGTGACGGTGGTCATGGAAGAAGACGACGGCGGCTGCCATTGTTGTAGAAGAAGATGGCATGATGTTCTGTTGAATTCAGCTTCTTCTCTTTCTCTAGTGTTCTATTGATTTACTTTTTTAGACGAACGAGCCGAGCCCGACTTTTGCATCGACGAACTCGAGCCGAGTTCGAACATCCATGCCTAGCTCATAACAGAACACGAGCCGAGCTTAAACATCTCAGAAAATAGACGAACCAAGTTTGAACACACCCTTGTTCGGCTCGAACTCGGTTCGTATACAGCCCTACTTGTGTATACATAGATATACATATATATCGGAATAAGAAGAAGAAGAAAAAGGAGCAAGAGCAAACAGCAGCAATAGCAGCAGTTGTAGTAGACTTTTATGTTAAATTCTTAAGTTTTATCACTAATCTCCTTATAAACTCTGAAATGATCCAATAAGTGCATATTTGCTTCCTCATTCACTTACGTGTATAGATTATTATATAACATTTAAAAAAATTGCTGTAATCGTGCCAGACCCATGTCCTGCTTTACTGGAAATTCACCTATTTGAGTATCTGCACCCATGTCGTATCCAAACCCATACACGATTCGGTGCTTCTTAGTCAACATGTAATTTATCTTTTAATTTGAATGATAGAACTCATAAAAGCACTTACAAGTAACAAGAAGGAACAAGACAAATAAATCATGATATATTGATAAAATCATGCATTTGATTATATTTTCTCCTCCCCGTCCACAATATCATATTCCTTCCTTCTTTGTTATAAGTAACTTGATATCACGCTCGTTACTCGATATTGACAGATGTGACCACCGAAAATTTAGTAAAAGAAAGAGGTACAAGCTTCTGAATTGTAAAACCAGCCCTAGAAAGTATACTGTACAGCAACGCAAGCCTTTTCTCCAATCCAAGAGCTTGTTCATCATTGAGCATTGCTTCTCACAATTTAACCATTAAAGACTAGAATGAATAAGGTAAGATATGAAGATCTTTTCTAACTTAAGTACCTTAATGGCTCAAATACATCTCTCGTTTAGAGATAATTTTCTCATTCATTACAATAAGGTTTTTATAGGTGAAGAAATATCAAAGGTGACAAAAGATGGGGACGAATCACTGAATATCATGTACAAGCAAAACATGTATACATGACTACAACCAATTAAATAAAACAAACTTTAACTCAAACGAGGAATACCAAGAAAGAGCTACACTCTCTAACGCTCAGCTCTACACCCCTTTGGTCAGAACATCCTGCAGATATCGTGTACAAGCAGAACACATGTGCAAAATTCAATCAATTAAAAAAAACAAACTTTAGTTTGAACCACGAATAACAAGAATGAGTTAGGATCTCTAAAGTCTCAGGTCTAAACACCTTTGGTCAGAAAATCCTGCAGAGAGGTGCCCGAGGACTAGGGTGCCTTAACAAAGAGAAACGACACTGAAACTATGAAAGACATGCAATTGCCTCTTAGGGAAAGACAACTATCAAATGTTTCAAGGCACTTTATCCCTTCCACCAACAGCATTCACCAATTCTAGACTCCAAAAGACCTTTCCTCCAGAGGAACAAATAGACCCAAGTATGTCAGTAACGCAATTGCTAAACAGTATATTAATAATCACGAGTCACCCACAAAAAGAATAGTAACGAGCACACAATACAAACCTGAAATTTTTTCCCGCCTGACATAACATCTGCACAATAAATTTTTCATCAAAATAATCATTTCCTATCATCTATCCCCAAGACTACGGTCGCAAAGCTCAACCACGATGTTTCGAGTTTCACCATTTGCTTCATTTCCATTAGCAATCCTTCCTTTATTTCATACCCCAAAGTTAATTAAGCATCTAACGGGGTTAATACACACATCCATATTGCGCTAAAACAAGCGGAACGAATCAAATAGCACGGAACCAGACGACTCACTGCATCTGTTTTCGTAATTACGTTGTCTCATTTTAACCATCCATTCATTTCTAATAATAAACCCTTTCTTTCCTCCCTTACGACAGAATGGTTAGCGTCTAATGAGGTTTATGTAGTACATATATCGTGAAAATTAGAACCAAAGGATCGTGGTAAAGCACGTGGAGGATCGCAAAAAAAAAAAAAACAAGCGAGCAAATGGAAGAGAAGGGGATCGTTACGAACGACTCACTGAATCCGTTCTCGACGAGGTAGTTGAAGGTGTGGCCGTCGCAGTTGTAGGTGAACTTATTGTTGGTGGCGGGGAGCTTCTGGAGGCACTGGGAGGCGATGCCGGTGAAATTGCCACTGAACTCCGTGTACTCCGCCAGGATCACCGTCCCACGCGCCACGAAACTGTAGATCAGCGACTGCTGCCCCATCTCTGTCTCCTTACTTTCTTACCCAAAAACCCTAGACCCAGAAAACAAGCACTCGTTAACAGAGAAATGGAGAAAAATTCAGGGGAGCTGAGAATTTTGGAGGTGAAGGCGATTGGATTGGGTTGGATCGGAGGGGTGGGGGTGGCGGGTATTAGCGGTGTTGAATTATATGTTGTTTATGAATTTTGGAAAATATCGTAAAAAAGGGAGAAAGGTCGTACCTTTGAATGGAATTGGGGGGTTGATAGGGATGAAGGAGAGAGAGAGAGAGAGAGAGATTTGATTGTGTTATAGATTTTGTTTGGGGGAAGATGTGTGTGTTGATTTAGGAGGCAGGGAAAGGCGTTGCAAATGGAAAGTGACAGTGCAGGCGGTTGTTTTAAATGCATCTCAGGTGCATCAAAACTGCGCCCAACCGTGAGAACACACAACAAGTAACACATTTCAAGTCAACATAAAAGTGAACATTTGAAATCTCTGCGTTCCATTTATTGGTTGTTTCAGTACTGGGGTAAAATTCAAAAATTTTATCTTTTGATAAACATGAGAATTGCGTCGATAATTAAGAGGTTACAAGCGTTTTCAGTGGCAGCCTTTACGGCTTTACAGAGATTAATGACGGTAATTGTCATGTAAGCATATGAATATAAATACAAGTGACACCAAATAAGATAAAAGCTCTTGCAATAATTCATAATAACCAAAAGATGTAGAGAGAGATCTCATTGCAGCAAAATCTTCTTTATCCAGTTCTAATATACGGCAATACGTGCATGACACGCAAAAGCTGCTGGTGATCTGGCCTCTGTTAGTTGCAAGACTGTGGCCATGTCAATGCTACAACAGTTACATAACAGGTATCGTATAATATTAGGGTCACCTGGTCTGAAATATCTTCAGTGTTCGTCATCTGAGAGAGTATAAATTTTGAGTTAGTAAGAATTTTGATATGAAGGAATTTTTGGCATGTGGCTCATGTGATTACAGTTAAAACCCCTTTAGCAAGTGTTGTTGTTTGATCAGAGGCAGTGGTGGATATTGCAACCGAGTCACATTACTGCTGTAGATTATTGACGTATGAAATTTTAACTCCAACTTTTAGTAGTTGATGCCAAGAAAAGTGAGTTCGCAGTCGACGTAGAGGTGCCATAAGGAATGCAGTTTGAGTCAGATGCCAAGTAGAGTGATGTGGAACACAGCAAGGATGAAGTAAGGGCAGAGACCAAGAGCTTCTTAAACAGAGCCTGAGGGTGGTAGTGCTGCGAAGGGCGATGGCGCTGGGTGAATATACGACAAGAGTCACAATCTGATACTTAGGTCCATAGTCAAGGTCCTGTATGTTTTCTCTCTAGAATTCTAGAGTGAGAAAGTGAGTTCTAAAAATATGAGATCCTCCAAATGAATCCTTAAAATTCCTATTTATAGAGGTTGAGATGATGATGTTGTCACGCGACACGGGGCGCCAGGTCACTGAGGGGTCCACAGGTGCCGGTGCTCCACGGACTGTCAGATCGCATATTCACCCAGCCTGCCCCACACAGCGTCGTTCTATCTATCTTGAAAGACTAGCTCCCATAGCGCTAGTGTGGCAAGAGAATCCCCTTGATCTAGCCACCAGTCCAAGTCTTTGCAAGGTCCCACAGGCCTGGCAGCGGTGGGAAAGACCCGACGCCCAACTGCCAAGCGGGCTAAGCGCGATGCCCTCCAAAGATCTGCTCCCGTCTCGAAGTGACTCGGGGGTCATAGTCCTTATGGGTGCCGATGCAAGCCCCCAGTGCAGGAACACGTAGGCCAGTCACGCAAATACCCTGCGGAGGTAGTGTCCCGGAGGAGTCGCCTATCCTGTTGGCCAAGGTATCATCCCGGGGGAGCCATCTACCTGACGAAAAGGGAGTCTTCATGCCGGAGCACTTAGAGCTCCCTGACAGAGATAGTGTCCCTGAGGAATCGCCTATCCCTGTGGGTGAGTCCTTATGTCGGAGCACTCAGAGCATGTCAAGGTAGCATCGCGGAGGAGCCGTCTACCTGACGGGCTGAGGTAGCATCCAAGAAGAGCTGTCTCCCTAGCAAAAGGAGAGTTAAAGCTCCCTGGCAGAGATCGGGATGGGAGTCGCTATCACCGCAGGTGAGTCCTTATGCTGGAGCACTCGGAGCACATTAAGGTAGCATCCCGGAGGAGCTGTCTACCGGACCGGCTGAGGTAGTATCCCGGAGGAGCCATCTACCTGGCGAAAGGGGTGTTGAAAATCTCCCCGGCGAAGACAGTATGTCCCGAAGGAGTCACTTATCCCCGCGGGTGAATCCTTATGGCGGAGCACTCGGAACACGTCAAGGTAGCATCCTGGAGGAGTTATTTACCTAGTATCCCGGATAAGTCGCCTATCCCCGCAGGATGCTGCACACTCCGAAAAAGTGGGTCAAAGCATGTTCCACGATCAAGGTAAGGTGCACATGGTGTGGTGAAAGAATGGACCAACACAAGGAGCATGGTAGTGTGACAGAGAGCCAGGGGCACAGCTGTATCAGCGGTGCGGCGCATGGGCACGGCGAAATGTGTAAGGTGCCAGGGGCATGGTAATGTAACAGGGAGCCAAGGGCGCGACTGTATCAGCTGCGTGGCGTATGGGCACAGCGGAGTGTTAGAGACGGCACGTGGGAAACGGGGATCGCAAAGTCGGTGCGTGGGCGACCTGTGTCGTATAGTTAGCTCGAGGGCACGGGCGACGGGGGTTGGGGAGATGACGTATGGGCGACAGGCATCGAGGAGACGACGTGGACGACAGGGGTTACGGAGACAGCACCCTAGTGACGAGCGTTTCAGAGTCGGCACGCAAACGCGGGTAATGGGAAATGTGGAGACGGCGCATGGGCTACGGGGGTCACGGAGATGACACTCGGGCTACAGACATCTTAAAGACGGCGAGCGGGTGCCGACGACAAACATTGGGAACAGTGCAAAGGCCAAGGGAGAGCATGCGTTGAATGAGAGGTGGGAGGCATGCCGATCCCCCCTAAGCTGGAAGGTGGTCGACCCCTAGGGGGAAGGTAGCTGACCCCTTTAAGGGGAAGGTGTTGACCCCCAAAGGGGAAGGCGTGCCAAGGTTGTTTCACAAGGAGCAAGTGCACGTGACTTAAGCATGCGTCGCTTTGACCGGCTTGGAGCATTAAAAAATTGACCATTGACCATGTGACATGTCACGCAAAATGAGACCCATCGTGGGCCCGTGGGTGCGACCAAGGTAGGTTGGGAACATAAGCCCCCTGCGTGTGGTGTGGGCGGAAGGGCAACCTGAGTGGGCGCCGCATGCATATTCGTAAGTTTATACTTAGAAGAATGTCTAATGTTTGTTGGCCGGAGAGTCACTGGCATCGTCTATGAATTATGAAAGTAAAGAGTAGGTGGCTCAAGCCACCTCGTGCACTGCCTACTGAAACCTTGAAATGCTTAGGCGTCGACACGGGAGCGCGATGATGGGTGTAGGGGTGCGGACGATGGGTGTCGCGATGTGGGGTGCGACGACGGGCACTGTACAATAAACGAGAGGAGTAGGTGGTTCGAGCTGCCTCGCGCACCACCTACCAATGATGTTGACGTCGGAGGACGTCACGGCACAGGGTGCGCCAAAGACGTGGTGACGAACGCAAGGGTGTGGTCGTAATGGCACAACAAGTGTGAGGAGTAGGTGGCTCGAGCAGCCTCGTGCACCACCTAATGAAGCCTAGGATGTTGTGCATCGTCGCGGGGGGTGCGACGATGGGCGCGGGGCTGCGGTCACTGCCAACTTGGGCAAAGTTGCCAAAAAAATTCTAATTGTAAAAAGAAGTGATGAAATGGGCAGGAGAGGGAACGACGTAAGGTTGGACCGTGAGGTGCACGTTATGTCCTCACGAAGTTTTTTTTTTTGGTTGTGAGAAGGGTGGCAATAATGGAAGGTGATGGTGGTCTTTGGTCGGCTGAGGTGTGTTAGCCGCGATTTGAAGGTTGTTGGGCCATCGCACTTGGTAGGTGAGATAGAGTGGTTTGTGAGCCTTGGTCGTCAGCCGTGGTGTTAAGGTGGGAAGGTCGACTGACAAGGCCAAATGATGGGCCTTGAGTGGGGGTGGGTGGCCCAAGGTAAATGGTGGAGGCCAAAAGGATGAAGGCCGACCAGGGTGGAAGGCGATGGAGGCTGAAGGTGAAAGTGAAGGCCGAGGCCGAAGGGATAGAGGCCGGCGGAGGAAGGTGATGGAGGTCGAGGTAATAAGGTGGGCCAAAGGTGTAGTCTTGTTGTTAGAAAGGCCAATAGTGGAAGGGGGAGAGGGGCCGAGGCTGAAGGTGGCCTAAAGGGGGGTCGGCTGAGATAGGGGGGTCTGTCGGGGTAGGAGGTTGTCGGTCTAGCTGGGGGGTTGGCCTGGTGGGTCAGTGGGGCGTTTGGCCAAAGTTTGGGGAGAAGAGTAGAGGAAGATAATGAAGAAAAGGAGAATGTGCGGCAGCCACGGCTAGGGAGAGGAAGGAGGTTACGCAAGGGTCGCGTGGGTTGGGGGTCGGCGGGGTCAGGGGGTTGGCAACGGGAGAAAAGTTGGTCGGGGTTGAGAGCATGGGGTCGGTCGGGGTTGAGGGCATGGGTCGGTCGGGGTTGAAGATGAAAAAAAAGAAAGGAAGAAGGGGCGACGGTGGGGTGAGTCTACCATGGGGGGACGAGGGAAAGGGAGGGCAGGGGAGGAGGGGGGGTCATCGGTGACAGGGAGGGACTACAACGGCCAGGGGCTGCTGGCTGTGAGAGAGAGAAGCCGAAGGGGTACGGTGCAAAAGTATGGGGGTTGGCGACGCAAGAGGGTGGTGCGGTGCATGGAGAGAGAGGGGGAAATTAGGGTTAGGGGGAGAACGGGTCAGGTTTCGGGTCGGGTTGGGTGGGTTCGGGTAAGCATGGCGGGTGCAGGTTCTTTGAGAAAAGGAGAGAGGTGCGGGTCACAGGCAGGTCAGGTACACGAGGCAGTTCAGGTCGGGTCTGCCCAACTGGGTTTTGAATTTGAAATTTTTTTATGGCCCCAAGGAATTTTTTTCCCAAAGTGTATATAAAGAGAATGAGGGGGTGTATGAAAAGTTTTTTGGTGAAAATTGTTCCAAATGTAGGAAAGAGAATGAGAAAGGTGGGATTAGGGGTGAGCACGATTTGGTTCGGTTTGGGGGTCAAACCGAACCAATGGACCTCGGTTCACAAATTCTTAAACCAAACCAAGACACTTCGGTTGAACGGTTCACTCGGTTCAAATTGAACGGTTCGGATCGGTTTGAGCATAGTTTAAACATTATTTTGTTTCAAGAAAAAATAATAGTCCAATAATAAGAAGTTACATCATAATTGCATACATGACAAATCGAAAAGCTTAACAAGTCAGCAAAGTGTAAAAGTCCAACATATAAGGAGCGCACCATCTGCATTTGATTGGTCATTCAAACCACATTCTGGTTTTGATAAATGTACTCCAACATAGCAATCGCAAACTGGTGCCTGCTTTTAGAAATTGCATGCTAACAACTGCCTATAAGAATCCTAAATGCTTTCTCTGTTTAAACAGCCATTTAACAACATAATCATACAACAAGAGAGGCATAAAACAGAAGATTAATATAATCATAGCCAAGCAAATTATTTTCCATCCAAACAAATTTCATTATGTTTCCCACATTTAATGCATCTTAACTATTCCATCGAAATTGACTAGTGCCCTGCAGTATGTATATTAATTGAAATGTAAGGAAATATCAGCTTAATCAAGGGCATGATGCTCAATTAAACCATCTAGGGATGGGTATATCATATACATATACCGTATATGTATATGTCTATTGCAAAGGCTGAAATTTTGAAATCAAAATTGAAAATAGGGATGGGTAAACCCTAAAAAACTGGAATAAAAAATTGAAACTTACCTGCTCACTAATCAGAAGCCGAAGATAGCACTTGAAAGTTGAATCCAAGAAAATTCTGCTGGGATTTTGGAATGAAAGTGAAAACTGGGCATTGAGCCAGTGACCTTGATCTTCAATAAAAAAGTGTGGTGACCGTTAATCTTCCCATTTATTGCCGATTGAAATGGATCCATCATCCGTGGATGTGTTCTCTGAAGAGAAAGACTAGAAGAAGAGTGGAAGAGTAGCTGCGATAGTGCGATAGAACGGAGAGAGTTATGGCTGGAGTATCTGATGAATGAAAGAGAAGGGGCTGATTTGTTGGATAATAGGTCTCCAAAGACCAAAGTCATCTTACTCTACCCTAGTTATCTAGCTAACCAAGGTCAAGGTATATATTTTTATTTAATTCTTATATACCCTCGGTTCGGTTTAATTACCGTTTGAAAATCCTGAACCGTGAACCGAACCGGCCTCGGTTTGAAAATCTCAAACCAAACTGTTCAAGCTCATCAATGGTTCGGATTTGATCGGTCCGGTTCGATCTATTTGAACGGTTCGAATTGGTTTTATCTGTTCACTGCCCACCCCTAGGTAGGATGGGATAGAATAGGGGATGAAAAATTTTATTGAAATTTTTTCTAAGCATTGGAAAAAGCGTGGGAGGTGGTGGGCTAAAAATTTTTTGAAAATTATTCTAAGTGTTGAGAAATTTTCCTAACTGTTGGTAGAAGCATAGGATGGAGGGGGTGAAAAGTTTTTTGAAAATATTTCTAAGTGTTGGAAAGAAGATGAAGAGGTTGGTGGGAGGGGTATGGAAAATTTTGTTGAAATTTTTCTAAGTGTCGGAGAGAGAGGATGAGGGGGGTGAGGGACTACATGATAGAAAAAAATTCCGAAGTCCCAAAAAAAAAGAGTGGAGTTGGGCAAGTGCGTCACAGGGGGACGCTGAGGGTGGTGAACTAGCTGCGAAAAACAAAGAATTTTTCTCTAAGTGTTAAAAAGTAGATAAGGAGTGGTGATGCGACCGCGACCACGAGAGGTCGAGATGAGAGGGAGGGGGGACGTAGGGTGGTGGGATGGCATTGATGACTGGCTGAGTCACAGAGGCAGGGGGCTGATGTCGAGACTTAGTAACATGGCTCAAGCCACCTCACGCACCACGTACCAAGTCGCTGCATTATGAGGCAGAAGGGATGGGGGGACCTAGCCTACTTGGGAAAGGGAAGGGGTGAAGCCCCTAATGAAGTGGGTGATGGGGTCAAGGGTGGTGTTAGTAGGCTTGTGCAAGAACGATGTAACTTGAAAATTTTCTAAGTTTGGAAGTACAGCTTCATTGATAACAAAAGGTAGGCAACATGCCATGGTACATGAGGATTGAGTACATGGGAACTTGCAAAATGAAGGAAAAAGTTACAAGTGTGGAAAATGCACTAGGGCAGGCCAAGGCTTGGGCAGGTGGGGCACAGGTCCCGCACTAAGAGTTTGAGCTCGCCAGAAGCAATCTTGTCAGCGAAGACGAATTTGAGGCCCCTGCACCACTTGAGACTGTGATCGACTTTTTGATAGGGACAGTAGTTAAGATGGGCTAAGTCTTCTGGGGTAGGCTCAGATTTGGCATCTGGAAGGGTTATGGTATTATCGTTGATTCAGGTCTTGAGGAGAGCTCGGACTGTCTTCAAGTCGCATGAGTATTCTAGGGCAGGCGTCGGCTGTTTTCTCTTGTCAAGGCACACGTCCCCTCCCTGGATCGGTGCTTGTAAGTATTATCGTCATTACTGGCTGCTTCCAATGTCGTGGTCAGGGCAAGTTAAGTTTGGGGCTTTGGGTTCTTTGATGGACCGATAGAGTCATAGGTGTGTCGCGCAGCTTCCTTGAGATGTTCCCAAGACCGAAGCTGGAGATTTTCAAGGTAGACCCTGGAGGTGTCTTTCATGTTCTTGATGCAAATGGGTACAAGGGTCTCATCCTTGCTAAAGTCAGTGCACCCCTAGCACTTGTAATGAAATCGTGTTACATTAGCATTGAGGTCTTCACCGGGAATCTGGTGAATTCCAGCAATGTCAACGATGGTCACATGCTCTTTTTCATAATGAAACTTGTCAAGGAAGAGTTAGACAATGTCAGGCCAGGAGTGGATAGTACCGTCAGGGATTTGATGATACCAAGAATAGGCGAGGCCAGTCAGGGACTTGTGAAATTCCCAAAGCTTTAAAGTGTCGTCCTCCCCGTAGTGCTCCAGGGGGCAAGCAAAACTAGTGAGGTGCTCTCGGGCATTGCCCTCTTTGCCGTTGATAGGGTGAAGGCTGGTTGCTTGTACTTGACAGGGTAGGGCTTGGTAACAAGGTCGCCAGAGTAGGGAGCATGGCCAGACAACTTAGAGGGGGAGTGTGGTAAGGATGACTGCTTAGATGGCGGAGGATGGTGTCAAGGTCATGCTTGGTGACATACGAAATGTGTGAGGGTTTGTGCCCGGTTGGGATGATCCTGGTACCAGAGCCCCCAAACGGGGTAACCTGAGGCATTGCTGAGATGAAAATGGTAGAGAAAGGTTGGCTGTGGGGAGCAGCTTCTTAGGGTGTGGTTTGCACAGGGGTAGTGCCAGCGACGAGAGTTCGTCCTTCAGGAAGGGCCGACTGGAGCAAGTCGGGTGTATGATCGGTGTTCAGGTGTCGGCTAGCCATTTTAGGGTCAGGTTCCATCTCAATTGATCATGAGTCTCTGAAGTACTCTGAGCAAGGGAAATGCGGGGTGCTACAGGCTGAGGTGCCACAAGTCCTACCGCCAAGGGTTCGGAGGACCAAGACAGTGGTGGCCGTGACACTGGGGACCTGGTCAGTGTCCAGAACTAGCCCAGGCCCTGAAGGTTGGATTTGAGCAGGAGGGGCCAACCCCAAAACTTGGGATGACACGAGGTGAGCAGCGGGCACAGGGTGAGGAGCTCTGAGTCCTTGAGAAGTCGGTGACTGTGAAGTCAAGACTTGGATTCTGCAAGCCAAGGTAGCATCCCAGAGTAGCAGTCTACCTGGCCGGCCAAGGTAAGGTTTTAGATTATGGCGTTCACCTGGCAGAAGGGGGTTGAAAAGCATCCCAGGCGGAGGCTGGAGTTGTTTCGGCGGGTCTCCTATCCCCGTGGATGATGCTCCTTGTGTCGGAGCACTCGGAGCGCGTCAAGGTAGCATCTCGGAGGAGTCGTTACCTGGAGGAAGGGGAGTTGAAAAGCTTCCTGGCAGAGATAGTGTCCCATAGGAGTCGCCTATCCCTGCGGGTGAGTCCTTGTGCCGAAGCACTCGAAGCGCGTCAAGGTAGTATCCTGGAGGAGCAGTCTACCTGGCAGAAGGGGAGTTGAAAAGCTCCCTGGCGGAGATAGTGTCTCAAAAGAGTTGCCTATCCCTGCGGGTGAGTCCTTATGCCGGAGCACTAGGAGAGCGTCAAGGTAGCATCCGGAGGAGCCGTCTACCCGACTGGCTGAGGTAGCTCCCGGAGGAGCCGTCTACCCGATTGGCTGAAGGGGATTTGAAAAGCTCCCTGGTGGAGATAGTGTCCCGGAGGAGTCGCCTATCCTCGCAGGATGCTGCACACTCCAGAGAGTAGGTCGAAGCATGTTCCACATCCATGATGGGGGCGCATGGTGCGGTGAATGAGTGTGGTGCCCGGGGATATGTAACATGATTGTGGCGCATGGGCGCGGTGACGACCGTCGCGGGACAATAGTTGGTGTCTAGGCACATGTCATAGAGATGGAACACGGGCGCGGTGAAGTGTGTATGGTGCCTGGGGACACGACATTGTGACAGAGAGCCTAGGGCACGGCTATATCTGTAGCGTGGCGCATGGGCATGGCGGAGTGAGGTGCCGGGGGCACGTCTGTGTGACAGAGAGCCAGGGGGCACGACTGTATCAGTGGCACAGTGCATGGGCGCGACAGAGTGAGTAAGGTACTGGGGGCAGGGTAGTGTGACAGAAAGCCTGGGGGCACAGCTGTATTAACGACGAGCGGCGGAGTGATGTCTGAGCGACGGGGGTCGCGGAGTGACGTCCGGGCCCTTGAAAGGTAGTGAAAGTGCTAAGTATGGAGGCCAAAGGCCAACCTAAAGGGAGGAAAGGCTAACCCCCAAGGGGAGGCCGAGGCAATCCACATTGGGAAAGCCAAGGCTGAGGCTAACCCTAAGAGGAAGGCCAAGGCTGAGGCCGACCCCAAGGGGAAGGCCAAGGCCGACTTCCTTAGGCAAGTGCCAAGGTGCATCGACGGGTGACGGACGATGTGCTACAGTCAGAGCGTGATGAGCAGTTGAGCTTTTTGGTGACGAAGTCACGTAGAAAAAGTGAGAAGTGCACGTGACTTGAGCGTGCACGTATTGACCGGTTGAAGGTGTTAAATATTGACTGTTACTTGTGTGGAAGTGTCATGAAAATTGGGACCCCCAGTGGGCCTTTGGGTGCTACCAGAATAGGTTGGGAACACAGTGAAAACCCCCCTTGGTCCTCTTGGGTCGACATCTAAGTTGAATGACTCGAATCCCACACGAGTTGTACAAGACCAACTTGACATGGCCCCAATTCCCGTGCCTAGATTACTTGAAGACGCATATGTTACTCCAACAACTGACCAACTTGAGGCAAAAACAGTTCCCAATCAAGTTGATGGTACACACTGCCATTTTGCCTAATCCCGCAAGGTCCAACACTACTGAATCACCTCATCTGTCGAATGATGTAGCTTCTCTTGCTGATTCTACCATTGGTGCATCAAATGCTATTGGACCAGCTAGCACTCGTCCCTAGCGGCACCACAATATGTCACAGAAGCTCTGTGGTTTTGATGTAAACTTGCCCCTTTCGCTTGCTCTTCCAAGCTTGTCATCGCATCCACCCAATTCATCGATTAATTCGACGGTACATTCTCTTTCTAACACTATATCATATTCAAAGTTTTCCTTTGCTTATCATATTTTTTTAGCGCCCATTTCTTTCATGGATAAGCCCAAGTCCGTCTCTCAGGCAGTTAAAACACCAGCATTGGAGAAATGCCATGGCCAAAGAAATTACAGCTTTAGAGGCAAATCAAACCTAGACCCTCACACAGCTACCACCTGGTAAACGTGCTATTGATTCCAAATGAGTCTACAAGGTTAAGCACAATCCGGATGGCAGTGAGAGATTTAAAGCCCGCCTCGTTGCTAAGGGCTACACACAAATTGAAGGGGTTGACTTTCATGAGACATTCACACCTGTAGCCAAACTTGTTACGATACGCTGTTTACTTGATGTACATTCAATTTGCCAATGGAAACTTCATCAATTGGATGTTAACAATGCATTCCTCCATGTGACCTTGATGAGGAAGTATACATGAAAATCCCATAGGGTTTTGGCAAACAAGGGGAGATACGTGTTTGCAAGTTGCAAAAGTCCCTTTATGGACTCCGACAAGCTTCTCGTAATTGGTACCACAAGTTCACTGCAGCTTTACTTACCATTGGTTTTCATTAGTCTCACGCTGACCATTCTCTATTTACTTCTAGTAATAGCTCATCTTTTCTTGCTGTTTTAATTTTTGTGCATGATGTTATTATTACTGGTAATGATACCGTGTGTATTTGCCGTCTCAAGAGTTATCTGGATCAGAAATTTCATATTAAGGACCTTGGGAAACTTGAGTATTTTCTTGGCATCGAGGTGGCACCCTCCCGCTCGGGTATTGTTATTTGCCAAAGAAAATACACGCTGGATATACTTGAAGAAAGTGGACTTTCCGGTGCAAAGCCTTCTCCTTTTCCCATAGATTTTAAACATAAACTTCAGACTGACATCGGCCCCTTATGCTCGGACCGGGCTCGTTATAAGCGCCTAGTGGGCCGACTGCTATATCTCACCATTACACGACCTGACATCAGCTATACAGTCCACATTCTCAGCCAGTTTATGTAGTCTTCACGACAATCGCATCTTGATGCTGCTTATCGTGTTTTACACTATTTGAAAGGCTCTTCTGGTCAAGGCCTTTTCTTCTTTTCTGCTGGACCTTTATCTCCGCGGGTATACTGCGATGCCTATTGGGCTGGTTGTCCCACCACATGCCGATCCACCACCGGCTACATTGTGTTTCTTGGGCTATCTCCTATTTCCTGGCTGTCTAATAAACAATTTGTGGTCTCTCACTCTTCTGTTGAAGCTGAGTATTGCACTATGGCCACAACATCAAGTGAAATCATCTGGCTCACTCATCTTTTACGTGATCTCTGAGTCCCTTGCAACTAACCAATTTCGCTATTTTGTGACAATCAAGCAGCTCTCCACATTGCCGCCAATCCCATCTTTCATGAAAGAACCAAACATATCGAGATCGATTGTCACTTCATCCGTCAACACATTCAATCACGTCTTAATTCCCAGATCCATTTCTTCTTGGCTACAGTTGGCGGACATCTTCACTAAAGCATTCAGTTGATATCGTTTTCATGCACTACTTTGCAAGTTGCGCATTTTCACTCTCCATGCACCAACTTGAGGGGGAGTAACGGAGGACAAACAAACTCCATGAATCATGGAACAGATATTCTAGTCCATGATTCATGGGAAATCAAGTATTGTATCATTATGTACAAAGTCAAATTATGTTATTTTAGGTAGGTCAACTTATCTAATTTTGGTAGGTCAAATGATCTAATTTAGATAGGATCCCTAAGTTTAGCAATCGGCATTAATATCTTGCACTATAAATACTGCACCTTTTAGTTCAATAAAATTATCCAAGAGAATTCTCAAATTCTTCAAATATTAATACGCCCGATAGAACCCTTTTAATTTGAAAAGAAAAATGCCAAGTACAAGAAATCATCTTGTGAGAAATAACGAGCCAATAATGGCACTGAAAACAACAATACCAACAATTGCGGCAATGTTGTTGTTCAGTAAACAAGAAATGTTCAGGCTAATAATGACATGAACGGCAACCATAATTTAGGAATTTACACCAATACTAATAATAGTGGGAGCACCAAGAGGGCGAGTACTAGCAATGGTGTTAATACGTATTAAGACGAGGAGATGAAATTCAGAGAGGTTGAAGTGATCGGTAGAAATGATCCTACAATGGACCACTTGATGAAAGAGTTTACTTCATGAACTCAGGCTCTAAGCTCTAAATGCTATGCAGTCTCAATTGGTACCTATTTGCATGGCCCAACTATGGCTTTCAATAAAGCAGTTAGTGCTCAAGACAAGTCCAATTCCATGTAATGGAAGAGATGAAAAAGTTTGTAAATGATACGAGTGCTTCAGGGAGCGAAATAGTAAAAGACTGGTCCGGAGAAATTCAAAAACAGACTTCGTCCATTGCAAGGCATCGGAAGTGAGGTTGCAAAACGGAAAAGTTTATTTAGGTTACCACGATGACACGGTAGATATAGAAGTCTCTCTTATCGGGATTGAGACTGTTTCAAACTATCCAAACAAGTCAAGATGGTTTATTCCCAGTGATTATGGGGATACAAGGCAAAGTAGGAAAAATGCTGTGAAACCAACCCGCCAAAACGCCCTGCAACATGACCTACTAACATCCGATGACCAAAAAGTGGTAACACATATAAATTTAAATGGTCGAGGAAATGAGAGTGCTTCTTAAACTCATGCTCATAAAAGATGATCAAAGCAAGTGACTTGATTGGACAACCTACCATTCGAAGAGGTTAGCAATTTCCTAAGGCAAGATGGCCTTGGAAAAAGGGGAGTGGCTAAAAATAGTAGTCCCGCCACACGAGTATAATCAAGTAGGACCAGGGCGTTTTGGCGGTCATAATTTTCTTCGTTCTTATTCTTTATTCTTCTAAATCTCAAATTCTAAATCTCCGGATTACGAAAAAACACGAATTGATCAAGGTGAATTCTTTTGTTTGTAGTTTAATTTGTAGAGTATTAACAAATTCAATAGTTATGCTAATTATAGTATTAACATATTCAATTGTTACGCTATTTTAATAGTTACGCTATTTATTAGTTTAATTCTTATAGTATTTACGTATTCACTGGTTAAGAAAAAAACACGGACTAAGCAATTTACTATGCATTTAACGTATTCAATAGTAAGTTAATTATAATATGCTTATTTTTGTAATGGGGAAGTCAAAGTCACGCACAATTGATTCTTTCTTTCAAACAAAAAATATTATCAGTAACAATGTTGATGAATTTAAACCTTTTTCATTCTTTTATGTTAGCCCTCAATTTTTTTTAATGTCTTTTTGGCGTCCCCGATTAAACTTTCTAAATCCGCCCCTTTTGGAGAGAGATGACGGATTTGTTCTATGCACAGTTTTTCCAATATAGAACCAGAGACCTCTCTAGCAGATCTTGCGAGGTTGAGGAGAAAGTGCTGAACAATACTTAAAAAGAATCAATGCATCGGAAATAAGTTTTATTTTCAAATGCCAGAACCAAAGTTAGCAAATTTGGCTCTGAATGATTTAGATCTAAAGATCAGAAAGAAATTTGAAAGCATGGAACTTAGAAATATCTCTGAACTTTCTTCCAGAGTATTAAAGTACTAGATGTTGCTAAGAGAGGAGCATGTTGGAAAGAATTCACAAACGGGAACCTATTTTAAGGATCCTATCGATTCAACGGAAGTGGCAAGGCAAAGAGCTGGCTTCACTATTATTATTGGGTATATTCGAACGAAAATTAGAGATCTCGAAACATCTAAAACTCTCAAAGACACACTATATACTCGAAACATCGTTCACACACAATACCCAGGCATTATTTTGACAAACTCCACAAGGTACATTATATAATTTCTTCTTCACCGGATAAAAGAAGCAAGCAGAATCCGACGCTTTACTCAGCTTTCCACGCGGACAACGGTGGAGTTTCTGAATTCATCCATGTAGTGGACATGAACATATGCCTCTCACCCTTGACCAACTCAGCTGAAGTAAATGATTCAAGCTCAGTCATTTCTTCCCGAGTTAACTTAACTGATAAAGCTCCAATGTTTTGATTGAAGTTTTCAATCTTGGTGGTTCCGGGGATCGGACACACATCTTTCCCCTGGTGATGGACCCAGGCTAAAGCTAGCTGTGCCGGTGTACAACCTTTCTTTGTTGCCATTTCATTAACCCGCTCAAACACGTACTTATTGTGCTTGAGATTTTCAGCTTTGAACCTCGGCATATTCTGCAACATATTTGAGCACCAAAATGGAAAATCAACATATGCAGTGAGGTAATAACGAAGGTAAATCCAATCATATCAACGGAAAAGTTTGAATCTCGGAACTTAAAAGAGAGGAACGAAAAGCATGGAGTAGAACTGATTTCTGTATTTCTTGTACAAGGACAATAAACTACTCAAAAAAAGGGGGGGGGAAAAAGATTTTGGATTTCCTTCGCCTTGTGGATTCCACAATAAGTAGGTTGTCCTACGAATGTCACCAAATCAAAGAGAATGTCACCAAATGGGCATCAAAAAATTCAAAGAAGAACTTCTCTCTTCTGATCAAACCCAAAGACAATATTTTAAAGTTCCCTATGATTTGACATAAGCTAAGCAATATTAGAAAGCCTACGGTCATGTCACTGATTATAAGGTTTTCAAGCAAGAAAACAAGTTAAAAAGAAGGCCACCACTGATATTGGCATCAAAAAAGCCGAACAAGGACCCCTCTCTTCCGATCTTACCCATATACTCCACTCTTGAAGTTCCCTACGGTTAAGAACTTGTCTTCCAGGTTTAGCCAATATGTAGCCTGAAATCGCCACTCAACATGGTATTTTCATTCATTGACCCACTTAGATACTAAGATAGTTGCACACAGGTTTTATTAGGCCGATCACGACATAAATACACAAAAATCCTGTAAGTAATTCATAGAAAGGATACATTCTTCACTAGATTGATCGAAAGGGACTAGAAATCAACAAATGCTGGTAGATATTCTGATACATAATCTGATGTATGATCACTTTGTGGCATCAGAGAATACAAGCATGATTGCTAGCAAACATAGAGGATTGTTCTTATAGTGTTGTGGTTCATAGTGCTGCCTGTTAAGGCTGAGCATGCGTGGTGAGGGTTGGTGTGGCATGCACTAATTCATAGATGTAGAGGTCAATATAATGTTTGAGTGTCCTCCCTTTAAATGAGAGCTTTTGGAATTTTGTTCCTCTCTGACTGCCGACAAGCTAAATAAGTGGCTCCTGCCACTTAGAAGTCCAGGAAGAGGTTAAGGGAGGATTTGTAGGTAGACTTACCCAGCTTAGCAAGAAGACTGTGTGACCTCTTGGCCACTCACCATGCGTCGAGGCTCATCCTCAAGAGGAATACAGAATTCAAGTACAAAAGAGGTCAATACTAATCACTACACCTAATTTACATGCAGAGCAAAGCTAGTATATGATCAATTAAATAGATGTATCCAACTGCAGTTCTAGTAGATGCACATCGACCTCAACATACTGCAGTAAGCTCCAGTAAAGGCAACAGGCGACTTTGTTACTTTCAACCATAAGATATAACATTGAGAGTTCAGAGCCATCTGTAAAACTTAACGAACCTTTCGAGCATCGCCTTGTGGCAAGTCCTCAAATAACTTGGGACCAGCTGCAAAGAAGCCCCTTCCCATGGGACTATATGGGACAATCCCAATTCCAAGTTCTCTGAAGACCATGTAGAGGACACGATCAAACTTTGAATTGGATTTTACTTTCTATAACAGTTGAAGAGCATTAAAGACACCCCACCTGCAAGTAGGAACAATTTCTGCCTCTATATCTCTTGACCACAATGACCATTCCATCTGGACAGCTGTCACCGGATGAATAGCATGAGCCCTTCTAATTGTTGAAGCAGACGCCTCTGATAGGCCTATGTACTTTACTTTGCCTTCATGAACCAGTTTCTTCAATTCTCCCATCTTGAAAAAAGATTTCAAAGGAGAAGTAGATTGAGCTCAATAAGACGGTTATTCCTTAAGTAGCTGCAAACAGGCACTCATTGAATGTGGCTCGCATGCTATTTATGTAGGCACTAGTCATTAGATTAGTAATTGAACAGGGTCATAGTCACGAACGTATTAATCAGTAATTGAACATGGTCATAGTTGTCCTACGAATGTTTCGCAGACGTGTTAATTAGTAAATTGAACATGGTCAAAGTTGTCTTATAAATGTTTCTTAATGAACTTGTGCTGTTATTGGTAGTATAGACATAAATGCAGATTAGGCATGGCTGTCACTAGATATAATAATCCGGCATTGACTATATTGTTGACACCACAAAATTAAATCTACTAACGGTTAAATTGCTTGAAAATTTCTACGGACTGATGGTTTGCACTATGGAGCAGTTCGTAGCAACTATTAGTAGTTGGACTGCAATTCATGGGAAACTTACTTGATAAAAATCAAGACTTGGTAATTGATTATCACAAAGCACAACACGTGGCATGAATAGAACAAATTTCGAAGATAATTGAAGTCGTAGGAGGTTTTTTTTCAACACCTTGGGTGAAATCAAGGCAGCCACTTCGAAGGACACACAGCAACACTGATATGTCCCTCGGCACTTCATTTCCAGATAAGGCCATTTTTTTGGAGTTAAGATCTGTGCTAGTGTAGCTGCAGCCTTTTAGTCAATCTAGGAGTAGATGACTAATTGTAATCTCGAATGAATCACTACTACCAAATGTCCTTGTTGTAAGCCATTCGAACCTACAAGGGAGATCATGCCTACAAAACTAGTATCTTTCGATTGTTTTGAGCTTTAGACCATTCTTAGCAATTAGTTTTTGTCATTTTCGTTCTTGGATTCAGAGTATCCTGCCACAGCTGCTTTCGTTCTAATTCTGTATTTTAACTCTAAACAACAGAACAAATGTTCCCTTAACAGTATTCAACAGATAGAGTGAGGGAGAGCAAAACCGTGATTTCGATTGGGACGCGAGTGTCAATCCGATGAGCATAGTAGAGATCAATGCAGTCCACGTCCAGCCGCTTCAAGCTGGCCTCGCAACAGGCCCGCACGTACGGCGGATCGCCGCGCACATCCATCTTCCCATCCTTCTGAGTTATCCCAAACTTGGTCGCCACTTGCACTCTATCCCTCAATCCTCCCTCTTTCAAAGCCTGCACTATTTGGCCGCCAAATCAATCAAAATTCATCACTAAAAGCCACAGAAGCAATTAAAACATGGAATCACATCTGCCAAAATCGATCCCAGAATTCAACAAAAAGCGAAGAATCCAATGGAACCGAGCTAGTAGTAGAAGTATACATACCTTTCCGATGAGGATTTCGTTGGTATGCGGGCCGTAGACGTCGGAGGTGTCGAGGAAGGTGACGCCGGAGCCGACGGCGTGGTGGATGAGGCGGATCATGTCGGGCTCGGGTTTGGGCGGGCCGTAGTAGGAGGACATGCTCATGCAGCCCAGCCCCTGCGCTGATACCTCGAGGCCTTGCGAGCCCAGCAACATCCTTGCCACTTTCGCCATTTTCTTTGCTGAAGCTTTTCGTTTGTGAATTGGGAAGAGGGGGGTATTGCAGGTGGAAAGCATGAGTAAGCGATCAGATTTTTGAAGCCTTTTAAGCGGAAAAGAAGACACGTGCTTAAATCGTGAGGACTAGACACGTTGCTCACTTTGGTCAGTGTGTACGAATTCTTTACTTCAGGCCCTAATGTCAGGCATGACGTCAGTACAAACTTTTGCCAGCAAAACAACTTATGTACTCGGCTGATGTTGACCTCGGCCCCCAGTGGCCGCTTCTAGCGTTTATTATTCTCACCCTTCCCGAAAATTTGATCATATATTTTTTTAAACCGTCTCGTAAAAAGAAAAATTCTGTATATATTTATTTTTCTATTTTATTTCTCTCTTATCATTTAACTCTCTATTAATTTTTTTTTTATGGTCTATCAATTTATATTTTTTCATTTTATTTCTCTCTCTAAATTTAACACCCTATCAAGTAATTTTCTCTCTCCTGGCCCACTCTTTCTCCCTCTCTCTAAAGGGTAAAATAAAAAAACACACAATATATAACTTAAATCATTAATATGCGTACAAAGTCAAAGTGATCGAATATTAAGAGACAGAAGAAATATATAATAATAATAATTTCTTTTCAAAATGAGCGTCTAATGGGAGCTTTTTTAAATCATAAATTTTTATAAGCTAGGTTGAAATTGAACGCTCGTGAGATTAAAATGAGTTACAATTGATAAGGGTCTATCTGTTTATCATTCTTATTTTGTGTTTTTTTTGTTGGTATTTTCATTTTATTGTTTTTGTATCCAGTTAAGAAATATAGTTGTGAACTTTTATCATTTTGTCAGCTTTTCTCTAACTACTTTCTAGAGTGCTTA
>JAVXUP010000894.1:0-15000 GCA_033070095.1 Escallonia herrerae
AGTAAGGTAAATTACACATGACATTCCTGAGGTTTGTCATAAATTACACACAACTCTTAATAATTTTTTTTATTATACTCCGCTCCATGACCCTCAGTTTCTCTTTTCTCTGACGGTGTTAACGGTAAAAGACATAATTGCCCTCACAAAATTTGATTGATCATTGAAGAGGTAGAAAGTGGATGAGAGAAATTTGGCCCTTGGGTTTTGGTTGGTGGCCATTGGTGGGCCACATTTATATACGAATTGGCTGACGGTGGTGGGTCGTGGCGGGGCAGTGTGGTCTCTACTGCCCATATCTCTCTCTCTCTCTCTCTCTCTCACACACACACACACACACACATGCACGCACATATCACACAGATTGGCGACCACACGAGTCGACCCTTGGTTGTTATGACACTGCTGGTTGGTCAATGTTGGCATCCTCGTCGCCTGTTGCCTTTGCCAAAGGTCGTTTGGTCTCATTGGTCGTCACCTTTCTGAGACGACGCCGTAGGAAGGTCACCGGCCGATTTTTTGCTTCATTTTTATAATGCTGACAATGATTTGATGGTCTGGTGGTGGGCTGTGGTGGCCCGTTAATAGGTGGCAGTGTGGTAGCCGTTGGTGGGTATCGATTGGTCGCCAAAAGGTGTTGCTGGTGGTGTCTATTGCCAGATGGTGTTGTTGGGGTGGTGGATCGTGGTGACTGCGGTGGTGGCCTTTCAATTTGTGGCAGTGCGAGGCAGTATGATGGCTGTTAGTTGGGCTATTGGTGGGTCGCGATTGGTCGCCATAGGGTGTTGCCGGTCAGCACGAGGGTGTTACCGGCGTAGGCTTGGTGGCGGTGGTGCGAATTTCGGTGCGATTGATGCGGTTGGCATCAATGTTATTGGGTTCGGTTGATGATAGGGCACTGCAATTGTTCTTGTATTATTTTGTTGAATTATTTGAACTATTGGTTATACAACATGCATTGTTGGTTGTAAAATTTAAATTCTCAGTATAGTATTTGAATATTTAAAAGGCCTAATCTCAAAACTGTACCTTCCACTTTACCCCCAGTACAGCTTTGGTACCAAACTTTAAAGGTGTACCAAAGAAGTACCTAACTTTGAAAAAACGTACCAAATTAGTACTTCAGTTGACGGACGACGGATGCCGTTAAAAAGTTAGAAGGGTAGGACTGTCATTATAAAAAAGGACATAAAGCTGTTTCATGGTGACCTGGACTGTCCTTTTTTACCTTTTCAATGCACATTGATCGTCCCCTTTTACATTTCCAATGCACCTTCATTTTTCTTCTTCTTCTCCTCTCTCTCTCTCTCTCTCACGCATACCCATCACCCTCTCTCTCTGTCTGTCTGTCTCTCTCTCTCTCGCTCTCTCTCACATACAGACCCATCACACACTTTCTCTCTCTATTTTCTTCTTCTTCTCTTCTTCTTCGCCTCTCCATCGCGGTTTCACCACCCCAGCCCTCACTTTACTCCAACTTTATTTCATCACCCAATACAACCTCGCCATAACCATGACCAACTCCAAAACCAAATCCCATAAGAGTTTGAGCCCTTTTTCTCGTAAAGCGATAAAAAAATAATTTTTATTGTTTGGAGCTATCATGGAGTGAAATAATGTCTGAATAAAAATTCAAATTTCACAAATAAATCTAGCATTCTAATTGCCATGCCCCTTATTCCATTCTGAATTTGGTTAGAGAAAAAAATTTGTTGGCAAACTAACGTGATAGAAATGGGCCAGGAGGTGGTGGTGGAACAAATAAGTTGATGTTTTGGTGGGTGGGTGGGTGGGTGTGTGTGTTGAATGAGGTTATAAAGGCTTCAAATTTCTCATTTTTTTAGGTATATATGCTTTATTTGGAAAATTCAAACAATATCCTTGCATACTTAGATCCTAGTATCAAGTCATATGACCAAATCACCCTTCCACTTAATAGGAAAAACTCACTATTGTTACGCCCAAACGTTTGCCACATATTAAGGTAAGAGGATGCTCATTTGGGTTGTTGTCATATGGTGAGGTAAGTTGAGTTGATTAACCGCAATTGTAATTTCAAAAAGGTAAATTATACACGGCGCTCTTGAGATTTATCCTAAACCACGCACGACGCCTATTAAGTATTTTTATTACTCTCTGCCCCCTGTCGTTTGTCCTTGTGTCACATAAAACCTACTTCCGTTAGGGAACTATCAGAAAAAATTAGGGCAACATAAATTTATAATGATATACCTAAAATGCCCTTAGGTCTTTTTCCTATTTCTTATTAGAAAAAGCCCAGCTACTGCCACCCAAGCCCAGCCACTCCCCCCCACCCCCAAAAGGCATATACACACTGGCGACGCGCGTGTACACATACACAAAGCTCCATTGCCCACCCCCTTCCATAGACCTGCCACCACCGCTTAAAACAAACCCATCATCTCTGATCTTCCACCACAACTACTACAGCCCCACATCCCATGATTGCCCTCCCACCACAGCCCAAAACAAACCTAATGCTTGATCTTTAACCACAACCACCACTGCCCCACCTCCCCGATTTCCCTGCCACCTCCACCTAAAACAAACCCACCACTGCTTATCTTCATCCTTAACACCACTGCCCTACCCCTTTCCATTGCCTTCCCACCACTGCCCAAAAATAACCTACCATCACCCCTAGTTAACGTTACACATCTTTCGATCTGTAACCACCTAACAACTATCCCAAAAATTCACCTACCCGAAGTTAATCAAGGTGGATCTTGTAATGGTGGTTGGGTTGTATATCAGGCGTTGGTGGTTTTGCTTTTGGTCATGGTGGCGAGGCAGTGGGGGAAAGGGGATGACAGTGACGCCGTGGTGGTTCACTGAGGGTGTGTGCGTGCGTGTGTGTTTGTGTGTGTGTGTGTGAGTGTGAGAGAGAGAGAGAGAGAGATGTAGCTACCGTGGGGGGTGGGATGGCGTTTTGGGTAAATTTATTTGTTCATGAGGCGTATTAACGTTTTTCATCGATTTTGTTGACTTTATTAATTGAAAAATGAAAATTTATAATTTAGTATAATAAAAATACTTAGTAGGTCCCGTGTATAATTTTAAGTAAACTTTAAGATTGCCGTATATAATTTACTCATTTCAAAAGGGCCTCAAAACCAGAAGCTAACTAAGATTTGAAAGCCCAATGTGGGGGAAAACCAAGCCTGCATGGGAGAGCTTTCCTTCCCTAGAAAGAGGAAGTACACCCATTGTGTTTGTTCGATTCGAATAAGAACCCCGGATACGATATAATTTAGGGACCACGCTTGGAGGAGGAAAGAAAGAGCAATGCTTCACTATATTATCCAGCATCAGGGACAGATTATTAGGAGGCGTTATAAATCCAAAGTAGAGGTTTTATACTAATCCACAAGGATGGTTATATTTGGGAGGGCGGGTTTAGAAATTATCCCACTTGACTTAGATACGATGGAAGAAATTCAATCAGGACGAGGGTCATAACTGAGAGTTAAGATTACTGATAGAAAGATGAAACCACGTGAATCTTTCAAAAAGTCTTTGACGTTAGTGACTGTAATACCAAACTATCAACGGTTAGTTTCACACTGATTTTATCTTCAGCAGGAATTATTTCCATCTAGCCAAAGGCCTTTTTCCTATTCCCAATACGGGAATAAGGGCCTGGTTCCTCTATTCTATATTCGTAGCTACATGGAAGATAGCTAATTGGTGGTAACTACGTGAAAAATCGAAAATCGAGCACATACCTCCCATACTGTCTTCTCTTTCTATTTCGTCATGCCTTAAAAACTACTTTGGCAATATGGACTGCTTAAATGCTTTACACAGAACTTTTCTCCAACCACTCTCTCTCACGACCTAGATTTCATTTTATATTTTTATAAATATTCATGTGTCATAGTACTACCTACAGTGCGAGGAAACTGCCCAACTATTATCCCAGAGACAGATTTGGACTCATGCACTTTTTAGTTCTTTTACTGATTATATATGTATTTGAATTTCAGTTGCACTCTTTTTCCTTACTGTCAAAAGTCTTGCATAAGGTTTAAATTCTCGACATATACAGCATTACAGTTCTTGCTGCCAGATCATACAGTACTTCGGTGCCTAGAATCTCTAATCAACAAAATCTCATCAACCAAACTTACACACTTCTATTGCATTAGAAACTCATAACAAACTGTCGAAAACCATACTTACTCAACCATAAGAGGAGAGTCAGAAATTACAAGACCAGATTTTGTTACTTCTCAAAACGCATCCTGGCACTATCGACCAAAAAAACTCAATACTGCCCATATCGCCCTGTCACATTGCCACCCGAGGAGCAGTCCTTTGCCCAGTGCCCCGGCTGACCACACTTGTAACAAGTATTTGAGGAAGTGCTGTTTCCTTTTGACACGGGAGTCGAGTGATGTGACGACTGCGGACAATCTCGTGACCAGTGCCCATCCTTGCCACATTTATAACAGGAAGAACCACTCGCACTAGAGCTTTTACTGTTCACTTCATGTATGTTTTTGTGAACCTTAGGTGTGTGAACCGACTCTGGAAGACCAGTTGCCATAGTTTGGTCATCACACCATTTAAAGAACCCACAACCTCCCTACATATCAAGGAAAGCCACACATAAACCCAGTAACATTACCAGATCCATGCATACAACCCAAATTTCATACCTTGCAAAGCATCAAAGACAGATCGCTTATGCCTGGGGGGCCAACAAAACGTGCATAAAATTTCTGTTACTACTATTTCAAAAAAAGAAGGTTCATGCACAGGGTTCCAACTGACATACCCTTATATGACCATTAGGTCTAATATACCATCCATAACAAGTAAGAGATAAACCGCTTAAACTGCTAATTCTGGAAATAGGCAGAACCTTTTAGCTAAACCAACTAATTAAAGTTCAAAACTATACGATTATCTTTAGTATGAATAGGCTACTACGCACAACATCTAGTTGTTACGACATCTGAACAATGGCCCAAATATATGATCAACGTCAAAATCCAAATCTAAAAGCAAAATTGGCTGATTTACCTAATTAAAAAAAGGTGGTACTATTTCTAAAATCTTCAAGCATATACATCTTACACAATAAAATGTTACAACAAAACCCACCCCATTTTAAGAAAAACTACTACATCCTATATATGTCAAAACCCTATATTAAATGAAGAAATTTATTGCAAAATTGCTAAATCTAATCCCTGACTTGGACCAAATCAGTTCTGCTGTGTGAATTTCCAAGAAAATGCTCCAACCTATACTTACGAACCATCCAAAATCATGCAAGGGGGACTCATGGACTGCCTGCGCCTTTTTCCTTTCCTTCTGACTTTGCCTTGTGTCAGGCTCCTAAAAAAAAGAGTGACGAGGTGATAAGGCCACATGCATCTAAGTTCTAACCCTCCCCACACCTCCAGTGGCATGAGCCTCATGCACCCGGACACCCTTAAAATATGTGATAGGTTCATGAAATCTAACAAAAGTTTTGTAGATAGGCTGATAGAAATGCAAGTGCAAAGTTACAAAGTGTCATAATAAGCTGCTTCTTTTGAGATTAGCAATTTATAGAGAAGTTTCTGTTGCCATTACCACATTCATGTTAAGCTTATTCTTAGGATGCACTTGTGCAAATTCTGTGTGGTGAAAATGTTAGCATGGGTTAGAAGCTAAGTGCCGTTAGTCTAGACCAGGCATTTATTAATGCCAAATGATACCTGCTTCCCCCCCCCCCCGCGGGCGCATTTTTTCCTGAATCAACACTACCCTTTTCTTGTTTCTCACGTACCACGACTCTGAATTCTATTCAGACATGAGAACTTAGTGCACAGTTCATCTTAACATCAGCAAAGTACAAACAAGTGTTTTGATTACTACTTCCTTAGTTGTATATATAGCTTTAGTAAACATTTGGCTTGCAATTAGTAGATGGTGAAACAGATCTGATGAAATCAAAGATGTCAATTACTGTTTTGAATAAAAATAAATCTCAGTACACATCTATGCATCTACAAGAGAAGAGAACATTAGTCTCGTGACGGAGAACACTAAAAACCAGGTGTTTAATACCCATAAGGGAGTAGTTACTTTCTTAACTCAGTATTGGAAATATTAATCCCGTTCTTCGCATGGCTTCTGTGCTAGTCTCAGTAAAGACAGCGATTGAACTTGGTTTCCAACATCTCTATAAGAACGACAACATTGGAGAATCGCCTTCGTAAGTATAAAAGTTCTGGTCAAGACAATTAAAGAGGAGGCATGATATCTGGAAGCAATAGACTGTACAATGGTTTCAAGTAACTAACCGAACCAACAAAACCTTAAGAAATAATAACTACTAGTTTTCTCGAATGGAATCTACAGCAAATCTTTGTAAAATTATGACAAGTGAAAAGAAAGCCCTAATTACTTCTTCAAGTATATTCCGTGTTGCAAAATGATGACAGGGACACAAGGAGAACATCAAGAAGACGTGCCGGCAGATCATGAGATTCGCTCAAGAAAAGTGAAACGAATAGTGATTTTTACTGATAACAAACAGAATAACGAATCCTATAACAAGGATATTAATAATTCCAATCAAACAGATGAAGTGTCTTTGATACGCTATTCGCAACAATCTGATTTTCGTTGAGGCATAATTAAAGGTTCTATGCATGCTCAAAGGCGTAAAACAATTATTTTGGAATTTTTTCACAGCACCTTCATATTAAGCAGGACCAAAATAAAGTACTGGCAATGAATATGCGAGTAGATGATTCAATAACAGGCATGAAGTCCACATAATAGTTTGAATAAAAAATTACTAGAAACAATTTCTTCTGATAACAGTCTTCCTTTGCAGACGTCTACAAGAAAGTTGCCTCATAAAAATGCACACAAGTATAAACAATTAGATTATTACACACACATAAACACATATGTATGAGTTTTAGTAAATTATCTAACAATAGTAGGACAACAATTGTGCATCTTGCATTCAAAGTACCTGGCCTCCAGGACAGCGGTAGAATTGCCGACCAATGTTTTTCCCAGTTTTGGTTGTAAGAGTCAGGCAGGAACCAGCACCACAAGGGCATGGAAGATCATGGACAGAAGGATTTGTTGTATAAGTTTGTCTTCTGATGGTCATGTTGTCAGTTCCTGAAGGATTGTCGCACCACTCAAAGAAACTGCACCCCCCATTTTCCTGGTTAAAAATTTGGGCCTATATTAGAACGAAAAACCCGCGAACATGCTATTGTAACTGAAAATCCACAACTTGAATGAAACAAATACAGCAAAAGAAACAGCGTCACACAAGTTAAAATCGAAACCTCAATCATAATTCATAGTCAAATATATAACATAAAACACAATGAACCATGCCAAACTGCTTGTGCAAACTGCAAAGGTTCAATTAGTGGAACCGTGATCAAGCTCACAATTAGGTTTTCTTTCCATTTTCCAGCGGGCAAACCTATAAAACATAAACATCATATAACGTTTCTATTCACGTTAACCATTGGCCAGTTTGATTTGATTGTTCCCTTAACTCCCTCCACTTCATTATTTTGTACCCCTCAACTTCTTGCGATTTTCCAGACTATAATCAGGGCAATTGTCACTTATTATTACCTTGGACCTAGTTTGACTTGTCAACATGGTTTTAAATCGCGGAATTGGGATACGTAGCGGTCCCGGTCGCGGTGTAACGGTATCGGGAGTATCGGATGTTACGTAACGGGAATCGGTTATCGCGACTGTGAAATTTTTTTAACCGTTAACAAATGATTAAAACTCAATGATACGAAGGTTGTGAGCTTAAGATGTTTCATTTTAATAGTTTAAAGTTTGTTTTAAACACATTGTTAGGCTAAAATCTCAAGTTAAAACCATACACTTACTTTTTAATAGAGAGAAAAACAATAGATAGAAGTAATACAATCTAAATATATAATACTAATTATGTGTAGTTCATAAGTCATAAACAAATATCTGAGTATTTGACAATTTTGACCCATTTGAATTAAAGCTCTCTGCCTCTCTCTTAAAAGTCAAAAGACTCGCTACACTGTGTCTCTCACAGTCCCCCACGCACGACTCCCACGCCGTCACCGACCCCAATCTCCCACCCCCACCGCGACACTGCCCCAGTCCGACACGGCGCCATGCACTCACAGCCACCTAGTCGTGAGTCACCCACCCAAGTCCCAACCAGTCAGCCGCCCAGGTGAGTCAAGTCAGTCAACACCGGTGATAGCCAAACACCGATGTACTAGCCGCGCTTGGTGGCGGTTTGCAGGTGCTCTCCTTCAGGCTTCATTTCTTCATTTCTTCTACACGCCGATCAGTTCTTTCTTTGTTTCTGATTTGTATGTTTTTTATTTCTGTAAATTGGTGGTTGAAGTGGAGAGGAACTTGTAGAGAGGAAAATTGGTGGTTGTAGTTCTTCCCAATAATTGATTGGCGCTTGAAGGAGATGCAGGAGTCAGGAAATTCTCCAATAATTCTTGGAAGGAGACAAAAATTTCAGATCTCATATCTCACGTAACGGTACGTAACGGAAATTATCGGCGTTACGGCCCGTTACGGTTTCGTAACGGCGATACGCCTGTAAAATTGACTGGCACCGGTATAACGGTATCAGACTCCTGAAAACCCGTTACGAATCGGCCGTTACGATACGTAACGGCTGTTTTTTAAAACCCTGCTTGTCAAATAATACTTACTTGATAGGCATTTATCGTTCGAGTACACTTCGATGCTTATATACGCAATTTCTATCTACGATATTTGCAAAAGGTCAAATGGGACATATTGAAACAGTGTTCTGAGTCCTAACAACCAAAGGCTTATAGTGTGCGTTTGATGTACAGATACTCCCTACCGTCTATTGTGAAGTCCTTTGTACCCCAAAAAAAAAAAAAGTCTATTGTGAAGTCCTATAATAGATTTGTAAACCTTGAATTTACTCCATGTTTTTACTCTAGCTTGACTTGCCTAACGATAGTTATTTAATCCATGATGAAGTTCAGTTCGATGTCTACACGGCAAAACATCTACCCTCATAATTCGCAAATCGGAAGGAGAAAATCCAAGGAAATGGAGGCAGCATAACAGATTAAAAGAGGGCACAACGTAAATAAACCTGTCTGAGGGGGCATTTGTAGAACTTGCGGCCGCGATTCTTCTCGGTATTAGCAGTGAGAACCAAACAAGAGCCCAACCCGCAGGGGCAGGCTTTCTCAGGCACCGAGGGATCCAGGCTCAGGGCGTGCGAGCCGGAGGCATCACAGTCGCGAGCCCAGTGTCCGGATTTCCCGCACTTGAAGCACGAGTCACCACCACCACCAGAATCAGCACCGGCAAACGTGCTACTATTGTTGTTGCTGTTGTTATTTCTGACGGAAGTGGAAGTAGCCGCGAACTGCTGCTTGAGAAGCGGGGATCTGTTGCCCCGGAGAACTGAGAGGTAGGCCCCCTCGGTGTCGGTGGGTGTGTCGGGTTTAGGTGTGGATGAGTTGGCGGTGGAGGTGGCGGAGGGGGTGGAGAACTTGCGGCGCTTGGCGGAGAGGGCGGCGGCCTCTACGGCGGCTACCTGAGAGAGGAAATCGACGTCGTCATCGTCCACTTCGATTACGTTTTTCCTCATTCTCTCTGTGTTCGGCAGCTTTGCTGTGTCTTGTGCCGGGTTTGGTGGGGCATGAATTTTTTGCCCCAAATTTCCCTCAGCTTTTGCCGCCATTTTCCCCCTAAGGTTTGACCAGTTTTTCTTCTCCATTTTCCTATTGATTTCATGTTTCAATTTTCTTTGTGCAAAAATTTGTTCCACTTGGCTGAGCGATGGCATAAGAGTGAGTAAAAAGGAGAGCATAAAAAAATAAAATAAAAGCTGACACATTTTTCATAATCAGAATGTTAAATACAGAGCAAAAGTGAGAACGAAAGCGAGAGCCGTGAACGAAAACCGAATAAAAAAACATACTATTCTTCTACATCTTTGAAACCATGAGAAGCTTAAGACCCTCCCACCTTTAAAACATTTTTGCTATCCATTTTACCAAGACAAAATTCATACTCCAACACCAGCTAGAGTTGTCAAAAGGGCCGGACGTAGAATGTATGGAGCTTACATGTTGGGGCGTAGAAATGAATATGTTGGGGCCGGGCGGCTCGCGAGCTGGCCCGGCCCTAACCCTTGAGGCTTGGGCCAGGGCCAGGCCTAATTTTTTTAAAAACAGGCCCGGGCTCGGCCCAACCCTAAAATGGCCCGGGTTTAGCCCGGCCCGGCCCGACCTCTTTTGGCCAGAAAAATGGCCCCCTTTTGGCCCTAAGGTTGGTCCTATTTCTGGCCCTCTTTTGGCCCTACACACAGGCCCTCTTTTAACCCAGTATTATTGTATACATACATTATTATATATAAGTGTGCGTGTCCAACGATACTAGAATGAGTAATGAATCTGAACATGAATTATGATGATTGTTCTTCCTTGGTGCAATAATCAAATATATGTTTGACGTAAAATAAGAATTAAATTACAAAGATTATAATCAAACCGTGAGAAATCATGAGCCTCCTTGAAGAGGCCTTGGCGGTCTTGGATGAGCCGAACTTATTTGTCAATAAATACCAAACCGACTAATTCCACCCTATTACATATAAATTAGTATCGGCACCGTGCGTAAAAAATACCTGTTAAAATACATATAAAAAGCTAGTATTTATATTATTAAATAATAATAACAAGATAAATAGTAAAGTAATAATATTATTTTGAATAACAAAAAAAATTGGGCTTGGGCCCGGCCCTAGATGTTGGGCCTAGGGCCTGGGCTTGGACTGGGACCAGATTTCCCCCATTCTGGCCCGGCCAGTTTGACAGCGGCCCTGGCCCGTTTTGCTGGAGGCCTGATGGGCTTGGGCTGGGTCGGCCCAAGCCCGGCCCATTTGACACCTCTAACGCCAGTCCATGTGCTCTTCTCTCCGATTTTGGTATCATGATCAAGGCTCTATAGGCAATGAATAAGTATGGAGCTTACATGAACAAAGTTACATATCTGATCCCATTTAGCCACTAATGTTCAGAGGTAACTCCTTGTTGGCTCTTCCTATCAGCGGCCCCAACATATTCATTTCTAATCTTTCTTAACTCCAAGTTCACATCTTTAACATCCATTCTCTCTCTTGGAGATTCAGCAGAGCAATGGAGTCCCAGTTGAAAGAGTGATGCCATGCAGACCTCCATTCTGAAGACATTGCCTCTCATGTTTTCCTGGGTGTTGGTGGATCCATCTCTCTCTTCCTCCGTTATATGGGGATCAATAATTTCCATCACTTGACCAGGGAGAACCTCTTTGACATAGCTGTGGAGGCTGAAGTTGGCTGTGAACATGGCGTCGGTGGGCGCTTTTCCTGTAAACATTTCAAGCAGTAGAATTCCATAGCTGTACATGTCGCCTTGCCTCGATGGGCTTGTACCGTTACCATACTCTACAACACGAAACAACGTACAAATGGTTAAAATGTAGACTTCTATCGTTCGATTTGTAAGGATATAAGAGGTTAAGTTCGTTACAATTACCTTGAGGAATATATCCAAAAGTTCCTCTAATGGTGGCTGAGCTCATCTCGGAATCATTTGGTGTAGTCGTGGGGGCTAGATGAAACCTTGCTAGTCCAAAATCACTGACGTGCGCACAAAGTTTGTCATCGAGAAGTATGTTACTTGGTTTCAAATCACAGTGAGTGATTGGTGTCTCGAAATGAAGATGAAGGTACTCCAAAACAGATGCGACATCTATTGCGATGCCTATCCTTTGGAGTAGATTCAAGCTTTTCCTTCGCATCTTCTTGAGTGAAGTTGAATGTAGCCAGCTATCCAAACTTCCGTTTGGCATGTATTCGAAGATCAAGGCCTTGAAATCATTGCCATTACGATCAATGCTTGAGCAAGATGTGATGATCTTGATGAGATTCCGGTGGCGAATATTCTTTAGTATCTCGCATTCGTTCTAGAAACTTCTATCAGCTCTATGTTGCTCAAGGTTAAGTACCTTCACTGCAACGATTTGGTCATTAGCAGCAAGGATCCCTTTATATACGATGCTATAGCTTCCCTCACCTATCAAATTGGTCGAGGAAAAGCCACCGGTGGCCTTATGAAGTTCTGCATACGAGAGCTTGGGATGCTCATCTTGCCGAAGTGAGGCAGGATTGGTTTGCTGCTTAACCTTCACTAATCGGTAAATAATCCCAAGAACACATGCTAACAACAGAATTACTGGGAGACTAGTAACAAGAGGAAATATAGTACGACGGAAATGATTCCGTTTCTGATCTCCAGTGACTTTTCCGGGGCATGCAGGCAATTGCAATGCTTGATTTCCTCCACAAAGCTTCATGTTTCCAACAATGGAAAACGCACTCACATTCTTGAACACACCTTCAATTGGAACTTCACCCTCAAGCTCATTGTATGAAAGGTTTAGAAATTCAATCAGTGGAAGCTCGCTTAAATATTTCGGAATCTGGCCAGACAACATATTGCGAGAAAGATCTAGAACTTTAATGCCCTTTAACTGCTTCAATGATGACGGGATCGTACCTTCGAAACGGTTATCATGCATATCTAGGGATTCCAATACCTGACAATCACCAAGAGCGCTTGTGATTGCTCCCGTCGGTCTGTTTTCTGAAATGCTCAATGACCCAAGGTTTTTCAAGTTACCCACTTGCAGTGGTAGTGGTCCTGTTAATCGATTTTGGTTTAAGTAGAGAGCACGACTCAGGGAAGAAAGCCCAACAATTTGCTCCGGTATCATACCAATCAGCTGATTGTACTGAAGATCCAACGCTTGTAGCTTTGTGCAATTTCCCAGTGATAAGGGTATTCTACCTTCGAGCATATTGGCCCCCAAAGCAAGAACACTCAATTCAGAAATGTTGCCAATAGATGATGGAAGTTCTCCTGAAATGTAATTCCTGTACATGTATAGTTCTGTCGACATAAATTTCCAATGGATTCAGGAATGTTACCGCTGAACACGTTGTTGCCCAATGCTAGGAATTCCAAGTTGACAAGGTTTCCAATGTCTAGTGGCATGCTCCCATATATGTAGTTGCCGTCTAGCCGCAGTAAGGTAAGCTTTGTAGACAAATTCACCAGCGAATCAGGAAGCACACCTCCAAACCCATTTGATGCTATGGTCAATAGACTTAGATGGGTACAGTTGACTAAGGAATCGAGGAAGCTCAAGTCATTTGATTTATTGGTTCCAAGTTTGTTTGCACCCAGGTTTAGCCTTTCTAGATCCTGAAGGCTTCCCAGGTTCATCGGTACTGGCCCAGTAATATCGTTGCCAACAATTTCAAACCGTGCTAGTCCTGTAGCATTTGCTACTGATGGTGGAAAAGGTCCTGAAAATTTGTTGATCCCAAAAAGGAAGGTTCTTAGATTTGGTAGCATCAAGCCCAAGTCTGATGGGAGGCTTCCATGAAGCCGGTTAAGAGTAAGGACAAAGGTCTTCAATGACGAGATATTGTAAAGGGATGGGGGAACCACACCGGAGAGGTTATTACCCCGACAACTGGACAACCTCCAAGTTCAAAAGCTGCCCAAGTTCAGGAGGAATGCCTCCCTTTAGATTGTTACTAAGCAGTTCAAGTGTACGGATAGAGGAGTGATTTCCCAATGCAGATGGAATTAGTCCTACGAAGTGATTGTGTGAAAGGCGCAAATCAAATAACCCTGACAAAGAGGCTAGATTGCTCGGAATTTTCCCTCCGAGGTTGTTACGAGATATGTGGATGGTCATGATCCGCTTGCAATGAGTCAAATTTGTTGGTAGCTCACCTTGGAAGGAGTTTAAGGAGAGTGATAGATGCTGCAGGCGATACAATTTGCCAATCTCTTTGGGGATGGTTTCGTGCAAGCTGTTGTTCCCCATGTTGATCGCGTTAAGGAAGGTAAGATTGCCTATGTGAGGAGACACGGATCCTGTCAATTTCAAGGAAGGCAACTTGAGCGTGGTGACCCTCTGATGCCGAGGACTGCATGAAACTCCTTGCCAGTAGCAGAAGTGGATAGAGTCATTCCACGAGCTTAAAACTTCAAGAGGATCCTCGAGAATCTGGTTCTTGATTGCTAACAAGGCTTGCTTGTCTGTCTCATTTGTGAAGCCAGAAGTTGACGTAAAAAGGCTCGAACAAAAGAGGACGGAAAAGAGGTAGAGAGAGGGGCTCCTAAGCCTAAACATCATCATGTCTGGTGCCTTTGCTGGTAAGACAAGATGCGAAGCAGAGTGCAAGTGCGGAAACAAGTTGGACTAGTTCATTGCAGATGCATTGGCTCTTGCTATTTCAACTTTCAAATGTCATCTCCTGAATGCATTAAAAAGTGAAACATATTAGTTGCAACCAGAGCTATAGGAAGAACCTATGATCCTTCAATATAGCGACAAATAGAGTGGGACTGAATATGCTTAGTGGCTTTTAATCAGTGATGTTAAAATAGAATTTGTTAAGAATTGTCACTGGATGTCTGCAAAAATATCACTACAATATTTAGCGACAATACTACATAGAGAGTTGTAGGCTATTCCTATTACCCGATATTGTAGCTAAAATCTTTCCCAAAAAAAATATAAACAAACGCCTGACGTGATGAAGGCGACTCGATAGCAGTTGAAAATTCATAACACTGACGATGAAGGGAGAATGATGGCTTGACTTCTATCTACCAACCCTGCATTCAGACTGGTTAAGCTTGCTAGCAGTGATTTAATAGTACTAAGTACGCTTGATCTCCATATCTGCCTCACTATTAACATATTTAATCATGTGCGTAGCTGTTGGTACAACATAACTTATATTGAGTCATTGGCAGAATCAACAGCATTTTAGTACTACTGTATGAATGTAAGTCGTTTTATGTTGACTCTGTCAATATAAGCCACTTTGTAGCAACAGCTACATGATTAAATATGTTAATTCTGATGCTGATA